>OV050032.1:50672246-51179746 GCA_920105625.2 Clusia tigrina | reverse complement strand
GACACACAAGATTTCAAAAATTCAAGCCACGTTTTCTCTCTCCCACCGCCTTAAATCCTTTCCTGTTCACTGTCTAATCCCCGTTCTTTTTCTAATTTTTCGGACTCCTCCGCTATTCCACCATTGACCGTTTCAGCGGTCAAGCCGGTCACTCAACTCACTTTCAAAATTTTGACTAGTCTGATGCAGCGCCATCTCTACCTCAGAACTGTCACTATGCCTTGACTGGCCGCATTCACCAGAACAGCGGACAGATGGAAACAAGAAACAGAAGGTGAGAAGCAAAACAGAAACAAACAAAAATACACACGGTGGCAACTAAAAAATACGATCGCAACAACACTCTACCCTAAGCTATCCGGGCAACTATATAATCTATATATAAACATACAAGCTAACAATATTTCTTTTTCAGAACCACCGCACCGATTATGATTACGGTTCCCAACACCTACTTGCACGGTAATTATCACAAAACAAAATTTCTTAACCTAGCCCTATATTTATTTTGTCTTCCCAACCATTCGACTTGAAGAACTACCTTTACCAATGTACTTAACTTAGACGCTAATGTACACACATCACATATACCGTATCGTACAAAGAGGAACACTTTTATCTCTTTTATCTTATGAAACACATAGGAATCATTTCCCTTTTCAGATTTTAACTACTGGACATCCACACCAACGAAGCAGATTTGGGAGTAAGTTCTTTTATATTTATTGTTACAATCCATAAGTTCCCTATAACTAACTTTCCTTCAGCTAATTACTAACCATTGCTACCTCATTTCTTACGGGTGCCAACGTTAGCTACGCCCACAACCACGATATTAAGAGTCGTGTGCTCTTATTGCTTTAGATTTTTAGCGTGGAATAATCCCAACAACTTCCCACGCAAATTTGCCAGTAGGTGTAGAAGTTCCCCAACGCCTTCACCAATTTATCCTATAGCTTTAACTCCTTCTAACCACTTCCCCATATCAAACACAACATTCTGCAACCCAAAAATTTGACCGATTGCTCCTCGCAATCGCTTAATTATTCGAACATAATTTATCCCTTTGCCTGTACAATTGCTGTACAATCGAAGTATGTCGGCTGATCTGGAAGTTGTATAGTTGGATAAACAGCAATCAATTTTGGTTCATTCACTCTATTCACATCATTTTTATATGATGCCCCTTCGGAAGGTTTTGTCTTTGATCAATTTGATGGAATACTGCTTTTATTAGCTGCAGCAGCAACATTACTGTCGGAAACTAAAGATAAAGATTTACAAGCTGATTTTATGGAGTCACTTTGACTAGTGGTTTCTGTACTCTGCTCACTATGGTCACTAAGGTTTATATTTTGTGAGAAGGGAGCGCCTACTATGTTCTTTACAAACATATCTATTGAGTCCAAAGAAGATTGATTTTCGCAACTTTCACTTAATTCTGTGTTACCCGTTTCAGGCATAACACTATCGTCATCAGAATTATCGTCTAACAATCTTTCAGAAATATCTTGATCCATTAAGGACAAGTCCTCATCGTCCTGAATTGTAGGTTGTAGGTTAATTGTCAGAAACTTGCTCTTCACCACTTGAATTATAAATGATTGTACTTTCCCCTTCAAAACTAACCTGTGAGTTGCCACTTCTCCTAACTTCTGCTCGGTTTTCAACTACCTTATTTTGGGGCTCCGTCTCCAACTCTACAGCTGCTAGGCTTCTTTCCTGCACCCGTGATTGCTGCATGGGTCTCATTGCATCACTAATGAGCTTCATCAGCTCTAAATGGTTCGCCTTTCCAAATTCCACCTTCATTGCCGCCTGATAACTGTTCTCACTCTCTAATATTATTAAATTAACGGCTGTCCTGTATTCACTTGGTAGTGCTTTTCTCGGCCTGGCGCCGTATTCCCAGTATTCCGCTGACATGTTTATTCTCAATTCTCAAACACAACAAAAAAACACAAACTACACAAACACAACAAAAAACACAAACGTGGTACCCCAGGCCGCGATGTCTGCTAGTGCTACTGGGAGGGTCTCCAAGCCAACTTTGGGTAGGCAAGGGGGCTTTGAGGTGGAGGCTGAGGGGGATCGCATAGGATCTCAGCTTCTGGGCTTGCGCATAGACCACGCAACCGATGACGACTCGTTGTCACAGGTCAGCAATGCCTATGACATAGACTCGGATGTTGAGATGCAATTGCTCAGTCCTTCTCAGCCCTCCGCTCCACATGCTCCTGAGCCGGGAAAGGAGACAAGGAAGGTGGTAAGCCTCACAAAAGAGCAAAAGGCCAGAAATGGCTATAAGCGCTCGGCTTACTATCTTCGTAAAATGAAGGCGAAAGATACATCTTCCTTTACAAAAAGGGAGAAGGATCTCATTAAAAAGCATGAAAAGGTCGTAGCAAGGTTTGAGAAAAATAACGGCCAGTTCATGCAAAAAAACGGAGCATGGAATTGCTGGGGCAAAGTCTGATATTGACAACGCTTCGACCCCCAGGAAAAATGGTAAGCCAGACAAGGCCACAGGTGACCGCGTAAAGGTGCCGCCAAAGTCAAAGCCGAGTTCTTCGAAGGAGCCACATGGCTTGCATCGGGCAAAACTCCAAAAAGAGTTCGGTCTGATGAGCAGGCTCAGAGGGCTTCAAAAATGCCGAAGCCATTGGCCTCCTTTGAATCACCGATGGAGCTACAGGTAGCTATCATCGACAGAGTCGACCCTGATGGGAAGATACCGCGGAAAAATTGGTTGCTAGTAGAGGCGCGCCTGATAGCGGAGATGGTCGTGGCTGATGGCGGGGAGCTGCAGTTTGACGGGGTCGGCTGGCAGAGGGGGGTTAAGGTAGTAGGTTGCATCAACAAGAAGTCTCTGGACTTCTTAACGCGTGCAATTAGCAGCCTTGACCCACTCTGGCGGGGCGCTCGGTTGGAGGTGGTGCCTCGTTCTATGCTTCCGATCCGCCCGGTTGTTTCGGTGTGGATTCCACCTCCGGTTCCGGACCAGGAATCCATACTCAAGCTGATCGGACGGCAGTCTCTGAATTCGGCAGAGTGACGGGTGATCTCCGTGACCCCCTGCAAAAATGGAGTGGGAAGTGACGCGGTGCTCGCAGTGGACTCCGCGTCGCTATCAAAATTAAGGAGCGACAACTTCATTAAATTCGGGTTCGGCTCTCTTAAGGTTCGCGTGCCGGGTGACCGGTCAAAAACCAATGGAGAGGAAGCTAGAGGTGGTGCAAATTAATTTGCATCACTCCATCTCAGCCTCGCTCAATTTAATGAAGTTCATCGCAGAGGATGATGTGGACGTAGCCCTTGTTCAGGAGCCTTGGCTCGTCAGAGGTAAGGTAAGCGGACTCGGTCGGTAAATGTTGCACGTATTTCAGGGACCGACGTGTCGGATATCGTGAGGGAGGACAAGATTGCATCGTCGATAGGCTCCTTCGACCCGTACAAGTCAGCGGGTCCTGATGGGGTTATACCGGCTATGCTGCAACATTCCTCTGAGGGCGTGATTCCCCATCTAGTTCACAACTTCATAAGGTGTGTCGAGGATGGGTACGTTCCAAACAGTTGGAGAGAAGTCAGGGTGGTTTTCATTCCAAAAGCGGGAAAAATAATTCACTCTACTGACAGTGATTACAGACCAATAAATCTCTCATCGTTTATTCTTAAACCACTTGAGAGACTTATTGACCTGTATATTAGAAGGGTTACCAATATTCACACAATGGATACTGCGCAGCACGCATACCGTAAGGGTAGATCAGTGGATAGCGTACTTCATGAAGTGGTTGATATCATTGAGAGGTCAATGAACTATAAGGAATACACGTTGGTAGGCTTTCTGGACATTGAGGGGGCCTTCAACAATGTAAATACAGAGGCGATCTGTAAGTCGCTGAGAGATCACGGAGTGAAGGAATTCATAGTGACATGGATTAACACAATGCTAGTAAGCAGGGTTATTAATGCCACTATGGGGAAGGCTTCGGTGAGTAGGAGGACTACAAGGGGTACGCCGTAGGGGGGAATGCTATCCCCTCTGCTATGGCTTTTAGTAGTAAATTAGATCTTAGAAACCTTCAAAGCAAAGAGAACAAAAATTGTAGCCTACGCTGATGACATTGCCATACTAATCCCGGGCAAGTTCTTGTCAACGATTAGCGAAATCATGGAATCAGCACTGGGCGAGATTTCCGGATGGGCTGAGCGCAACGGCTTAGGAGTTAACCCTACTAAGACGAAGCTAGTTTTGTTCACCAGGAAAACAAAAATCCCTGAGTTCTCTTTGCCGAAGTTAGGTAGGGTAGCATTGAATCTCTCTTCTGAAGCAAGATACTTGGGGATCATTCTGGACTCCAAGTTAAATTGGAGAAGGAATATTGAGGAGAGAAGAAAGAAGGGTTTTGGTTGCATACTATACCTGTAAAAGGATCTTTGGGAAAAAATGGGGACTGTCACCGTACATCGTTTATGGGATGTGCACCACAATCATAAGACCAATTTTAACCTACGGGTCCATCGTCTGGGGGAAGGCGTTGGAAAGGAAATTGAATCTAACCCGTATTGAAAAAGTACAAAGACTTGCTAGCCTGGGAATCTCAAGGGCTCTAAGCAGCGCGCTCCAAGAAGGCTTAAACATATTATTTCACCTCTTGCCGCTAGAAGGTTTCATTCAGGGCTGTGCCGCCAAGTGTGCTCTCAGACTGAGGGAGTACAACACATGGAAATCTGCCAACTATGGACACTGTACAATTTTGAGCGAAATAAGACGGAAGGGTCCAAGGTTAGTTACGTCCGATTTAGAAATGGCTACAGTCTGCATGACTTCTACTATGGACTTTACAGCTAGAATTCCAACTCTCTATCCAATCAGGGAAGACTGGGAGTCAGGCTCTGTGACGCGTAATTCTGACATTACCATCTACACTGATGGCTCAAAGATGGAGGGTGGAACAGGGGCGGGTGTCTTCTCAGAAGGCTTGCAGGCAAGACAGTCATATCGGCTGCCTGACGCATGCAGCGTCTTTCAGGCCGAACTCTATGCAATTGAGAAAGCAGCCGGACTGATACAAAGTAGTACAATTCGACCTTCGAATTGTGACGAGCAAAATTATTGACTAATTTTGAGGGGGAAAACAAGTTGGGTGTACGTGCTACGGAAAGATGAGTTGTTGATTTTTGCGGAGGAATTCGGTTTGGAAACTACAGGCACAGTGGATGACCTCCGAAAGCGGCTTTCTGAGTTTTCCACAGAAACGGTACTGACTCAGGAACAACAATACCAGTTGATGAATCTACAACGCAGGCATGTTAAAAGCACATCACCAAGGCCGGCTGCATCCATAGTTCCCAGCGAAACGCTGGAAGTGGACAGGCCAGGCACATACGGCGTGGAATCCAGAGGTACGGGGAATACCACAGCATCCTTATGTTTCACCTACACCAATGGATCAACAATACAACGAGTCTACACAGTACGCCGCTGTTATTGATCAAGTACGGAGGTGGTCTCTTAACTTTGACGGTGGGCGTGACCCACTAGCTTTTATCGAGCGAGTGGAAGAACTTGCAGATGTGTACGGAATAAACAAAGATTTCCTTCCGCGTACTATGCCTGAACTCTTGAGAGAACGAGCACTCATGTGGTTTAGAAACAACAATCGAGCGTGGCGGGAATGGAGCACATATAGGAGGGACTTCCTGAAATTCTTTTTACCGGCCCGTTTCATGGAGAAACTCGACGACCAGATCCGACAGAGTCAGCAGAGGCATCGAGAGTCATTCAAGCAGTATGTGCTCGAACTGCAAAATCTTATGCGACACGTGGATTATTCGGAGGAGCAGAAACTGAAAAGAATCTTCCAGAACAGTCTGCCACAATATCAGCTATACGTGCGCCGTAGAGATTTCGTATCGCTACAGGAGCTGATAGAGATGGCCGAGGATTTGGAGAGCATACGGGGAGAAGACGAACAGCTAGCAGCGCCACCCACACAAAGGCGAACAGAGCAAGGTCCACCTCGAGAGGTAAGGAACCGACAGGTGACGGTAGAGAGCAACGTAGCACCTATATATCCTAAAACGGCCTGCCGGCGTTGTGGCCAAAATGGTCACATAGCACGACTATGTCGCAAGGTGCAAATACTGTTTTGTTGGGAGTGTGGCCGTATGGGGGTTAGGACGATCATGTGCTGCAACCAGAGAGCACCACCCAACAGAAGACTACCGTCAGACACGCAGCATGGAGCAGAGCAGCGACACCAGACTTTATCATGGAAAAACGCATTGCACTGTGTCGGGCAACGAATCTGCGCTGTCACCGCGACGCTGGACACAGGTGCAACGCACAGTTTTATGAGCAGACGCCTAGCCCACAAGTTACGCGCTTCTACCGGCAAATTGGAAAAATCCAATACCAGAGCGCTTATGGCAGATGGAAGTACTAGGAGGGTCAAAGAGACATTTGTGACGAATATAAGGTTTGGAGGGCAGGCATGCCAGATAGAACTACTTATCATGCCTGACTCCAGTGATGATCTACTCCTGGGAGTGGATTTCATGACAAGCCTGGGAACGACATTGAAGTGCGGCGATCAGGAGATCACGCTGGGACCTCATAACGGTTGTGTGCAACCACGAGACTTTGCAACGTGCACGACAATCCGCGTTGAGAACTTCCCACAAGTAAATGCATCAATGCCTTCCAAGAGGCCAACTAACGTCAGAAATTCTAAGGAACAGCATGAAAAGGTCGTAGCAACGTTTGAGAAAAATAACGGCCAGTTCATGCAAAAAAAAGGAGCATGGAATTGCTGGGGCAAAGTCTGATATTGACAACGCTTCGACCCCCAGGAAAAATGGTAAGCCGGACAAGGCCACAGGTGTCCGCGTAAAGGTGCCGCCAAAGTCAAAGCCGAGTTCTTCGAAGGAGCCACATGGCTTGCATCGGGCAAAACTCCAAAAAGAGTTCGGTCTGATGAGCAGGCTCAGAGGGCTTCAAAAATGCCGAAGCCATTGGCCATTCGAATCACCGATGGAGCTACAGGTAGCTATCATCGACAGAGTCGACCCTGATGGGAAGATACCGCGGAAAAATTGGTTGCTAGTAGAGGCGCGCCTGATAGCGGAGATGGTCGTGGCTGATGGCGGGGAGCTGCAGTTTGACGGGGTCGGCTGGCAGAGGGGGGTTAAGGTAGTAGGTTGCATCAACAAGAAGTCTCTGGACTTCTTAACGCGTGCAATTAGCAGCCTTGACCCACTCTGGCGGGGCGCTCGGTTGGAGGTGGTGCCTCGTTCTATGCTTCCGATCCGCCCGGTTGTTTCGGTGTGGATTCCACCTCCGGTTCCGGACCAGGAATCCATACTCAAGCTGATCGGACGGCAGTCTCTGAATTCGGCAGAGTGACGGGTGATCTCCGTGACCCCCTGCAAAAATGGAGTGGGAAGTGACGCGGTGCTCGCAGTGGACTCTGCGTCGCTATCAAAATTAAGGAGCGACAACTTCATTAAATTCGGGTTCGGCTCTCTTAAGGTTCGCGTGCCGGGTGACCTGTCAAAAACCAATGGAGAGGAAGCTAGAGGTGGTGCAAATTAATTTGCATCACTCCATCTCAGCCTCGCTCAATTTAATGAAGTTCATCGCAGAGGATGATGTGGACGTAGCCCTTGTTCAGGAGCCTTGGCTCGTCAGAGGTAAGGTAAGCGGACTCGGTCGTTAAATGTTGCACGTATTTCAGGGACCGACGTGTCGGATATCGTGAGGGAGGACAAGATTGCATCGGCGATAGGCTCCTTCGACCCGTACAAGTCAGCGGGTCCTGATGGGGTTATACCGGCTATGCTGCAACATTCCTCTGAGGGCGTGATTCCCCATCTAGTTCACAACTTCATAAGGTGTCTCGAGGATGGATACGTTCCAAACAGTTGGAGAGAAGTCATTCCAAAAGCGGGAAAAATAATTCACTTTACTGACAGTGATTACAGACCAATAAATCTCTCATCGTTTATTCTTAAACCACTTGAGAGACTTATTGACCTGTATATTAGAAGGGTTACCAATATTCACACAATGGATACTGCGCAGCACGCATACCGTAAGGGTAGATCAGTGGATAGCGCACTTCATGAAGTGGTTGATATCATTGAGAGGTCAATGAACTATAAGGAATACACGTTGGTAGGCTTTCTGGACATTGAGGGGGCCTTCAACAATGTAAATACAGAGGCGATCTGTAAGGCGCTGAGAGATCACGGAGTGAAGGAATTCATAGTGACATGGATTAACACAATGCTAGTAAGCAGGGTTATTAACGCCACTATGGGGACGGCCTCGGTGAGTAGGAGGACTACAAGGGGTACGCCGTAGGGGGGAATGCTATCCCCTCTGCTATGGCTTTTAGTAGTAAATTAGATCCTAGAAACCTTCAAAGCAAAGAGAACAAAAATTGTAGCCTACGCTGATGACATTGCCATACTAATCCCGGGCAAGTTCTTGTCAACGATTAGCGAAATCATGGAATCAGCACTGGGCGAGATTTCCGAATGGGCTGAGCGCAACGGCTTAGGAGTTAACCCTACTAAGACGAAGCTAGTTTTGTTCACCAGGTAAACAAAAATCCCTGAGTTCTCTTTGCCGAAGTTAGGTAGGGTAGCATTGAATCTCTCTTCTGAAGCGAGATACTTGGGGATCATTCTGGACTCCAAGTTAAATTGGTGGAGAAGGAATATTGAGGAGAGAAGAAAGAAGGGTTTTGGTTGCATACTATACCTGTAAAAGGATCTTTGGGAAAAAATGGGGACTGTCACCGTACATCGTTTATGGGATGTGCACCACAATCATAAGACCAATTTTAACCTACGGGTCCATCGTCAGGAGGAAGGCGTTGGAAAGGAAATTGAATCTAACTCGTATTGAAAAAGTACAAAGACTTGCTAGCCTGGGAATCTCAAGGGCTGTAAGCAGCGCGCTCCAAGAAGGCTTAAACATATTATTTTACCTCTTGCCGCTAGAAGGTTTCATTCAGGGCTGTGCCGCCAAGTGTGCTCTCAGACTGAGGGAGTACAACACATGGAAATCTGCCAACTATGGACACTGTACAATTTTGAGCGAAATAAGACGGAAGGGTCCAAGGTTAGTTACGTCCGATTTAGAAATGGCTACAGACTGCATGACTTCTACTATGGACTTTACAGCTAGAATTCCAACTCTCTATCCAATCAGGGAAGACTGGGAGTCAGGCTCTGTGACGCGTAATTTTGACATTACCATCTACACTGATGGCTCAAAGATGGAGGGTGGAACGGGGGCGGGTGTCTTCGCAGAAGGCTTGCAGGCAAGACAGTCATATCGGCTGCCTGACGCATGCAGCGTCTTTCAGGCCGAAGTCTATGCAATTGAGAAAGCAGCCGGACTGATACAAAGTAGTACAATTCGACCTTCGAATTGTGACGAGCAAAATTATTGACTAATTTTGCTCGCACAATAAATGTTCCTCAAAGCAATAGTCATTGCGAAAATGGACCGCCAGCATCACTCGCGTGCGAAGAAGTTTGACTGCGTTAACCAATCAGCTTGCGCGGCCCCATCAACGCTTAATATTAATTATTAGAATACCTTCGCACCAATAGAACCCACGGCGAAAGCGGGAGCGCATGAAATGCATAAAATAATAAACGTTGGTCAATAAATCACATGCAAATGGTACCAACAACTACGCAAGCGGAATGTCAACAGCAGCATTGGCAAAGCCAAGCCAGCCGCTTGCGTAAGACAAGGAAAAGGAATTGCATGTGAATTATACCAACACGAATGCGCCGACAGACTTGGCGAACTCAAGCCAGCCGTTTGCACTGATCGACAACAACAACAGCACTGCAAGTAGTTTTCAATTAATCCGTCGTTAATTACAACAACACGACTCGGTAGAATTTACCGAGTGCGTTAGCTCGGGAAATAGAACAACAACAGCACGAGGAACGAATGAAACGGAAAGAGAGAACGACATAACAATCGCTGTGCAGACAAGTTGCGCGGACATCACACAAAGGAGAAACGCACAAATAGTGTTCAAACGCTGGTGGATAATTTAAATAATATTAACCACCAGCAGAAAGAAATCATGCGTACAAAACAACAACAGGGCGTGCAACAACAACAACAGGGCGTGCAACAGCAACAACGTGCCGCTGCAACTACTACGCGCTTGACAGCAGCCGGACTTTTCCAGGAAAACGCTGAGGGTCGCCTAAGGTCAAGAGGAAAACAATGCCTTGGCCTTAGCAACAGGAAGCGGTAGTCGGAGCAACGGCCAGCGGGACTGGAACAACAACTAGAAGTTCAACAGGTGGCTATAAATGCGCCTGCAACCGGACATACGCCTCTCTTTTCCTGCTAAGACATCGCGCAAGTAAGTACTGTAGAAACGTTGCCGCATAGACGCCACGAGACTAGGAAACATTACCAACGGACACACACACACACAAGCGCTGCATTTACTACGGGTGCTGGACTTTAATCCACTCTCATAATAAACCAGAGTTTGTTCGTCAGCGTTAGAAACGGTGGAAGTGGTTTGTCAATCCACCACCGTTGAAACGAAACACTAAAGGCACAGACCGAGACATTAAGAAGAACTGAGTTTGCTACGAACGCTGGGTTTTTCAATCCGCCTTCATAGAAAACCAGGACTTGCTTCTCAGAGTCAAACCGGTGGAAGTGGTTTTTCAAATCACCACCGTCGAGACTGGAGACAGGACGGCACAGCACCAAGTTCAGGAGCGGCCTTCATAAAGCCCATCATTTCTGTATAATAACGTGTAAGCCTAGTGATAAGCATAAATATTAAATAAAGAAACCTGAAAATACAACGCCCGAGTAATTTCCTGTAACGACCCCTGGAGCCGCTGAGTTTTACCCCAGCTATAAATTTGAGTCGTTACAGTGGCGCCCGAGCAGGGACTATAAAAACAAGGAAATTCAACGAATCTGACGCTCACCCATAGTCTTCGCCATTAAACAGGAAAGTCACAGGATGGGGAAAACAAGCTGGGTGTACGTGCTACGGAAAGATGAGTTGTTGATTTTTGCGGAGGAATTCGGTTTGGAAACTACAGGCACAGTGGATGACCTCCGAAAGCGGCTTTCTGAGTTTTCCACAGAAACGGTACTGACTCAGGAACAACAATACCGGTTGATGAATCTACAACGCAGGCATGTTAAAAGCACATCACCAAGGCCGGCTGCATCCATAGTTCCCAGCGAAACGCTGGAAGTGGACAGGCTAGGCACATACGGCGTGGAATCCAGAGGTACGGGGAAACCACAGCATCCTTATGTTTCACCTACACCAATGGATCAACAATACAACGGGTCTACACAGTACGCCGCTGTTATTGATCAAGTACGGAGGTGGTCTCTTAACTTTGACGGTGGGCGTGACCCACTAGCTTTTATCGAGCGAGTGGAAGAACTTGCAGATGTATACGGAATAAACAAAGATTTCCTTCCGCGTACTATGCCTGAACTCTTGAGAGAACGAGCACTCATGTGGTTTAGAAACAACAATCGAGCGTGGCGGGAATGGAGCACATATAGGAGGGACTTCCTGAAATTCTTTTTACCGGCCCGTTTCATGGAGAAACTCGACGACCAGATCCGACAGTGTCAGCAGAGGCATCGAGAGTCATTCAAGCAGTATGTGCTCGAACTGCAACATCTTATGCGACACGTGGATTATTCGGAGGAGCAGAAACTGAAAAGAATCTTCCAGAACAGTCTGCCACAATATCAGCTATACGTGCGCCGTAGAGATTTCGTATCGCTACAGGAGCTGATAGAGATGGCCGAGGATTTGGAGAGCATACGGGGAGAAGACGAACAGCTAGCAGCGCCACCCACACAAAGGCGAACAGAGCAAGGTCCACCTCGAGAGGTAAGGAACCGACAGGTGACGGTAGAGAGCAACGTAGCACCTATATATCCTAAAACAGCCTGCCGGCGTTGTGGCCAAAATGGTCACATAGCACGACTACGTCGCAACGTGCAAATACTGTTTTGTTGGGAGTGTGGCCGTAGGGGGGTTAGGACGATCGTGTGCTGCAACCAGAGCACCACCCAACAGAAGACTACCGTCAGACACGCAGCATGGAGCAGAGCAGCGACACCAGACTTTATCATGGAAAAACGCATTGCACTGTGTCGGGCAACGAATCTGCGCTAACGTTTCTATTGGCACAGAAACTGTCACCGCGACGCTGGACACAGGTGCAACGCACAGTTTTATGAGCAGACGCCTAGCCCACAAGTTACGCGCTTCTACCGGCAAATTGGAAAAATCCAATACCAGAGCGCTTATGGCAGATGGAAGTGCTAGGAGGGTCAAAGAGACATTTGTGACGAATGTAAGGTTTGGAGGGCAGGCATGCCAGATAGAACTACTTATCATGCCTGACTCCAGTGATGATCTACTCCTGGGAGTGGATTTCATGACAAGCCTGGGAACGACATTGAAGTGCGGCGATCAGGAGATCACGCTGGGACCTCATAACGGTTGTGTGCAACCACGAGACTTTGCAACGTGCACGACAATCCGCGTTGAGAACTTCCCACAAGTAAATGCATCAATGCCTTCCAAGAGGCCAACTAACGTCAGAAATTCTAAGGAACAGCATGAAAAGGTCGTAGCAACGTTTGAGAAAAATAACGGCCAGTTCATGCAAAAAAAAAGGAGCATGGAATTGCTGGGGCAAAGTCTGATATTGACAACGCTTCGACCCCCAGGAAAAATGGTAAGCCGGACAAGGCCACAGGTGTCCGCGTAAAGGTGCCGCCAAAGTCAAAGCCGAGTTCTTCGAAGGAGCCACATGGCTTGCATCGGGCAAAACTCCAAAAAGAGTTCGGTCTGATGAGCAGGCTCAGAGGGCTTCAAAAATGCCGAAGCCATTGGCCATTCGAATCACCGATGGAGCTACAGGTAGCTATCATCGACAGAGTCGACCCTGATGGGAAGATACCGCGGAAAAATTGGTTGCTAGTAGAGGCGCGCCTGATAGCGGAGATGGTCGTGGCTGATGGCGGGGAGCTGCAGTTTGACGGGGTCGGCTGGCAGAGGGGGGTTAAGGTAGTAGGTTGCATCAACAAGAAGTCTCTGGACTTCTTAACGCGTGCAATTAGCAGCCTTGACCCACTCTGGCGGGGCGCTCGGTTGGAGGTGGTGCCTCGTTCTATGCTTCCGATCCGCCCGGTTGTTTCGGTGTGGATTCCACCTCCGGTTCCGGACCAGGAATCCATACTCAAGCTGATCGGACGGCAGTCTCTGAATTCGGCAGAGTGACGGGTGATCTCCGTGACCCCCTGCAAAAATGAAGTGGGAAGTGACGCGGTGCTCGCAGTGGACTCCGCGTCGCTATCAAAATTAAGGAGCGACAACTTCATTAAATTCGGGTTCGGCTCTCTTAAGGTTCGCGTGCCGGGTGACCTGTCAAAAACCAATGGAGAGGAAGCTAGAGGTGGTGCAAATTAATTTGCATCACTCCATCTCAGCCTCGCTCAATTTAATGAAGTTCATCGCAGAGGATGATGTGGACGTAGGTAGCCCTTGTTCAGGAGCCTTGGCTCGTCAGAGGTAAGGTAAGCGGACTCGGTCGGTAAATGTTGCACGTATTTCAGGGACCGACGTGTCGGATATCGTGAGGGAGGACAAGATTGCATCGTCGATAGGCTCCTTCGACCCGTACAAGTCAGCGGGTCCTGATGGGGTTATACCGGCTATGCTGCAACATTCCTCTGAGGGCGTGATTCCCCATCTAGTTCACAACTTCATAAGGTGTGTCGAGGATGGGTACGTTCCAAACAGTTGGAGAGAAGTCAGGGTGGTTTTCATTCCAAAAGCGGGAAAAATAATTCACTCTACTGACAGTGATTACAGACCAATAAATCTCTCATCGTTTATTCTTAAACCACTTGAGAGACTTATTGACCTGTATATTAGAAAGGTTACCAATATTCACACATGGATACTGCGCAGCACGCATACCGTAAGGGTAGATCAGTGGATAGCGCACTTCATGAAGTGGTTGATATCATTGAGAGGTCAATGAACTATAAGGAATACACGTTGGTAGGCTTTCTGGACATTGAGGGGGCCTTCAACAATGTAAATACAGAGGCGATCTGTAAGGCGCTGAGAGATCACGGAGTGAAGGAATTCATAGTGACATGGATTAACACAATGCTAGTAAGCAGGGTTATTAACGCCACTATGGGGACGGCCTCGGTGAGTAGGAGGACTACAAGGGGTACGCCGTAGGGGGGAATGCTATCCCCTCTGCTATGGCTTTTAGTAGTAAATTAGATCTTAGAAACTTTCAAAGCAAAGAGAACAAAAATTGTAGCCTACGCTGATGACATTGCCATACTAATCCCGGGCAAGTTCTTGTCAACGATTAGCGAAATCATGGAATCAGCACTGGGCGAGATTTCCGGATGGGCTGAGCGCAACGGCTTAGGAGTTAACCCTACTAAGACGAAGCTAGTTTTGTTCACCAGGAAAACAAAACTCCCTGAGTTCTCTTTGCCGAAGTTAGGTAGGGTAGCATTGAATCTCTCTTCTGAAGCAAGATACTTGGGGATCATTCTGGACTCCAAGTTAAATTGGAGAAGGAATATTGAGGAGAGAAGAAAGAAGGGTTTTGGTTGCATACTATACCTGTAAAAGGATCTTTGGGAAAAAATGGGGACTGTCACCGTACATCGTTTATGGGATGTGCACCACAATCATAAGACCAATTTTAACCTACGGGTCCATCGTCTGGGGGAAGGCGTTGGAAAGGAAATTGAATCTAACCCGTATTGAAAAAGTACAAAGACTTGCTAGCCTGGGAATCTCAAGGGCTGTAAGCAGCGCGCTCCAAGAAAGCTTAAACATATTATTTCACCTCTTGCCGCTAGAAGGTTTCATTCAGGGCTGTGCCGCCAAGTGTGCTCTCAGACTGAGGGAGTACAACACATGGAAATCTGCCAACTATGGACACTGTACAATTTTGAGCGAAATAAGACGGAAGGGTCCAAGGTTAGTTACGTCCGATTTAGAAATGGCTACAGTCTGCATGACTTCTACTATGGACTTTACAGCTAGAATTCCAACTCTCTATCCAATCAGGGAAGACTGGGAATCAGGCTCTGTGACGCGTAATTCTGACATTACCATCTACACCGATGGCTCAAAGATGGAGGGTGGAACGGGGGCGGGTGTCTTCTCAGAAGGCTTGCAGGCAAGACAGTCATATCGGCTGCCTGACGCATGCAGCGTCTTTCAGGCCGAACTCTATGCAATTGAGAAAGCAGCCGGACTGATACAAAGTAGTACAATTCGACCTTCGAATTGTGACGAGCAAAATTATTGACTAATTTTGCTCGCACAATAAATGTTCCTCAAAGCAATAGTCATTGCGAAAATGGACCGCCAGCATCACTCGCGTGCGAAGAAGTTTGACTGCGTTAACCAATCAGCTTGCGCGGCCCCATCAACGCTTAATATTAATTATTAGAAAAGCTTCGCACCAATAGAACCCACGGCGAAAGCGGGAGCGCATGAAATGCATAAAATAATAAACGTTGGTCAATAAATCACATGCAAATGGTACCAACAACTACGCAAGCGGAATGTCAACAGCAGCATTGGCAAAGCCAAGCCAGCCGCTTGCGTAAGACAAGGAAAAGGAATTGCATGTGAATTATACCAACACGAATGCGCCGACAGACTTGGCGAACTCAAGCCAGCCGTTTGCACTGATCGACAACAACAACAGCACTGCAAGTAGTTTTCAATTAATCCGTCGTTAATTACAACAACACGACTCGGTAGAATTTACCGAGTGCGTTAGCTCGGGAAATAGAACAACAACAGCACGAGGAACGAATGAAACGGAAAGAGAGAACGACATAACAATCGCTGTGCAGACAAGTTGCGCGGACATCACACAAAGGAGAAACGCACAAATAGTGTTCAAACGCTGGTGGATAATTTAAATAATATTAACCACCAGCAGAAAGAAATCATGCGTACAAAACAACAACAGGGCGTGCAACAACAACAACAGGGCGTG
This sequence comes from Clusia tigrina, assembly GCA_920105625.2. NCBI lineage: Eukaryota > Metazoa > Arthropoda > Insecta > Diptera > Clusiidae > Clusia > Clusia tigrina. Next base: position 51,163,636 of record OV050032.1, on the reverse strand, counting down.
CAACAGCAACAACGTGCCGCTGCAACTACTACGCGCTTGACAGCAGCCGGACTTTTCCAGGAAAACGCTGAGGGTCGCCTAAGGTCAAGAGGAAAACAATGCCTTGGCCTTAGCAACAGGAAGCGGTAGTCGGAGCAACGGCCAGCGGGACTGGAACAACAACTAGAAGTTCAACAGGTGGCTATAAATGCGCCTGCAACCGGACATACGCCTCTCTTTTCCTGCTAAGACATCGCGCAAGTAAGTACTGTAGAAACGTTGCCGCATAGACGCCACGAGACTAGGAAACATTACCAACGGACACACACACACACAAGCGCTGCATTTACTACGGGTGCTGGACTTTAATCCACTCTCATAATAAACCAGAGTTTGTTCGTCAGCGTTAGAAACGGTGGAAGTGGTTTGTCAATCCACCACCGTTGAAACGAAAGACTAAAGGCACAGACCGAGACATTAAGAAGAACTGAGTTTGCTACGAACGCTGGGTTTTTCAATCCGCCTTCATAGAAAACCAGGACTTGCTTCTCAGAGTCAAACCGGTGGAAGTGGTTTTTCAATCCACCACCGTCGAGACTGGAGACAGGACGGCACAGCACCAAGTTCAGGAGCGGCCTTCATAAAGCCCATCATTTCTGTATAATAACGTGTAAGCCTAGTGATAAGCATAAATATTAAATAAAGAAACCTGAAAATACAACGCCCGAGTAATTTCCTGTAACGACCCCTGGAGCCGCTGAGTTTTACCCCAGCTATAAATTTGAGTCGTTACAGAATATCACTATCTTTGTGGATAGTCAGGCGGCTCTTAAGGCAATAGAATCCAAGAAAGTTGAATCGAAGCTGGTAATGAAATGTCGTACCTCACTACTGAACATTGGACCCCACAAGGTCTCACTTTGCTGGGTTCCCGGACACATCTGTTGTAAAAAAATAGAGAGAGAGACCTAACGGAACAAAAGAGGGGTAATAATGAGACAGAGTTGATTAGAGTGTGTGGTGGAATGAGACAGTACATGAACAGAATTTGATCAGTCAGTTCACCACCTACAGTTAGCGTAGTTGTCTGGATGGACAGATTACAACAGCTGTAGACCCAGGTTCGATTCCTGGGAGGGTTCATAATTGGTGTGCTGTTGATTTCTGAGACATAATAAAAAATGCTTGGGGAAAAATTGCCTTTCATTGAAAGATCTCTGATGAGGACAAGTGGCGTGTCCGAAATAGCTATAAGATCTGCCAAAAAATGTTTCAATAATTCTTCTTCTTCTGAAAAATTATTACGGTGGCATAACCACATACGCAATTGCAACTACTGTTGTAACTTGTTTGTCAATAAATTCATTACTAAAATAATCTTCATATAATTATTTAATTTTATATTCCCATTATCGCACCAAAACAGTAAATAACAACTTTCACGACACAAATTTAACCAACAAATTGTGGAATAGAACAAAATTTTTAATGCCAAATCAATTAAAATATATTATTTCATATTTATTTATATAAATATTATCATAAAATGCGACAAATATTAAAATATTTAATATTAAACACAAATTATCACATTTCTCACACAAAAATGTGTGCATTTTGGCTGTTCTCTCATTTCGGGTGCGCCTTATGACGAGATGCGCAGAGAGAGGACATTTTTATACCAGCATTGGCGCAATCTTCTATTATATACACTACATACACTCTGTTATACACTACAATATACAACAAGTTATACACTACAATATACAACAAGACTGCAAAGCGTTCTTTAGCAAATAGGGGAAATGCCATTCGTGTCATCGCCGTGGAGCCGCTGTCAAAATTTCTATGCTAAAAATGATTATTACAGCGGCCTGTTAAAAGTGAATTTTATTTGAATTTCAAAAAATTTTATTGCTTAAATAATCTTTGGACAATATACTACAGAGATACTGCATTGCTCTCTTGAGTGAAAATCAACATATTCAAGTGCGTGGCAACCGCAACGGAAAAATCGTAGGCAATTTCACGAGAGCAGCCGTGAATATAAAAATGATAGAATAGAAGATTGCGCCAATGCTGGTACGAAAATTTCTTCTCTCTGAGTATCTCGTCCCAAGGCACATGCGAATTGAGAGAGCAGCCAAAATGCACATAATTTTGTGTGAGAAATGTGATAACTTGTGTTTAATATTAAATATTTTAGTATTTATCGCATTTTGTGATCATAAATATATAAATATATGTAAAATAATATATTTCAATTGATTTCGCATTAAAATTTTTGTTTTATTCAGTAATTTGTTGGTTAAATTTGTGCCGTGAAAGTTGTTATTTAGTGTTTTGGTGCGATAATGGGAATATAAAATGAAATAAATATCGGAAGTGAAATAAAAACACATGTGCACATATACTTATTTTATAATTTTAGTTATTTTATTTATATATTTATGTTCATACATAGTTACAGATACAGATATGCATGCATACTTATGTAGTAATAAATACAAAGGTTTAAGCTAAATCAATTCTGTAATTTTTTATGATATTTACAATAGATAAAAAAAAAATATTAAACTTGACTCCTATAGAAGTGAAGCAACCACTTTTTTATTATTCAGCCTTTGCAGCCGCTGCAGTCGAATTTGTGCTATGGGCTCTATGTCTTTGTTCATAGATGGAATAGCACCTGGCTTTAAGCGCCTTTTCACTGCAAATCCTGTAATTAAACATTTTTAAAATTTAATTAATATATTTTCCAATAAATTACTTACCCATTTCAACCTCCAAATTCGTTTCTATGCACTTTTGATCAAAATGTTCCATCCAAATTCGCCGAGTATTTAGATTATATGCTTTCTATTGCTTTCAAATATAATTATATATTATATAATTTATAATACAAATATAATTTGTACTCGTTTACTTGCAAGTGCATTTGTTAACTTATATATAATTCAAAATAGTTAAAAACCCTTTAAAACACAAATTATTACCTTGCGCATGCATTTTTCATATCAAAAAATATTTTAAAGTGCCACTTAACGTCACAGCCAATCAGCTGTGCTGAGTTTTTGTCGAGAGAAGAATAGCGGATCTGCGCATGGCGTAATCTTCTATTCCATCATTCTTGCGTGAATATGTATCAATCATTCCTGTATCAAACACAATAGCCATGAACATCAAAGGGGAATAGTGTACATATGGAAGTGGCTACCTAAATTGTAGCATAATTTTCACAAGAATAATTCAATTTAGGTTCGGTAATTTTTCATTTGGAGTTATACTTTATAGCATAATTATATTATACTATAAGAGAATCAATTGACCTAATTTTATGGTTTATATTAAAGTAAAATAAAAACAAAAGAAAATTTAATACAATTTAAATATGGAACTGGTGACGAAGAAGCAAACTAGCTGAAGCCATAACTACAGTGTAAGCAACAGTAGTGAAAGTATTAATAAATTATAGTAATGAAGGTATTGATAAAAATCTAAATAGCAAAATATTGTAAGTTAATAAATTCATTACTTTTAAAATATGTATATTCGAACAAACATTTTTATATGGGTTGCTATTGGTTGTATGAGTGTATATATCCATCAGAACTCGATTTATAGCGTCACTAATTGAAATACTTTGACTTGTACAGTAACAATAAACTTGTGGAGTCCTACAAATAATTGCAAAAAGTTCGGAAGGTAAGTGCAGTAAATACCTTGTAGGAAGTAGAACCTACAATACCACACTAATTATAACGAAATTGCTACTCTAATTTATGACAAGAAATAAGGAGGCCAAAAACTAAATACCAATAAGACTCGAATATATAATTACTAACTCCTCATTCTATTTACACAAAGTAGAACATTTTTAGCCCGAAACATCCCTATATTATAAAAAGATGAAATTCCTAAGCTGCACAAGCAAAAGCCAACAGCTCCATTAATATTAAAATGTGCACAAAGAATTTAATTCTTAGTGAATATAATATACCCAACCCAAATTCAAGCTGGCAGATGGCTTCAATGTAGCCCTGTTGAAATGTGAACGATACAAATTACATTAACTTTTTGCTTTATATTTCTTTTATGGTTTACATATTTTTTCTGGTTTTACAAATTCTTTGTTCGCTTATTCAGATCAGAATTATCATATTCAATTCAATTTAATAAATCATTAAATCTTAATTATTAGTTTGTTCTTTTTCAAAATATAGTTGGGATAGGAAATTTCAAGCTCCATCAGGTTATGGGCCCAGACCTTTGAGAAAGCAAATTATAATTAATCTAAAGTTGTTCATTTGTTTGACAAAATTGAAGCAGGACAAGATGTCGGAAGTTAAACTATTAGTTTAATAATACCAATTATTCAAACTGGCAGTTCAAGATGGAATTGTTACTCCGAAAGCAGCACTTGTGGAAAGGAGTTATTGTTGGCACGCGCCCAGAACCGATCCTTCTCCCTCTACAGATGCAGAGCCCAAAAATCTAAAAGATGGGATCAGACAGATGAACAAGTCGAAGCAACAATTGGTCTTGCAGTCGACGACAATCAACTTACGCACATTCGAAAGGTACCGGTGATGACAGCGTTGGCTGCCTGGAATGCTCTTAAAGTATACTCTTAAAGGAATACAATCACAAATAAAGTACATTTAGTGTGCTCAATTTGTTCCTTAAAATTAAGCGATGGTGGAGATGCACGTATTCATATAAATAAAATGCAAGATTTGTTTGTAAAATTACGTGATATTGGCGAGGAGGAGCTGTCCGAGAAGTGGAGCGTAGCATTTTTATTGGGTAGTCTACCAATAAGTTACGATACCTTGATAACTAGTTTGGAAACGCGACCATAAAATGAGCTGACTGTTGCAATGGTTTAAGAAAAGGTTATATCTGAATTCGAACGGCATTTTCATTCAGATAAAAATTCAATCGATGCAGTTTTAAGCACAGTTTCAAGAAAAAGTCTGGTTTTTCTGCAAAAAGCCAGGGCATCAAAAGAAAAATTGCACCAAAAATCAAGATTGTCTTTCAAAACGCGGAGGCGCTAAAGACAAAGGAAAAACCAATAAATTTGATAATAAGATTAATTCAATTGAGGAGAAGCCAGCAGCTAAAAATCGGCAGGAACAGTTGAATTAGCAAATGGCACAACAGCACCAGTACAAGGCATGGAAACTGGTTATATAACGCTTGTTGACGATAAAGAGTCTGTTTCTAAAACAAAAGCAAGCGAAGTTGTGTATGCTCCAGATGTTGTAGGTAGCGTGCTTTCTGTTTCACGTTTCAGTGAAATGTGTTTTGAGATTATATTCAGGAAACCTTCCAGTCTAATTATGCAAGAACAGAAACAAATAGGAATATTGGATGCGTTTGAAAATCGTTTACCCCATATAGCAAAACTCAATACTATTATGGAGCACAGCGAAAATTGTAATCATGAGTGGCCCAGAAAGCTGGGGCATAGAGATCCAAAGGCAATTTAAATTTAACTGAATGCAGTATAAAAGCTACATGTGATACATGCCTACCATTTCCAAAAGTTTCAAAAGGCGAATCCCTTGCACCACTCGACTGTATTCATACGGATATATGCGGCAAAATGCAAACTAAAACACTAAATTGTAACATTTATCGATGATTTTTCTCTTAATAAAATTGTCACGAAATAAGTTTGAAGTAGAAATTGAATTAAAGCATTATATAAAATTTGTGAAGAATAAATTTGGGCGGAAACCGAAAGTCATTCGATCTAATCGCAGTGGCTAATTTTTTAAAGTCAGAAGGAATCGATATTCAACTAACGGCTAGTTAGAGTCTTCAACAGAATGGAGTGGCAGAGCGGAAAAATCGGACACTGATTGAAATGGCACGCTGTTTGTTGATTGAAGCGTATTTATCATATACCTTTTGGCGTGAAGCAGTAGCTACGGCTTATTTTATTCTAAGTCGCGTAATCACTAGAGCAACAAATGCAACGCCATTTGAAGATGGAACGGGGTAAAAACATATGAAATCAACCAATGAGTTGACCGCACCGATTTCGAATTGGATGAAATCTGATATGAAGGGAAAGTTAAACATAATAATAGCGTTTGCCAACTTTCAGTGTCCTAGTTCTCGTACTTTCAAAATTATGGCCATTCCAAGTTGGCAAAAATCAATAAAAATGCACTCAGATGCCTTAACACAATTTTTAATATCTCGAAAAGTATTCATTGTACGTTAATAATCAAGGGCTCATTTTACAGACAAAAACATGCGCCATTCAAAAAAAATTTTTTTTTTTAATTTTCTATCAAGGATAATGTAAATAAAAAAAGGACTAAAATTTCCAAAGGATATATCTCGAAAATCAATATTTTTAAAAATTTCAAAAAAATGTATGTTAATTCTTATTATGTTTTGTACAAGTCTGCCAAATTTCAATGTGGAGTCTTTATTACAACATGAGTTATTAAGAAAAAAGCAGGCGAAGGTTTATGTATTTCATGAAATGTACCAAAATACAAAAAGGTGACAAATTACAAAAAGAAGGACAAATCAAATGTAACGGAACTTTTTCGACTTTTCAACCTAGGCGAAATATTTATTGCCTGTTCACACAAAAAATGTAGAAATATTTTATGACCTGTGGTCGGCTTATTGGCAGTAGCAAGTTCAGTCCCTATTTAAAAAACATTTTATGACCCGTACTTCACGCAAATTTTCCAATTCAAGAAAAGCAAGGCGTTTTTTTTTTTTACCTGAAATCTATTTTTTGTACCAAAAAAAACAGTGTACGCATGTTATATTTTGTTGTTTTGTTTTCATGGCAACTGCGTAGTGGCGCCAGTCGGGTTTTGCTTTTGCAGACATTCCACATGCGTCGTCTGCTTAATTGACCAATGAAGAACGAGCTTCTATTTTCTTCTTCTTAATTGAACTATGCGAGTTGATGAGCAAGGGAAAGTGCGAGAGAATGGAGAGTCGTGATATTGAGCCCGAACGGTACGGTCATAAAATTCATTCGGTTGTGGTATTTAAATAAAAAATATGCCATTCAATTCAACATTTTGCTGTAATCCTTTTAAAAAATCCGGTCACACTGGGTGCAATAAAAGTTTAAGACAAGTCCAAGAATGGATGCTACAGTATACTAAGGATAAAAACATTACGATCTCAAATAAAATTTGTGGGACATGTAGAATAAAATTTTCGCATCTGAAAAAATCTAATAAATCTAATTTGGAAGAAGGTTCAGACATAAACGAAAATGTAGATACTTTCGATGACATTGCGTCAGGCACGGAAGAAGATGACATTGCGTCAGGCACGGAAGAAGTTGCTATTTCAAAATTAAACCAATCTTTACCGTATCTGGAATAATCTCCGATAAAAAAGAAGAAGTTACATCAAAAACGGTACAGAGATGCAAAATGCAGGAAAATAAGTGATTCGATTCAAGACAAAATTTTCCACGGTTCAGCACAATCAACTTCGCATATGTGCCCACAATCCGAAATAATAGAACAATTAAAAGAAAAGTTTAAAACATTAATAAAAAATAGTGAGAAAATCCAACTGCTAACAATTTTACCAAAAAGCTGGACAATACATAAAATTGAGGAAGAATTCCTGGTTACAAACTATATCGCGCGAAAAGTTAAGCATTTGGTTGAAACAAAGGGTGTGATGAGTACGCCTAACCCAAAACTGGGAAGTCCAATTTCACCAGTGACAAGCAGTTTAGTAACATCCTTTTATGAATCCGATGACGTCAGCAGGTGTATGCCCGGACAGAAAGATTTCGTGTCTGTTTTTGAAAATGGTACAAAAGTGAGGAAAAATAAAAGACTTTTGCTTGGAAACTTAAGAGAAATGTACGCCTTATTCAAGGAACGACATGATGGAATAAAAATAGGTATTTCCAAGTTTTGCCAACTTCGTCCGAGGAATATAATTCTAGCAAATGCGAGTGGATCTCATAACGTGTGTGTTTGTACAAAGCATCAAAATGTGAAGCTGATGGTTGATGCTATAAATTTAAAAAAATTAACTGCTGGTGTTCCGAATTATCAGCTTGAATGTTACAAAGATTGTTTGAAACAAATGACATGCATTCCATCTTCTAAAACTAAAACTAAATCAATTACTAGAGCAAAATGATATTGATTAAATAACATATAAACAATGGGTAAGTGTAGATAGGGATAATTTGGAGACCATGATTGGCCAAGCCGACGTTTTTGTGGATTCCCTATGTGAAAAGCTTGAAATTCTATTACCTCATTCATTTATTGCAAAACAGCAGGCAGCATATCTGAGCGAAAGAAAATCTAATTTGGAAGAAAATGAGTATATAGTAGCAGTTTGCGATTTTTCAGAAAATGCTTCTTTTACTATTCAGGATGCAGTCCAGGGATTTCACTGGAACAACTCCCAAGCCACTTTATACCCAATTGCTATTTATTTTAAATCAGATGGAAAAACACAACATACAAACTTCATAATAATATCTGATTGTCTTGTACACGATTCTGTAGCTGTTCACCTGTTCCATCGCCACCTGAATGTATTTTTGAGAAAAAAGTTTAAAACAACCCCGAAGAAAATCACGTATTTTTCAGACGGTAGTGCTGCCCAGTTTAAAAATAAAAAGAACTTTATCAATTTATGTTATCATATGGAAGATTTTGGATGTAATGCTGAGTGGCATTTCTTTGCAACAAGCCATGGAAAAGGCCCAAGTGACGGTCTTGGAGGTACCGTAAAGAGAGAGGCACGTCGAGCTAGTTTACAGCGTCCATTACAAGGTCAAATAACTACTCCAAAACAATTATATGAATGGTGCCTGCAAAATCTTTTGAACTGTAATTTCGAGTTTTTAACTCTAAAAGACCACGAAGAAGAAGCACGGTTCCTTCAATTCGTTTTAAAGATTTGCGTACTATTCCTGGAACTCAAAAGCTGCATTCTATTGAACCTGTAGATAAAAAAAAATTAAAGTCAAGCGTTACTCGGCAGATGCAGATTTTGTAATTGAAATCCTTCAGAAATAAATAAATATGCTGTAATAAAGTGTTTAATAATGATAATACATTATGTTGTACTTTTTATTAAAGGTTTAGCAATGGAGAAAAAGAGTTTAAGCAAAGAAAAGTCGAAAAAGTTCCGTTACATTTGATTTGTCCTTCTTTTTGTAATTTGTCACCTTTTTGTATTTTGGTACATTTCATGAAATACATAAACCTTCGCCTGCTTGACTCCACATTGAAATTTGGCAGACTTGTACAAAACATAATAAGAATTAACATATATTTTTTTGAAATTTTTAAAAATATTGATTTTCGAGATATATCCTTTGGAAATTTTAGTCCTTTTTTTATTTACATTATCCTTGATCGAAAATTTAAAAAAAAAATTTTTTTTGAATGGCGCATGTTTTTGTCTGTAAAATGAGCCCTTGATTATTAACGTACAATGAATACTTTTCGAGATATTAAAAATTGTGTTAAGGCATCTGAGTGCATTTTTATTGATTTTTGCCAACTTGGAATGGCCATAATTCTGAAAGTACGAGAGCTAGGACACTGAAAGTTGGCAAATATTATTGTGCCGATCCATAGATCATGTGTACAAAATCTTATCAAATTTGGAGGTGATGAGGTCAGAAATGTTAATATTTTCGGTTGATTTCATATGTTTTTACCCAACGGTATCAAACCTAGTATTGAAAATTTGCATGTTTTTGGTTCTAAATGTTTTGCTTATGTACCTTCAGAAAAAAGACAAAAATTGGATGATACTGGTGTAGAAGTTATCTTTCTAGGCTATGATAGTAATTCAAAAGCATATCGATGTTTCAAATCAGAGACCCTAAGGGTTGTTATAAGTCGTGACGTAAGATTTACTTCTAGCTCGCAAGATAAAAGGGTTACTAAAATTGCAATAGATATAGATTTATCTAATAAGTTACAGCCAATAGTAGATGCATGTATTGAAAAGGAGATAGCTAGCCCTAGTGAGTGTCAAAGTGGTTTAAATGATAAAGAGAGTCCAGATAATAAACCATTACGCACTTCTCAACGTTCTACGAAGGGTGTTCCAGCAAAACGTCTGATCCAGCAAATACAAGTTGTGAAAGAAGGTACTGTGTCTACTTGTTATAACGATGCAAATTCATGCAAAGAAAAGGAACAATGGGCGAAATCGATGCAGGAAGAGACGGACTCACTGGAAGAAAATAATACTTCGTGTTTGAGTGAATTGCCAGAAGATCGTAAAGCTGTTGGTAGCAAATGAGTTTTTAAAGTTAAAACTAATGAAGATAATAGTATTCAAAAGTATAAAACACGTTTAGTCGCGTAAGGTTTTTCTCTAAAATTTGGTGCAGACTACGATATGTTCGCGCCAGTTGTTCGACAAACAACGTTTGGATTACTTTTATCCATCGCAGCGAAATAAAACATGATAGTACATCATGGATGCAAAACCAGCTTTTATAAATGGAAATTTAAGCGAAACAATTTACATGAAATAGCCACCGGGGTTTATGAAAGACTCAAAGAAGTTTTTTTTGCTAAAAATGAGCATATATTATTTAAGCATGTCAATCTCAAAGGATATTCATGGCAACTATGAGCTAAATCAATTCAGCTATTCAAAACCATCCGGAACCCCCATGGAGCTTAATTATGGTAAGACAGGAACATCAGAAAAACTACTCAACAGTGTTGTGAGTCAGAATCAAGCTACCTGCGTGTAGTTGACTAACAGCACCAACTCCTAACAGATACTAATAGTTAACATTTAAGAAATATTCACGAACATGCTTTTAGGGTGCGCTAAGAGATTATTATGCAAACTTTTAGGGTATTACAGTTCCACTTTTGTGTTAACATGGGCCTATAGAATGCACCATTGACATTCTTATATCGGGTAGGTCAGTTGGCTTAACTAACTGACACCAATCAACAATTGCGAACTGGAACACCAGAAAGGTGCTTACTTAGACTGCAAGTATTCATTGTAAAATAGTATATAAGACTTATGATTTAAAGCAACAAAGTCTTGTCTTGTATCGTAACAACTGAAAACAACACGGTATTTTCCCTTATTAGGAACCACCAGCTCTTCGTCCACGCCCGCGCCTATTTTCGGCAGCAAAAGGGCGCTCGCTACTAGCGACAACACGCACGGACCGAACAGCCGGTCATAACGACCTACAGAGGAAACCCAGGGCAAGCAACCCTGAAGCAAGCGAAACACCCTGCAACAAAGCTAGAGGAAACCCAGGGCAAGGAACCCTGAAGCAAGCAAAGCATCCTGGAACCAAAGAGATGTCACAAAACAGGACAATGGCAACTGACATTTTTTTTGTGAAGTAAACATTTTTTTAAGACTGGTGCAGTGAAACAGTAGCACAGACAAGTAGCGGTGACCATGGCAAACTCTACTTTCACCATTCTGTGAAAACATGCTAGTGTGTCTAGCATATGTATTTTGCTTTGTTTGTTTGTCGCTAGGGACATGTGTAATACACATTATTTTTATATGATTACACACAATTGGCGCGTAAATGCTTAATTAATATTTTGCATATTTTGCAATATTCAATTTTCATTTGGAGGAAAAAACCGGGGGGAGTTCGAAGAAATTATCGCCTTCTCCGGCAAAAAATTATTGAGAAACAGTAACTAAACGAAGGAAAATGAATCTTAAAATTAATGAGGCTGTACAATTTTTCATGAAATTTAAGAAATCAGTAAAGATCAAACGGGCATGTTGAATTTTTATTCTAAACTTTTGACGTTTATGAATTGATTTGGCTTATAAGGGTTTAATTTTTTTTTTTATATGCATTAAAATTACCGGGAATGAATCATGACATTTTTGTTGGTAAAGCCAATTTCGGTTTTTGTTGAATAGGGATAGCCATTTTATATGGATTTTTGGGAGCATTAAAGACATGGATAGGACAATTGGAGTTGGGCGAACAAGGAAGATCTGTGAGGAAGTCAAGGACCAATTTGCATTGGTGGAAGGACTTAATGGACGCCAGAGGGTAGCGGATGTGGAACTTGTAATGGAAAACAAGTAAAGGAAGAATACGTATAAAGAGAGAATTTACGGTGGAATTTTCTTTAATAAATTTGTCATGTGTCATGAGATTTAGAAGCCGGATAATATTGGTACGTTTATCTGAAACGAGCATAAATGCTTTTTTTTTTTTTGTTTTGTAGAAATATGTATTGTAGAAAAAACTGCGTAGTCATAATGAGATTATTGTTAAGTGGCATTCGATGCAATTATCAAGAAAAGTTAAATAATTATTGGAGGCTCAAAAAGCAGTGGATAAGGAAAACCAGATGTTGGACCATAATTTTGAAATGAACCTCAAACGGGTAGTATAAAAAAAATTTTGAATGGGTATTCTAGAGGTTGCTGTTCTCAGGGGATGAGATGTACGATGTGAGAGCTGAGATCAGGCGCTTCAAAGAAGGTTGTGAGCTAGCGCAACAGAGTCTCCCAGAAGCGGACGAAGAACACTTAATAAAGTGTATTAGGCAAAGGGCCACAGGTGATGCGTATGATTTACTAGCGCCTAATTGGGATTCCAGAAGAGAAGCGAGGATGAGCAACACCATACAGGGGTTAAAATGCTTTTCATGTGGCCGAATCGGATATTCAGCAGCGGAATGCAGCCAGAAACAGTTCAAACAAGGAAACCAGGGAAACCAGGGAAGCTTCCAGCGGCCCAGTCGAGGCCAGTAGACTGAAAAGCCGAAAGAAAGGAAGAAAGACTGAGGCCAGAAGTACGCGTGACCAGTAATGTAAGAATTGCATTCCAGGAGAAGAAGGGGCAAGATTCTCTCCAATACCACGTACCGAGGAATGTAAGGACTATGGTTCAATATACGGAGGAGCAAGAGTCTCTCCGGGAAAAAATTGTTGATTGCGTTTTGGTTTGGGTAACCGCTATGATTCTAATACTTATGTTAAGTTTTAATAAGGTTAGAAAGTATGAGCCGATTGCCGCGAATGCGGTACGGGAGTTTATAGTTAAGATAGTTTTTAGGGAGTATAGGATCGTAAAAGATAACTGTGGTATTGGAGGAAAAAACTTGAAGAGATAGGAAGTAGATACGCGTCCATTTTGGAAACAAAAGGAAGTTCTTTCGTTGTGAGCAGGATAGGTGATGCCTTCATCGAGATACCCTGCAAGGCAGCAGCTACAGGAAAGCTACTACTCTCTGTAGACTAAGGGGCGGACACCAGCCTCGTAAAATCTGGTGTTTGACGGAAGAGACTAGTTATTAACCCAAATGTTGTAAGGACGCTTAACGGAGCGTTTGGAGGTTGTATCAGGAAACTGGGTTCACTCAGAATAGGGCACAGTGAAGTTAAGAGCATGAGTTTTAGAGTGCACGCAGTGGAGTTCGATAGGGAAGGTATCCCGGACGATGGGATAATCGGGCGCGATAACCTTTGGGGCCGTGGTATACTGGATGCGCTGGGGAAAGAGTTATCTTTTTATGATAAGAATAAGAATAGGATCCTTACTCTTCCATTGAACTCATGGCAGGAAGGAACCGTGAATAGGGTTAATAATAATAGTACGGAGTTAGTAACCGCAAGGTGAACCAGATTAGTTTCTATACATATAAACACTACTAAGACTGTTGTTTTGCACAAGCAGCAGCTAGCGGATGGTGTATATATGGGAGAAACCGTAACGCCAGTTGACAAGAATAAGGTGTACGCTTGCGTACTAAATGCATCAGAAAAGGACTACCTTCTTGATAGAGATTTTACTCCAAAGTTTACTAGTTACGATAATTTTAAGCAACCGAATTATGGATCGGTTAATCAGATTAAGCAGGTAGATATAAGAAAAAGGATGGAAAGAGTACTAGAATCACTGAAGTTAGACCCAAGCGTAAATTCAGAAGATAAGGCATCAATAGAAGCCAAATGTACGTCATTCCATGACATATTTTTGCTGGAAGGAGACTACCAAACATATACACCGGAAGTAGAGCATGAGATACAAATTAGGGCGAACCAGCCGCCAATTAACCAAAAGCAATACAGGTTGCCTCAAGCTCACAAAGATGAGGTAAGCAGGCAAGTTGAAGTAATGTTAAATTATATCATAATTTCACCGTATCTCGCCTTGGAAATCACCAATAATTGTGGTACCAAGGGGGGTGCTCAGGGTCAGAAGAAGTGGAGAATGGTGGTCGACTTTGGAAATTGAACGACGCCACTATCAAGCAGGTGTTCCCGATACCAAGAATAGAAGAAATCCTGGACCAGTTGGGATAAAGTAGATATTTTTCTACCCTTGATTTAGCGAGTGGCTACCACCAAGTTCTGGTGGACACCCAAGATACCCGGTTTGGGGCACTATGAGTTCAATAAGATGCCGTTTGAACTAACAGGAGCACCGGCTACCTTACAACGGTTAATGAATCATGTGCTTACGGACTTACGAGAGTTAGATTGTTTTGTGTACGCGATGACATAGAAATTTATGGGAAGAACTTGCAGCAGCATTTGCAACGCTTGTGCAAGATGCTCCAGAAATTACGAGAACACAATTTGAAATTGAACACGGAGAAATGTTAAGTTTTGCGAAGAGTCGTTGCTCAAAGGCAGGAGCATTGTCTGATCCACAGAAGGGGAAATGCGTAAAAAATTAGCAATTCCAAGGAATAGAAAGGAAGTGCAAGCATTCCTAGGACTAGTGAACTATTACAGAAAGTTCGTAGAAGGACTAGCCAGAATTGCGTTGCCAATTAACAAACTGTTACGGAAATATGCAACATTTGAATGGACAGAGAGCTGTCAGAAAGCGTTTGAAAAGCGAAAAGAAATAATTAGCTCGCCGTCAATTTTGGCGTACCCTGATTTTGAAAATTCCTTTTTGTTGACCACTGATGCTAGCAATGAAGCATTAGGAGCGGTGCTGTCACAAGGTCTGGTGGGAAGTGACAGGTCAATAGCGTTTGCTAGCAGGCCATTAACTGATGCTGAAAAAAAGTATTCCACTTTAGAAAAGGAGTTTCTAGCCATCGTTTTGGCTACCAAAAACTTTAGGGCGTATCTGCTAGGGCGAGCGTTTAAAATTTACACTGACCAGCAGCCATTGCGTGGCATAGCGAATTTGAAGGATCAAACCTCCAGGTTGGCCAGGTCAAGGCATAAATTGTCTGAGTATGTTTTTGAGATCATCTATAAGCCTGGGGAAAACAAATTTGAATGCTGATGCGTTCAGCAGGGTACCGAAGAAGGTGTCAGTAGTGCAAAATAGGGCCAAAGCAAGGTCAGGAAAAAGTCGAAAGAACTCAAGAGGGTAAAAGAGATGCGACACTAGATGTGAGTGATGTGGGTGGCGATGCCAATGAGCAACCAGTCAGTAGTGTGGAATGGCTGGAGGATGAAAAGGATATCCAGACAGTGTTAAAGGGTTTCCATGATTCACCTCTAGGTGGACACCAGGGATTCTGGAAAACCCATAGGCGAGTATATGGATGGAAGGGTATTGCCAAGAATATAGAGATATACATCAGGAATTGTCCAAGGTGTCAGGTTAACAAGAGTTCCAGGCTCACAAAGATGCCAATGGTGTTGACCGATACACCAAGGCAACCTTTTGATAAGGTTTATATAGACATTGTAGGAATCCTTCCAGAAACGGTTTCGGGAAATAAAAACATCCTTACGTTTCAGGATGATTTTTCTAAATTCATAGCGTGCGTGGCTATACCTGATGCTGAAGCAAGTACAGTAGCCAAGGCATTTTTTGAGGAGATTATAGCACGTTATAATATAATAAAACTGTTGGTGACCGACAACGGTGTAAAATGCTTGGTGTCAAAAAACTGCATATTACGCCATACCATGGTCTGCTGGAACGGAGTCATCGACCTCTGGCAGAATACTTGCATAGTTTCGGTAAGGAAGACGGTTCCAATTAGGACCAGTGGTGGACTACAACAAGTGTAAACACAAGAAGAACAACAAGAACAAACAGATATTACGTTCGTGTATCAAATAGCACAGTTCCAACTTCAAAATTCAATGTGCGGAAGTGTGCAAATGGTCGTTATAAAAAATTGTGTTATATGAATATGTGCTTTAGGCACCAATGGCCGTATGAAGCGGAAAAGCCAATTAACGAAAAAAAACAAAATATTATTTTTTATTAAAAATATTAAATAATAAAAAAGGTAAACAGACTGAGAGTAAGTCAGCGAAACATTAAAAGGACGTCTTGGGTAAAGAATATGGAACTAAGCGTTATACACACATAGTTTAATACATGAGGCAGTTATTGCATGGAAATATGATGCGTAAACATTAATGCCGGCCACGAGCTTGAAGGCGCAAGCTGCGGAAACGTTCGTAGAAATAAGTATAAATATGTGTATACATAACGAATGTACGAACGTACATTTAAATAAGTAAGTATTCTGGAAAAAAGTAATGAGTATGTACGTATAAGTAAGTATATAGGGACATCTGATGAAAATTTGGGAATTGCTCCAATATTTTTTATCGCTTAGGAAATTAGAGTAAAGCGTGTGGGCAATTGAAAAAATATATATGTTGAAAGAAAAAGAATATGTTTAGTTTAATTGGGAAATAGCTTTAGCAATTAATTATAAGCAATTAAAAGTGCCTGGAATGTATATATGTAGTCATATACGAGCAAATTCCAGGGTGTAGGAAAATTCACTCGTTTATGGGTATATACATACCAGGCGATAATGTTAAATAATTAAAGTAAAGTACGTAATTGGATGCGATGAAAAATTGAGTCATACAATTGACAAAGTTTTATCTCAAATATTCTTGCTTATGTCGGAGGGGCAAATAGATTTGCTCAGAATTGAAAAATTTTAAAGAAATTATATAAAAAGAAAAATGATATGAAACCAATAATGAAATATTTAACAAAGAATAATATATAATGTTTGAGGATCCGAGCTCCCTGTAGCGAACACTGTGGCAACACTCTTTGCGCTGTATTTTGACAGTTTACTTTTTTTGATTTTTTGGTTTTGCTCTGGCTCGGCTTGGAAACATATTTTGTATTTTAATTGGAACGTATTTTGTATTTTAATTGAAAATCTAAAACATTAAACTGATTTTGTGTATTTGTGTGTATATATTGATTTTCCCCAACATATAATAATAATAAGAAACCAATATATGAAGAACAAATAAATATAGGTGAAAAGAATTACCATAGCTTAAAAGAAATTCTATTCTATATCTAAAAACGAATTTTGGTTTTTACCAATTTCACAAAATAAGTACGGATAAATTTGTGCAAAAGTTGAAATTAAAAACAATAGTAGTTTAGAAAATAATTAGAGTTACAGAAATTATTTATTTAAAATCTGAATTTATAATGAAATAAATGCAATAATCCAAAGAAAACAAAAATTATTCTACATAGGAAAATTTTTATTATTTATTTAATTATTATATAATTTTTAAATTTACCTATTAAAATAACTTTTGTAATAATACAAAAAAATAGGAAATGGTCGACTAAACTTAAATATAGAAAAACATCAATGTAAAATGCTAGCTAGAAAACTAAGAAAATTATTATAAGGATTCAGCTCTGGTGATGTGAATCAAAGCAAGAAGTTCCAGGAACAGCGCATATCGGAAGACGGTGCAGATTAAGGGACCAATGTATTATTCGATGGATTGGGGAAGAATGGCGACTGATGTAATAACACAACAACATTTGCGTAACTGGAACACCAGAAAGGTGCTTACTTAGACTGTAAGTATTCATTGTAAAATAGTATATAAGACTTATGATTTTAAGCAATAAAGTCTTGTCTTGTATCTTAACAACTAAAAACAACACCTGGCAACTGTAAGCGCCTTATTAGGAACCACCAGCTCTTCATCGACGCCCGCGCCTATTACTGGCAGCAAAAGGTCGCTCGCTACTAGCGACAAGACGCACGGAGCACAACAACAGCACGAACTATCAGAAACTGAATGGACGATTGCTTTATATATTGAAGATTGGGCACGAAATTAAAACTTAGTATCATTGAGAAAGAAGGAGCTGACTTGATTGGATATGCTGATGCAAATTTTGATGAGGACAGAACTGAAAGCAGATCTAATGTGGTCGAGTATTTTTTTCAATGGTGGTACTATCAGTTGGATTTGCCGAAAGCAGGATTATGTTGCACTCTCGTCTATAGAGGCCAAATTTATTTCATTATATGAGACTGGAAAGGAAGCAATATGGCAGAGAGATGTGTTGAACGACCTAAATCAAAAGGTTACTGCACCAACCTTAATTTACGAACAAATTTTCTTTTAAAACAAAACATGACATAAGGTACAAATTCATCAGACATTACTAAAAACGGTACTGAAAGATGCGAGTATTGCCAACTGATTCCAGATCTGCTGACAAAGCCGCTTGGAGCAACAAAGCATGGAAATTTGAGAACTTTGTGCAATGTTATTTGAACGAGCAGGAGTGTTAAAATGTGAACCAGCCCTTATAATAGCGTTGTGTGATGCACCGTTTATAACGTTCAAAGTACATTTACTTTTTTCTGGTTTTACAAATTCTTTGTTGGCTTATTCAGATCAGAATTATCATATTCAATTCAATTAAATCTTAATTATTAGTTTGTTCTTTTTTAAAACATAGTTCAGAACAGAAAATTTCAAGTTCCATCAGCCCCATGTAGTTTTTGTCAGAAGTTCTATTGCACAGTTTTCGACGCCTGATCTTGGTCAAATGGTCATCTATCGGTAGTGCTTTTTAAGTAACACCACTATCAGAAATTTCAGGACTTCCAGTCTACGTGAGCCGCATATTCCATGCGAAAACCAATATGGATATTTATTATTAGTTTCGGTTACACAAGAAACAACTATTTCCTGAGTACATTTAATATTATACGCTGCCGAATAAGAACATTTATCTTATACATATATCTGAATTACATGTGCGCAGGGGTAACAAAGTAAACTTGGCTGAATGTTTATTTTCCTACAGCCGTTTGCATGAAATGATGAAAATGTATAAATCATACAGTCTACCATTCATGGCTCAGGGCAATACAATTTTTGCATTTTTTAGGTTTTTAAGAATAGAAACTAATTACGAATTTGACACTACATTAATTGTCAAAAATTATGTAAAATAAAATTTTTGGAAATTATTAATTTGTGTTTGTGATTATTATCGACATACATATATTAGAATTAGTCATTTACATATGCAATGAGTAAATTATGCGTTTAAATATAAGATTTTTGGTTGATTAAGTATGTTATTAACCATATTCATAAAGCAATAAGTATTTAATTTATCAGAAAACAAGATGGTCTGCGATACTAGCCACGACAATTTACAATCGATTATCTTTGCTAATGCCTCGTCTTCAATTGTTATAATTGAAATTAGATTTCATTCCAATTTCAAATTCAGAAATAAAGAAATAAAAAAATAACAAACCCACATTCATATACATACACACATATGCATGCCGTAAACCTGGCAGCAAGCATACAAACATACGCATATAGTAATAGACGCATATGCACATAGAACTCGTAGCAAAAAAAACAACAATGTCTATTGGTTTTACTCTTGCATTGCCGCGCAACTTCGGACGTTGAGTTAAGTAATTATGGCATAGAAGCAAAGACAATATACTATAAAGACATTACATCGCTCTCTTCACTCAGCGAAATGAGTTAAAAAACCGTGGCTGCCTATTGGACCAAACCCGAAGTGTGCTCGGCAATGCAAAGGCAAAACATGTCCATATATACACATTCTGTTGTTTGCGTTCTATATGAGCGTGTGTGTTTACTACATGTGGGAATGTTTGTATGCTTGCTTTCATGTTTACGGCATGCATATGTGTGTATGGATATGAATGCAAAAATGTTATTTATTTATTTGTTGGAATTGGAATGAAAACGAATTTCAATCATAGCAATCGAAGACGAGGCATTATAACTAATTATGGGAATATTTATAAAATTTATATTGTAAATTAGCAAAAAACAGAAAAAATTGGTGTATAAAATTAATAAATAATAATATATATTTATTTAATTTATTGTTTTATCCCCAAAAAAGCCACCATCGAACTGCACAGCAAAACTTCATGGCTGCACCAGAAGGTGAATATCACCAATAAAAAACTTTTTTTAACTTTAATAACACCAATGTGATTAACTTATATGTACATCCATGCATACAGATGAATGTACATACATATGTATGCACATATTTGTCTTCTAATCATTTGTCAGGTAGCGAATTGTGCCATAAAAAGAATGAAATGAAATGAAAATAAAGCGCCTTTTTGTCTCGATTGGAGTTTTTGTTGTATGATGTGCTGTGTGGCTTCTTTAAATATAAAGTGAAGCAGAATTAGAATTCAATTTGTCATGAAATTTTGGATATGGGCAAATCTTAGCGTTCGGACGTTACGTTCGGACGCTTTTTTCATGTAATTTGCACAGAAATTGGACATATTTTTTTAAATGCGTTCACTGCTAGATTACTTTACAAATGCAAAATATATATAAAGAAAAATATTAGGGTTCTCAAGTCTTTTCTCAGAGATATTGTATTTAAAAAACTGCGTTCGCCCGTTACAAAAAAATGAAGTGATTATAGAGGTTTACACAAAGCCTAGTGTTTTTCTGCGAATTTAATGGTTGCATAAAAAAAGTGTTTAAGAAGAAATCGTAGCACATCAAATAAGCTTCTGGTTGACCATTTCCAGGATTTGCCCATATGTCAATATTTTCAGTATGGACAAATATCAGCACAATTTACTCTTTCGATCTTATATTTCATATTTTCGCGTTAGCAGCATGTGATCAAACATATTTTGAGTCCATCCGAAGAAAGAATAATTATGCACAAAAAACAAATTTTGATAAAATTGCTCCAGCTAAATAGCATATTTTTATTATACTTTGGTTGATATATTAATAAAGAGCAATAATGCATTGTTTAAAGGAAATTATTATTCTAAAATATTTTAGTTGCATAATCAAAATTTGTAGAAACTATTTTCCCCAACACCACTGAGGTGGAGTAAGTGGAGCGTTTTTTTTGTGTGGTCTCCCCAATACGCCTAATCCACATCCGTCCATTGCATGTGACTTTGGAAATTTCCCATAATCGCCATCAATAAATTTAGTTCCATGAATCCAGGTAATAGTTGGATAAACCAACACCAATAACCGTTTTGCAAAAAAAAAAAAAAAAACACCTCCAAGAACAATGCAATTGAATGGTTGAACGATTTGACACATTTGATACAAAGCATATCGAAAACAGAAATAATTACAAAGCCAAGTTGCATGCATTGCAAAATCTATACTTACCATCCTCAAAGTATGCATGAACCTTAAAACATTGTATATATATAGGTGGACCGGAAAATGAGAGGGGAATAGTGTACCCATTTGGAAGTGGCTACCTAAATTATAGCATAATTTTCACAAAAGTAATTCAAATTAAGCTCGGTAATTTTTCATTTGGAGTTATGCTTTATGGTATAACTATATTATACTATTTATAAGGGAGAATCAATTGACTGAAATTGATAGTTTATATTAAATTAAAAAAAAAACAACAGAAAATTTTATAAAATTGAAGTATGGAAGATGTGATGAAGAAGCAAACTAGCTGAAGCCATAACCAGAGAATATGAGAAATGAAACTTACTTATACATTCACAGAATACACTTGTATTGCGTGGCTTCTATCAAAGACAATATACTATAAGACGTTACATTGCTCTCTTCACTCAGCGAAATGAGTTAAAAAACCGTGGCTGCCTATTGGACCAAAACCCGAAGTGTGCTCGGCAATGCAAAGGCAAAACATGTCCATAGATACACATTCTGTTGTTTGCGTTTTATATGAGCGTGTGTGTTTACTACATGTGCGAATGTTTGTATGCTTGCTTTCATGTTTACGGCATGCATATGTGTGGATGGATATGAATGCAAAAATGTTATTTATTTATTTGTTGGAATTGGAATGAAAACGAATTTCAATCTTAGCAATCGAAGACGAGGCATTATGACTAATTATGGGAATATTTTTAAAATTTATATTGTAAATTAGTAAAAAAAAGAAAAAATTGGTGTATAAAATTAATAAATAATAATATGTATTTATTTAATTTATTGTTTTATCCCCAAAAAAGCCACCATCGAATTGCACAGCAAAACTTCATGGCTGCACCAGAAGGTGCAAGTTAACACCCTATTACCCCATATAACGGCACTCCAATCTGGATTTACTTCTATCCATAGTGGAGTCAGCAAAATTCCAATTTCACAATTGCATCATCGACTGCATCATCTTTTGCGCCTTGAGCCGGATGCAAAAGGCATTGCCTTTGTTATAACAACAAATATCTTGGGGATAAACAATTATCTTCCAATAATCCAATAATGAATTAATAACTGAAGCGGCATTGCCTTTGTACTGGTTTGATAAATAAACATTATCCTGGGCTGAAAGCTGACTGTTGCATTTTCATTGCCCAGATTATCTATAAGTACGAGTGTAAAGCTAATTTAAGTTTAGTCTTAAGCGGAGAACGAATAAAGATTTTTTAAAATTCGACTTCGGCCGTATAAAAAATAATTGGTAGCAGAGCAAGGTTATTCTGTCTGCTTGGGACTCACTATAAACAAGTAAAGTCGCATAGACTTGAAAAGAATTTTTAAAAGTAAATTCGCATAGACTTGAAAATAAAATTGTAAAGTAAAGTCACATAGACTTGAAAAATATTAAACGAGTAAAGTCAGAAGACTTGAAAAAAATACGAAATTAACAAAAAAAAAAAATATACAAATTTTAATTAAAGTGCAAAAAAGTAAAGTCACAAGACTTGAAAAATAAAAAATCGCAAGTTTTATAAAATTTTTTTAAAAAAAAGTGAAAAATAAGTGAAAACTGAAACAATATTCTTAAAAAATGACAAGTACAAAGTTCAGTCGTGATTAAATATATATATACAAATATTGAACAAATTTAAAAAATTGTGCAAACAACGCAAAAGCAGCACAAATATTGCAACAAGGAGAGGAAAAATTAAGCAAACAATTATATTAACTGGCAAAATAGCGAAAGACGACTAAACCGAACACAATAAAGAAGGAAGCAAGAAGAAAAAGGACTTTCACCAGCTCATCTATCATCTATACAAAGTAAGAAATTCTTGAGAAATATTTAATGAAATATATATATGAATATATTATGAATAATTTTTTTTTTGAAATAATTTTTTGAAAAATAATTTTAAGAATTATCTGACGAATTTTTTTTAACAATTTTGTGAAAATTTTTTTTAAAGTGGATTGTTTGATAAAGAATTTTAAAAAGATGTCTCTCGAAGAGCATTCATTGAATTCAGACTTAATTGCTAGGCTAATAGCAGCCCATACTGTCACATTACGGACAGAAATAGAAACTTTGAAGCGACAGCTAGGTAATTTGACAGACAGAACAGATATAATAGACTATCAAGCTCAAACGGTAGATTGTACTATTCGATGTGATGAAACATTAGATATAATTAAGTCTTTACCTGAGTTTACGGGAGGAATTACTTCTTATGTCAGTTGGCGCGAAGCAGCGCAGAATTCTATGTCATTATATATTAAAGGTAGCCAGAGATATTTCGCGGCTCTGACTATACTGAGAAATAAAATCATTAAGGAAGCAAACGACATATTAACAGCTCATGGAACAAAATTGAATTTCGATGCTATAATTAGCAGATTGGACTTTGCCTATTCAGACAAACGACCAATAAATATTATAGAACAGGAATTGAGTATTCTGAGACAAGGTAGATCTTCACTGATCGAATTTTATAATGCAGTAAATAAAAAATTAACATTATTGGTCAATAAAACCATTATGACATATGGTAACGAAAGTGATATAACAAATCACTTAAATGAAATAAACCGACAAAACGCATTAAGAATTTTCATAACAGGGCTTAACCCGCCACTGTCAGACATACTATTTTCAATTTCACTCATTTCAATTTCATTTCATTCAAGATTTTATGAAATAAACGGTTTAGAAAGTGATTTATTAGTGGGATATAATTTGTTAAAAAAAGCAAATGTTTCACTGGATCTCGGAAGAGAAATATTAATTCAAGGAGGCATTGAAGAAGAAATAAATGCCTATAATGAGAAAAATGAAAGAGATAATTTTGTGGGAAAAAATCCTACAATGCCAAATATTAAGCGAAATGAGAAAAATATAGTAAAAATTGTGGGAAAAAATCCTACAGTGCCAAGAAAAAATATTACGGAAAATAGAAATTCCGCTGAACAAAAAAATAATTTTTTAATTGATTCGGGTACGAGATGCCAGAATATTAATAAACTTAGAAAACAAATAATAACCAAAATTGAAAGTTATCATGGAAAAATCAATCTTGATATTCCATTTAGAACTGATGTTCGTGCAGAAATTCGTACAGTTTCTGAAACTCCTATATGGAGCAAACAATACCCTTACCCTTTAGCAGTAAATGATTTTGTAAACAAGGAAATCAATAGCTTGTTACAAAAAGGGATTATTAAAAAAAGCAAGAGACCATACAATTCTCCAATATGGATTGTACAAAAAAAAGGTTTTAATCCAGACGGATCCCCAAAACAAAGACTTGTTATAGACTTTAAAAAACTAAATGAACAAACAATTTCAGATAGATATCCAATACCGGATATGGAAGTCATTTTGTCAAATTTAGGACAAGCAAAATTTTTTTCTACTCTTGACTTGGAGTCAGGATTTCATCAAATTCTAATGAAGGAGGCTGACATAGAAAAGACAGCATTTTCTGTTAATAATGGTAAATACGAGTTTTTACGCCTACCCTTTGGCCTAAAAAACGCTCCTAGTATTTTTCAGAGAGCAATGGATGACATTCTAAGAGATTTTATAGGAAAGACTTGTCATGTGTATATGGACGATATCATTGTTTTTTCGAACAATTTAGACGATCATTTAAAACATTTAAACGAAGTGATTGGAATTTTACAGGGGGCCAATATGAAAATTTCATTGGAAAAATCCAATTTCTTTGAAACAAAAGTAGAATTTCTCGGATACGTGGTATCCCATAAAACAATTCAAACAGACCCTAAAAAGATTGATACTATTTCCAATTTTCCGATGCCAAAAACACTAAGGCAGTTAAGAAGTTTTTTGGGAATGACGGGTTATTATAGAAAATTTGTTAAAGAATACGCAAAAATTGCAAAACCACTTACCAAGTACCTATCGGGGGAAAATGGACAAATTTCAAAAAACAGGTCAAGCAAAGTAAATGTTGACTTAGATACAGCGGGAATTCAATCCTTTGAAAAACTAAAAGACTTATTGACTGAACAGGTCGAACTCTCACAACCTGATTATAAAAGAAAATTCATTCTAACAACAGACGCATCAAACGTTGCAATAGGAGCAGTTCTATCACAAGAAGGCAAACCTATTACATTTATTTCCAAAACTTTGAATTCAACAGAGAGAAATTATGCAACTAATGAAAAAGAACTATATGCAATAGTATGGTCTTTAAAATCACTAAGAAATTATCTGTATGGAGCAAAAGATATAGAAATACATACAGACCATCAACCTTTAACATTCTGTGTTTCAAGTAAAAACCCAAATACTAAAATAAAAAGATGGAAAACTTTCATTGAAGAGTTTAGTCCTAAAATGGTATATAAACCAGGAAAAACTAATCTCGTTGCGGACGCACTCTCAAGACAAATTTTAAATAACTTAGAGGATGAAACAAGTGAAACATCTGAATCTGACTCTCAGCATTCAATAGAATCTAGCGATGATAAACAGATAAAAGAAACTAAAAAACCTTTAAACCAATTCAAACAACAAATATTATTGGGAAAAAATAGGTTTACAATTCATGAAAAAATAGAAATTTTTGGTAAAACACGACATATAATAGAATATGATACGGTACCAAATTTAGTAACAATATTGAAAGAATTCTTAAGATCTAACATAACAACAGGAATTTATTGTACACCAGAAGACCTGTACGAGATAAAAGAAGAATTACTAAGGACATTCAATATAAAGTTTCTCATTACAAGATTATTTCCAATTGACATTGCAAATAAAGAAGATCAAAGAATAATAATTGAACAAACTCATGAGAGAGCTCATAGGAATTTTAGAGAAAATATCGAACAAATTCGAGACAAATACTACTGGCCAAAAATGGCTAAACAATTTAAAGAACATGTAAGAAGTTGCGACATTTGCAATAAGAACAAATATGAAAGACATATAAGGAAAATTCCAGTTGGAGAAGCACCTGTTCCAACAAGCGAAGGTAAACAATTACACATGGACATTTTCTATGTGCAAAATCTAAAATTTTTAACAATAATAGACGCTTATTCAAAATATTTAACAGTCAAAATGATTGATGACAAAATGAACCTAGGAGAAAAAGTTTTAGAAATTCTTCAGGGATACCCCGAAGTAGAACTTATTATAATGGATAATGAACCAGGATTTAGTTCATTTCAATTCAAATCCTTAATTGAAAGATATGGCATTAAAATATTTTACTGTGACCCAAAACACAGCACAACTAACGGACAAGTGGAAAGAGTCCATTCAACATTAATCGAAATTACACGATGTATTAAAGAGGAATTTAACCTCTTAAATGACTTAGAAGCAATATATAGGGCGGTAAAAGAATATAACCGTACCATTCATTCAGTCACAAAGAAGAGACCATTTGAGGTCTTATTTAACAAAATTAGGCACGATGAAATGCCTGAATTATTAAGAAAAACGCAAGCAAACGTTTTAAATAAATTAAATAAGAAAAGAAACGAAAAAATATATAAACACGGAGATGTTATTTTCGAGAAAAATATCGGTGAAAGAAATAAATGAAAGCATCGTTATAAAAAACAAAAGGTTAAAGAAAACTTTAATAGAAACGTAAAAATCTTTAGTAGAAATAGAATAGTACATAAAGATAATATAAAACACGCATAAAGATACAAATTTAACATATACTTAATTTTGTAGAATGTTTTGATTTATCACATAACTAATTTGACACATTACGAATATTTGTCAAAAGAGACAAAAAAATTATTTGAAGGAAAAATTTAATTTGTATCCTACCCTGTTGAAAAAGGAATAGACTTTGATAGGATTCATTCAAATGTAGATTTGCAAGGGCTAAATGAAAATAAAAATAGAAACCAAATTAAAAGAATTAGTACAGAATAATAACAAACAGTTTGTTACAGATTCAAAAATGTTTAAAGCGATACAAGAATTTGGAGAAAGAATGCAACATTTTCAAACGGATTCAAAATTGGTCGTTGCTACTTTATACAGAAATAAATTAATACTGAAAGAATTACAGGATTTGTTAGAAGCTGTGACAATGAGTAAAATCGGACTGTTAAATGCAGGAATTTTAAATTATGAAGAAATTAGAGAAATTATTGGAAATGAAATAAAAAATATTTCTATTACAGACTTAATCGATGTCTCAAAGTTTATGATAGCTCAAAATAAAGATTGTATAATAATATACATCAAATATCCACTTGTAAAAGAAATTTGTGAATTATATAATGCAATTTCAATAGCCCAATCTGATGGAAAATTGATAATAAATGATAAAATTGCAAAATGCAATAATCAATATGTTAATATTGAAAAATGTAAAATAGAAATCAATATGTATTATTGTAAGATTCAAAAAAATAATACTTGTTTGTCTAACTTATTAAATACAAAAAATGTTACAGAATGTTCCAAAATTATGGAAAAAAATAAAAATATAAATATAATTAATGACGGAGCAATTATAATGTCCGGAATACATGATGTAAACAATAAAACTTTGAATGGAACTTATTTAGTTACTTTTGAAAAAGATGTAATAATTGATGATATAAAATACGAAAATGTAAAAGAAGTAATTAATGAATATATAAGATCGATAAATGTAAACGATTTTAAGGTTACAAAATATTATGAAGCTGAAGATGATGCATTAAAATTTGATAATATTGATTTACTGGAAATTCAAGAAACTCCAGTCGAAACTTATATAATTTATACCTTTTTGATTCTTTCGACTTTGATTTTGTTAATATTAATATACTTTAAAACAAGAAATATAATCTCAAATTATTTAAAGAAACGGCAGGAAAAAGCATTCCTGGAAATTAGCCAGAAAATAAGTGAATATGGCATGTCGGGACGAAATATTTAAAAAGGGGGGGAGTTAACACCCTATTACCCCATATAACGACACTCCAATCTGGATTTACTTCTATCCATAGTGGAGTCAGCAAAATTCCAATTTCACAATTGCATCATCGACTGCATCATCTTTTGCGCCTTGAGCCGGATGCAATAAGCATTGCCTTTGTTATAACAACAAATATCTTGGGGATAAACAATTATCTTCCAATAATCCAATAATGAATTAATAACTGAAGCGGCATTGCCTTTGTACTGGTTTGATAAATAAACATTATCCTGGGCTGAAAGCTGACTGTTGCATTTTCATTGCCCAGATTATCTATAAGTACGAGTGTAAAGCTAATTTAAGTTTAGTCTTAAGCGGAGAACGAATAAAGATTTTTTAAAATTCGACTTCGGCCGTACAAAAAATAATTGGTAGCAGAGCAAGGTTATTCTGTCTGCTTGGGACTCACTATAAACAAGTAAAGTCGCATAGACTTGAAAAGAATTTTTAAAAGTAAATTCGCATAGACTTGAAAATAAAATTGTAAAGTAAAGTCACATAGACTTGAAAAATATTAAACGAGTAAAGTCAGAAGACTTGAAAAAAATACGAAATTTAAAAAAAAAAAAAATATACAAATTTTAATTAAAGTGCAAAAAAGTAAAGTCACAAGACTTGAAAAATAAATAATCGGAAGTTTTATAAAATTTTTTTAAAAAAAAGTGAAAACTGAAACAATATTCTTAAAAAATGACAAGTACAAAGTTCAGTCGTGATTAAATATATATATACAAATATTGAACAAATTTAAAAAATTGTGCAAACAACGCAAAAGCAGCACAAATATTGCAACAAGGAGAGGAAAAATTAAGCAAACAATTATATTAACTGGCAAAATAGCGAAAGACGACTAAACCGAAAACAATAAAGAAGGAAGCAAGAAGAAAAAGGACTTTCACCAGCTCATATATCATCTATACAAAGTAAGAAATTCTTGAGAAATATTTAATGAAATATATATATGAATATATTATGAATAATTTTTTTTTTGAAATAATTTTTTGAAAAATAATTTTAAGAATTATCTGACGAATTTTTTTTAACAATCTTGTGAAAATTTTTTTTAAAGTGGATTGTTTGATAAAGAATTTTAAAAAGATGTCTCTCGAAGAGCATTCATTGAATTCAGACTTAATTGTTAGGCTAATAGCAGCCCATACTGTCACATTACGGACAGAAATAGAAACTTTGAAACGACAGCTAGGTAATTTGACAGACAGAACAGATATAATAGACTATCAAGCTCAAACGGTAGATTGTACTATTCGATGTGATGAAACATTAGATATAATTAAGTCTTTACCTGAGTTTACGGGAGGAATTACTTCTTATGTCAGTTGGCGCGAAGCAGCGCAGAATTCTATGTCATTATATATTAAAGGTAGCCAGAGATATTTCGCGGCTCTGACTATACTGAGAAATAAAATCATTAAAGAAGCAAACGACATATTAACAGCTCATGGAACAAAATTGAATTTCGATGCTATAATTAGCAGATTGGACTTTGCCTATTCAGACAAACGACCAATAAATATTATAGAACAGGAATTGAGTATTCTGAGACAAGGTAGATCTTCACTGATCGAATTTTATAATGCAGTAAATAAAAAATTAACATTATTGGTCAATAAAACCATTATGACATATGGTAACGAAAGTGATATAACAAATCACTTAAATGAAATAAACCGACAAAACGCATTAAGAATTTTCATAACAGGGCTTAACCCGCCACTGTCAGACATACTATTTTCAATTTCACTCATTTCAATTTCATTTCATTCAAGATTTTATGAAATAAACGGTTTAGAAAGTGATTTATTAGTGGGATGTAATTTGTTAAAAAAAGCAAATGTTTCACTGGATCTCGGAAGAGAAATATTAATTCAAGGAGGCATTGAAGAAGAAATAAATGCCTATAATGAGAAAAATGAAGGAGATAATTTTGTGGGAAAAAATCCTACAATGCCAAATATTAAGCGAAATGAGAAAAATATAGTAAAAATTGTGGGAAAAAATCCTACAGTGCCAAGAAAAAATATTACGGAAAATAGAAATTCCGCTGAACAAAAAAATAATTTTTTAATTGATTCGGGTACGAGATGCCAGAATATTAATAGACTTAGAAAACAAATAATAACCAAAATTGAAAGGGATCATGGAAAAATCAATCTTGATATTCCATTTAGAACTGATGTTCGTGCAGAAATTCGTACAGTTTCTGAAACTCCTATATGGAGCAAACAATACCCTTACCCTTTAGCAGTAAATGATTTTGTAAACAAGGAAATCAATAGCTTGTTACAAAAAGGGATTATTAAAAAAAGCAAGAGCCCATACAATTCTCCAATATGGATTGTACAAAAAAAAGGTTTTAATCCAGACGGATCCCCAAAACAAAGACTTGTTATAGACTTTAAAAAACTAAATGAACAAACAATTTCAGATAGATATCCAATACCGGATATGGAAGTCATTTTGTCAAATTTAGGACAAGCAAAATTTTTTTCTACTCTTGACTTGGAGTCAGGATTTCATCAAATTCTAATGAAGGAGGCTGACATAGAAAAGACAGCATTTTCTGTTAATAATGGTAAATACGAGTTTTTACGCCTACCCTTTGGCCTAAAAAACGCTCCTAGTATTTTTCAGAGAGCAATGGATGACATTCTAAGAGATTTTATAGGAAAGACTTGTCATGTGTATATGGACGATATCATTGTTTTTTCGAACAATTTAGACGATCATTTAAAACATTTAAACGAAGTGATTGGAATTTTACAGGGGGCCAATATGAAAATTTCATTGAAAGAATCCAATTTCTTTGAAACAAAAGTAGAATTTCTCGGATACGTGGTATCCCATAAAACAATTCAAACAGACCCTAAAAAGATTGATACTATTTCCAATTTTCCGATGCCAAAAACACTAAGGCAGTTAAGAAGTTTTTTGGGAATGACGGGTTATTATAGAAAATTTGTTAAAGAATACGCAAAAATTGCAAAACCACTTACCAAGTACCTATCGGGGGAAAATGGACAAATTTCAAAAAACAGGTCAAGCAAAGTAAATGTTGACTTAGATACAGCGGGAATTCAATCCTTTGAAAAACTAAAAGACTTATTGACTGAACAGGTCGAACTCTCACAACCTGTTTATAAAAGAAAATTCATTCTAACAACAGACGCATCAAACGTTGCAATAGGAGCAGTTCTATCACAAGAAGGCAAACCTATTACATTTATTTCCAAAACTTTGAATTCAACAGAGAGAAATTATGCAACTAATGAAAAAGAACTATATGCAATAGTATGGTCTTTAAAATCACTAAGAAATTATCTGTATGGAGCAAAAGATATAGAAATACATACAGACCATCAACCTTTAACATTCTGTGTTTCAAGTAAAAACCCAAATACTAAAATAAAAAGATGGAAAACTTTCATTGAAGAGTTTAGTCCTAAAATGGTATATAAACCAGGAAAAACTAATCTCGTTGCGGACGCACTCTCAAGACAAATTTTAAATAACTTAGAGGATGAAACAAGTGAAACATCTGAATCTGACTCTCAGCATTCAATAGAATCTAGCGATGATAAACAGATAAAAGAAACTAAAAAACCTTTAAACCAATTCAAACAACAAATATTATTGGGAAAAAATAGGTTTACAATTCATGAAAAAATAGAAATTTTTGGTGAAACACGACATATAATAGAATATGATACGGTACCAAATTTAGTAACAATATTGAAGGAATTCTTAAGATCTAACATAACAACAGGAATTTATTGTACACCAGAAGACCTGTACGAGATAAAAGAAGAATTACTAAGGACATTCAATATAAAGTTTCTCATTACAAGATTATTTCCAATTGACATTGCAAATAAAGAAGATCAAAGAATAATAATTGAACAAACTCATGAGAGAGCTCATAGGAATTTTAGAGAAAATATCGAACAAATTCGAGACAAATACTACTGGCCAAAAATGGCTAAACAATTTAAAGAACATGTAAGAAGTTGCGACATTTGCAATAAGAACAAATATGAAAGACATATAAGGAAAATTCCAGTTGGAGAAGCACCTGTTCCAACAAGCGAAGGTAAACAATTACACATGGACATTTTCTATGTGCAAAATCTAAAATTTTTAACAATAATAGACGCTTATTCAAAATATTTAACAGTCAAAATGATTGATGACAAAATGAACCTAGGAGAAAAAGTTTTAGAAATTCTTCAGGGATACCCCGAAGTAGAACTTATTATAATGGATAATGAACCAGGATTTAGTTCATTTCAATTCAAATCCTTAATTGAAAGATATGGCATTAAAATATTTTACTGTGACCCAAAACACAGCACAACTAACGGACAAGTGGAAAGAGTCCATTCAACATTAATCGAAATTACACGATGTATTAAAGAGGAATTTAACCTCTTAAATGACTTAGAAGCAATATATAGGGCGGTAAAAGAATATAACCGTACCATTCATTCAGTCACAAAGAAGAGACCATTTGAGGTCTTATTTAACAAAATTAGGCACGATGAAATGCCTGAATTATTAAGAAAAACGCAAGCAAACGTTTTAAATAAATTAAATAAGAAAAGAAACGAAAAAATATATAAACACGGAGATGTTATTTTCGAGAAAAATATCGGTGAAAGAAATAAATTAAAGCATCGTTATAAAAAACAAAAGGTTAAAGAAAACTTTAATAGAAACGTCAAAATCTTTAGTAGAAATAGAATAGTACATAAAGATAATATAAAACACGCATAAAGATACAAATTTAACATATACTTAATTTTGTAGAATGTTTTTATTTATCACATAACTAATTTGACACATTACGAATATTTGTCAAAAGAGACAAAAAAATTATTTGAAGGAAAAATTTAATTTGTATCCTACCCTGTTGAAAAAGGAATAGACTTTGATAGGATTCATTCAAATGTAGATTTGCAAGGGCTAAATGAAAATAAAAATAGAAACCAAATTAAAAGAATTAGTACAGAATAATAACAAACAGTTTGTTACAGATTCAAAAATGTTTAAAGCGATACAAGAATTTGGAGAAAGAATGCAACATTTTCAAACGGATTCAAAATTGGTCGTTGCTACTTTATACAGAAATAAATTAATACTGAAAGAATTACAGGATTTGTTAGAAGCTGTGACAATGAGTAAAATCGGACTGTTAAATGCAGGAATTTTAAATTATGAAGAAATTAGAGAAATTATTGGAAATGAAATAAAAAATATTTCTATTACAGACTTAATCGATGTCTCAAAGTTTATGATAGCTCAAAATAAAGATTGTATAATAATATACATCAAATATCCACTTGTAAAAGAAATTTGTGAATTATATAATGCAATTTCAATAGCCCAATCTGATGGAAAATTGATAATAAATGATAAAATTGCAAAATGCAATAATCAATATGTTAATATTGAAAAATGTAAAATAGAAATCAATATGTATTATTGTAAGATTCAAAAAAATAATACTTGTTTGTCTAACTTATTAAATACAAAAAATGTTACAGAATGTTCCAAAATTATGGAAAAAAATAAAAATATAAATATAATTAATGACGGAGCAATTATAATGTCCGGAATACATGATGTAAACAATAAAACTTTGAATGGAACTTATTTAGTTACTTTTGAAAAAGATGTAATAATTGATGATATAAAATACGAAAATGTAAAAGAAGTAATTAATGAATATATAAGATCGATAAATGTAAACGATTTTAAGGTTACAAAATATTATGAAGCTGAAGATGATGCATTAAAATTTGATAATATTGATTTACTGGAAATTCAAGAAACTCCAGTCGAAACTTATATAATTTATACCTTTTTGATTCTTTCGACTTTGATTTTGTTAATATTAATATACTTTAAAACAAGAAATATAATCTCAAATTATTTAAAGAAACGGCAGGAAAAAGCATTCCTGGAAATTAGCCAGAAAATAAGTGAATATGGCATGTCGGGACGAAATATTTAAAAAGGGGGGGAGTTAACACCCTATTACCCCATATAACGACACTCCAATCTGGATTTACTTCTATCCATAGTGGAGTCAGCAAAATTCCAATTTCACAATTGCATCATCGACTGCATCATCTTTTGCGCCTTGAGCCGGATGCAATAAGCATTGCCTTTGTTATAACAACAAATATCTTGGGGATAAACAATTATCTTCCAATAATCCAATAATGAATTAATAACTGAAGCGGCATTGCCTTTGTACTGGTTTGATAAATAAACATTATCCTGGGCTGAAAGCTGACTGTTGCATTTTCATTGCCCAGATTATCTATAAGTACGAGTGTAAAGCTAATTTAAGTTTAGTCTTAAGCGGAGAACGAATAAAGATTTTTTAAAATTCGACTTCGGCCGTATAAAAAATAATTGGTAGCAGAGCAAGGTTATTCTGTCTGCTTGGGACTCACTATAAACAAGTAAAGTCGCATAGACTTGAAAAGAATTTTTAAAAGTAAATTCGCATAGACTTGAAAATAAAATTGTAAAGTAAAGTCACATAGACTTGAAAAATATTAAACGAGTAAAGTCAGAAGACTTGAAAAAAATACGAAATTTAAAAAAAAAAAAAATATACAAATTTTAATTAAAGTGCAAAAAAGTAAAGTCACAAGACTTGAAAAATAAAAAATCGGAAGTTTTATAAAATTTTTTTAAAAAAAAGTGAAAACTGAAACAATATTCTTAAAAAATGACAAGTACAAAGTTCAGTCGTGATTAAATATATATATACAAATATTGAACAAATTTAAAAAATTGTGCAAACAACGCAAAAGCAGCACAAATATTGCAACAAGGAGAGGAAAAATTAAGCAAACAATTATATTAACTGGCAAAATAGCGAAAGACGACTAAACCGAACACAATAAAGAAGGAAGCAAGAAGAAAAAGGACTTTCACCAGCTCATCTATCATCTATACAAAGTAAGAAATTCTTGAGAAATATTTAATGAAATATATATATGAATATATTATGAATAATTTTTTTTTTTAAATAATTTTTTGAAAAATAATTTTAAGAATTATCTGACGAATTTTTTTTAACAATTTTGTGAAAATTTTTTTTAAAGTGGATTGTTTGATAAAGAATTTTAAAAAGATGTCTCTCGAAGAGCATTCATTGAATTCAGACTTAATTGCTAGGCTAATAGCAGCCCATACTGTCACATTACGGACAGAAATAGAAACTTTGAAACGACAGCTAGGTAATTTGACAGACAGAACAGATATAATAGACTATCAAGCTCAAACGGTAGATTGTACTATTCGATGTGATGAAACATTAGATATAATTAAGTCTTTACCTGAGTTTACGGGAGGAATTACTTCTTATGTCAGTTGGCGCGAAGCAGCGCAGAATTCTATGTCATTATATATTAAAGGTAGCCAGAGATATTTCGCGGCTCTGACTATACTGAGAAATAAAATCATTAAGGAAGCAAACGACATTTTAACAGCTCATGGAACAAAATTGAATTTCGATGCTATAATTAGCAGATTGGACTTTGCCTATTCAGACAAACGACCAATAAATATTATAGAACAGGAATTGAGTATTCTGAGACAAGGTAGATCTTCACTGATCGAATTTTATAATGCAGTAAATAAAAAATTAACATTATTGGTCAATAAAACCATTATGACATATGGTAACGAAAGTGATATAACAAATCACTTAAATGAAATAAACCGACAAAACGCATTAAGAATTTTCATAACAGGGCTTAACCCGCCACTGTCAGACATACTATTTTCAATTTCACTCATTTCAATTTCATTTCATTCAAGATTTTATGAAATAAACGGTTTAGAAAGTGATTTATTAGTGGGATATAATTTGTTAAAAAAAGCAAATGTTTCACTGGATCTCGGAAGAGAAATATTAATTCAAGGAGGCATTGAAGAAGAAATAAATGCCTATAATGAGAAAAATGAAGGATATAATTTTGTGGGAAAAAATCCTACAATGCCAAATATTAAGCGAAATGAGAAAAATATAGTAAAAATTGTGGGAAAAAATCCTACAGTGCCAAGAAAAAATATTACGGAAAATAGAAATTCCGCTGAACAAAAAAATAATTTTTTAATTGATTCGGGTACGAGATGCCAGAATATTAATAAACTTAGAAAACAAATAATAACCAAAATTGAAAGGGATCATGGAAAAATCAATCTTGATATTCCATTTAGAACTGATGTTCGTGCAGAAATTCGTACAGTTTCTGAAACTCCTATATGGAGCAAACAATACCCTTACCCTTTAGCAGTAAATGATTTTGTAAACAAGGAAATCAATAGCTTGTTACAAAAAGGGATTATTAAAAAAAGCAAGAGCCCATACAATTCTCCAATATGGATTGTACAAAAAAAAGGTTTTAATCCAGACGGATCCCCAAAACAAAGACTTGTTATAGACTTTAAAAAACTAAATGAACAAAAAATTTCAGATAGATATCCAATACCGGATATGGAAGTCATTTTGTCAAATTTAGGACAAGCAAAATTTTTTTCTACTCTTGACTTGGAGTCAGGATTTCATCAAATTCTAATGAAGGAGGCTGACATAGAAAAGACAGCATTTTCTGTTAATAATGGTAAATACGAGTTTTTACGCCTACCCTTTGGCCTAAAAAACGCTCCTAGTATTTTTCAGAGAGCAATGGATGACATTCTAAGAGATTTTATAGGAAAGACTTGTCATGTGTATATGGACGATATCATTGTTTTTTCGAACAATTTAGACGATCATTTAAAACATTTAAACGAAGTGATTGGAATTTTACAGGGGGCCAATATGAAAATTTCATTGAAAAAATCCAATTTCTTTGAAACAAAAGTAGAATTTCTCGGATACGTGGTATCCCATAAAACAATTCAAACAGACCCTAAAAAGATTGATACTATTTCCAATTTTCCGATGCCAAAAACACTAAGGCAGTTAAGAAGTTTTTTGGGAATGACGGGTTATTATAGAAAATTTGTTAAAGAATACGCAAAAATTGCAAAACCACTTACCAAGTACCTATCGGGGGAAAATGGACAAATTTCAAAAAACAGGTCAAGCAAAGTAAATGTTGACTTAGATACAGCGGGAATTCAATCCTTTGAAAAACTAAAAGACTTATTGACTGAACAGGTCGAACTCTCACAACCTGTTTATAAAAGAAAATTCATTCTAACAACAGACGCATCAAACGTTGCAATAGGAGCAGTTCTATCACAAGAAGGCAAACCTATTACATTTATTTCCAAAACTTTGAATTCAACAGAGAGAAATTATGCAACTAATGAAGAAGAACTATATGCAATAGTATGGTCTTTAAAATCACTAAGAAATTATCTGTATGGAGCAAAAGATATAGAAATACATACAGACCATCAACCTTTAACATTCTGTGTTTCAAGTAAAAACCCAAATACTAAAATAAAAAGATGGAAAACTTTCATTGAAGAGTTTAGTCCTAAAATGGTATATAAACCAGGAAAAACTAATCTCGTTGCGGACGCACTCTCAAGACAAATTTTAAATAACTTAGAGGATGAAACAAGTGAAACATCTGAATCTGACTCTCAGCATTCAATAGAATCTAGCGATGATAAACAGATAAAAGAAACTAAAAAACCTTTAAACCAATTCAAACAACAAATATTATTGGGAAAAAATAGGTTTACAATTCATGAAAAAATAGAAATTTTTGGTGAAACACGACATATAATAGAATATGATACGGTACCAAATTTAGTAACAATATTGAAGGAATTCTTAAGATCTAACATAACAACAGGAATTTATTGTACACCAGAAGACCTGTACGAGATAAAAGAAGAATTACTAAGGACATTCAATATAAAGTTTCTCATTACAAGA
This sequence comes from Clusia tigrina, assembly GCA_920105625.2. Lineage (NCBI taxonomy): Eukaryota > Metazoa > Arthropoda > Insecta > Diptera > Clusiidae > Clusia > Clusia tigrina. The sequence continues at coordinate 51,125,323 of OV050032.1, read as the reverse complement.
TTATTTCCAATTGACATTGCAAATAAAGAAGATCAAAGAATAATAATTGAACAAACTCATGAGAGAGCTCATAGGAATTTTAGAGAAAATATCGAACAAATTCGAGACAAATACTACTGGCCAAAAATGGCTAAACAATTTAAAGAACATGTAAGAAGTTGCGACATTTGCAATAAGAACAAATATGAAAGACATATAAGGAAAATTCCAGTTGGAGAAGCACCTGTTCCAACAAGCGAAGGTAAACAATTACACATGGACATTTTCTATGTGCAAAATCTAAAATTTTTAACAATAATAGACGCTTATTCAAAATATTTAACAGTCAAAATGATTGATGACAAAATGAACCTAGGAGAAAAAGTTTTAGAAATTCTTCAGGGATACCCCGAAGTAGAACTTATTATAATGGATAATGAACCAGGATTTAGTTCATTTCAATTCAAATCCTTAATTGAAAGATATGGCATTAAAATATTTTACTGTGACCCAAAACACAGCACAACTAACGGACAAGTGGAAAGAGTCCATTCAACATTAATCGAAATTACACGATGTATTAAAGAGGAATTTAACCTCTTAAATGACTTAGAAGCAATATATAGGGCGGTAAAAGAATATAACCGTACCATTCATTCAGTCACAAAGAAGAGACCATTTGAGGTCTTATTTAACAAAATTAGGCACGATGAAATGCCTGAATTATTAAGAAAAACGCAAGCAAACGTTTTAAATAAATTAAATAAGAAAAGAAACGAAAAAATATATAAACACGGAGATGTTATTTTCGAGAAAAATATCGGTGAAAGAAATAAATTAAAGCATCGTTATAAAAAACAAAAGGTTAAAGAAAACTTTAATAGAAACGTCAAAATCTTTAGTAGAAATAGAATAGTACATAAAGATAATATAAAACACGCATAAAGATACAAATTTAACATATACTTAATTTTGTAGAATGTTTTGATTTATCACATAACTAATTTGACACATTACGAATATTTGTCAAAAGAGACAAAAAAATTATTTGAAGGAAAAATTTAATTTGTATCCTACCCTGTTGAAAAAGGAATAGACTTTGATAGGATTCATTCAAATGTAGATTTGCAAGGGCTAAATGAAAATAAAAATAGAAACAAAATTAAAAGAATTAGTACAGAATAATAACAAACAGTTTGTTACAGATTCAAAAATGTTTAAAGCGATACAAGAATTTGGAGAAAGAATGCAACATTTTCAAACGGATTCAAAATTGGTCGTTGCTACTTTATACAGAAATAAATTAATACTGAAAGAATTACAGGATTTGTTAGAAGCTGTGACAATGAGTAAAATCGGACTGTTAAATGCAGGAATTTTAAATTATGAAGAAATTAGAGAAATTATTGGAAATGAAATAAAAAATATTTCTATTACAGACTTAATCGATGTCTCAAAGTTTATGATAGCTCAAAATAAAGATTGTATAATAATATACATCAAATATCCACTTGTAAAAGAAATTTGTGAATTATATAATGCAATTTCAATAGCCCAATCTGATGGAAAATTGATAATAAATGATAAAATTGCAAAATGCAATAATCAATATGTTAATATTGAAAAATGTAAAATAGAAATCAATATGTATTATTGTAAGATTCAAAAAAATAATACTTGTTTGTCTAACTTATTAAATACAAAAAATGTTACAGAATGTTCCAAAATTATGGAAAAAAATAAAAATATAAATATAATTAATGACGGAGCAATTATAATGTCCGGAATACATGATGTAAACAATAAAACTTTGAATGGAACTTATTTAGTTACTTTTGAAAAAGATGTAATAATTGATGATATAAAATACGAAAATGTAAAAGAAGTAATTAATGAATATATAAGATCGATAAATGTAAACGATTTTAAGGTTACAAAATATTATGAAGCTGAAGATGATGCATTAAAATTTGATAATATTGATTTACTGGAAATTCAAGAAACTCCAGTCGAAACTTATATAATTTATACCTTTTTGATTCTTTCGACTTTGATTTTGTTAATATTAATATACTTTAAAACAAGAAATATAATCTCAAATTATTTAAAGAAACGGCAGGAAAAAGCATTCCTGGAAATTAGCCAGAAAATAAGTGAATATGGCATGTCGGGACGAAATATTTAAAAAGGGGGGGAGTTAACACCCTATTACCCCATATAACGACACTCCAATCTGGATTTACTTCTATCCATAGTGGAGTCAGCAAAATTCCAATTTCACAATTGCATCATCGACTGCATCATCTTTTGCGCCTTGAGCCGGATGCAATAAGCATTGCCTTTGTTATAACAACAAATATCTTGGGGATAAACAATTATCTTCCAATAATCCAATAATGAATTAATAACTGAAGCGGCATTGCCTTTGTACTGGTTTGATAAATAAACATTATCCTGGGCTGAAAGCTGACTGTTGCATTTTCATTGCCCAGATTATCTATAAGTACGAGTGTAAAGCTAATTTAAGTTTAGTCTTAAGCGGAGAACGAATAAAGATTTTTTAAAATTCGACTTCGGCCGTATAAAAAATAATTGGTAGCAGAGCAAGGTTATTCTGTCTGCTTGGGACTCACTATAAACAAGTAAAGTCGCATAGACTTGAAAAGAATTTTTAAAAGTAAATTCGCATAGACTTGAAAATAAAATTGTAAAGTAAAGTCACATAGACTTGAAAAATATTAAACGAGTAAAGTCAGAAGACTTGAAAAAAATACGAAATTTAAAAAAAAAAAAAAATATACAAATTTTAATTAAAGTGCAAAAAAGTAAAGTCACTAGACTTGAAAAATAAAAAATCGGAAGTTTTATAAAATTTTTTAAAAAAAAAGTGAAAACTGAAACAATATTCTTAAAAAATGACAAGTACAAAGTTCAGTCGTGATTAAATATATATATACAAATATTGAACAAATTTAAAAAATTGTGCAAACAACGCAAAAGCAGCACAAATATTGCAACAAGGAGAGGAAAAATTAAGCAAACAATTATATTAACTGGCAAAATAGCGAAAGACGACTAAACCGAACACAATAAAGAAGGAAGCAAGAAGAAAAAGGACTTTCACCAGCTCATCTATCATCTATACAAAGTAAGAAATTCTTGAGAAATATTTAATGAAATATATATATGAATATATTATGAATAATTTTTTTTTTAAAATAATTTTTTGAAAAATAATTTTAAGAATTATCTGACGAATTTTTTTTAACAATTTTGTGAAAATTTTTTTTAAAGTGGATTGTTTGATAAAGAATTTTAAAAAGATGTCTCTCGAAGAGCATTCATTGAATTCAGACTTAATTGCTAGGCTAATAGCAGCCCATACTGTCACATTACGGACAGAAATAGAAACTTTGAAACGACAGCTAGGTAATTTGACAGACAGAACAGATATAATAGACTATCAAGCTCAAACGGTAGATTGTACTATTCGATGTGATGAAACATTAGATATAATTAAGTCTTTACCTGAGTTTACGGGAGGAATTACTTCTTATGTCAGTTGGCGCGAAGCAGCGCAGAATTCTATGTCATTATATATTAAAGGTAGCCAGAGATATTTCGCGGCTCTGACTATACTGAGAAATAAAATCATTAAAGAAGCAAACGACATATTAACAGCTCATGGAACAAAATTGAATTTCGATGCTATAATTAGCAGATTGGACTTTGCCTATTCAGACAAACGACCAATAAATATTATAGAACAGGAATTGAGTATTCTGAGACAAGGTAGATCTTCACTGATCGAATTTTATAATGCAGTAAATAAAAAATTAACATTATTGGTCAATAAAACCATTATGACATATGGTAACGAAAGTGATATAACAAATCACTTAAATGAAATAAACCGACAAAACGCATTAAGAATTTTCATAACAGGGCTTAACCCGCCACTGTCAGACATACTATTTTCAATTTCACTCATTTCAATTTCATTTCATTCAAGATTTTATGAAATAAACGGTTTAGAAAGTGATTTATTAGTGGGATATAATTTGTTAAAAAAAGCAAATGTTTCACTGGATCTCGGAAGAGAAATATTAATTCAAGGAGGCATTGAAGAAGAAATAAATGCCTATAATGAGAAAAATGAAGGAGATAATTTTGTGGGAAAAAATCCTACAATGCCAAATATTAAGCGAAATGAGAAAAATATAGTAAAAATTGTGGGAAAAAATCCTACAATGCCAAGAAAAAATATTACGGAAAATAGAAATTCCGCTGAACAAAAAAATAATTTTTTAATTGATTCGGGTACGAGATGCCAGAATATTAATAAACTTAGAAAACAAATAATAACCAAAATTGAAAGGGATCATGGAAAAATCAATCTTGATATTCCATTTAGAACTGATGTTCGTGCAGAAATTCGTACAGTTTCTGAAACTCCTATATGGAGCAAACAATACCCTTACCCTTTAGCAGTAAATGATTTTGTAAACAAGGAAATCAATAGCTTGTTACAAAAAGGGATTATTAAAAAAAGCAAGAGCCCATACAATTCTCCAATATGGATTGTACAAAAAAAAGGTTTTAATCCAGACGGATCCCCAAAACAAAGACTTGTTATAGACTTTAAAAAACTAAATGAACAAACAATTTCAGATAGATATCCAATACCGGATATGGAAGTCATTTTGTCAAATTTAGGACAAGCAAAATTTTTTTCTACTCTTGACTTGGAGTCAGGATTTCATCAAATTCTAATGAAGGAGGCTGACATAGAAAAGACAGCATTTTCTGTTAATAATGGTAAATACGAGTTTTTACGCCTACCCTTTGGCCTAAAAAACGCTCCTAGTATTTTTCAGAGAGCAATGGATGACATTCTAAGAGATTTTATAGGAAAGACTTGTCATGTGTATATGGACGATATCATTGTTTTTTCGAACAATTTAGACGATCATTTAAAACATTTAAACGAAGTGATTGGAATTTTACAGGGGGCCAATATGAAAATTTCATTGAAAAAATCCAATTTCTTTGAAACAAAAGTAGAATTTCTCGGATACGTGGTATCCCATAAAACAATTCAAACAGACCCTAAAAAGATTGATACTATTTCCAATTTTCCGATGCCAAAAACACTAAGGCAGTTAAGAAGTTTTTTGGGAATGACGGGTTATTATAGAAAATTTGTTAAAGAATACGCAAAAATTGCAAAACCACTTACCAAGTACCTATCGGGGGAAAATGGACAAATTTCAAAAAACAGGTCAAGCAAAGTAAATGTTGACTTAGATACAGCGGGAATTCAATCCTTTGAAAAACTAAAAGACTTATTGACTGAACAGGTCGAACTCTCACAACCTGTTTATAAAAGAAAATTCATTCTAACAACAGACGCATCAAACGTTGCAATAGGAGCAGTTCTATCACAAGAAGGCAAACCTATTACATTTATTTCCAAAACTTTGAATTCAACAGAGAGAAATTATGCAACTAATGAAAAAGAACTATATGCAATAGTATGGTCTTTAAAATCACTAAGAAATTATCTGTATGGAGCAAAAGATATAGAAATACATACAGACCATCAACCTTTAACATTCTGTGTTTCAAGTAAAAACCCAAATACTAAAATAAAAAGATGGAAAACTTTCATTGAAGAGTTTAGTCCTAAAATGGTATATAAACCAGGAAAAACTAATCTCGTTGCGGACGCACTCTCAAGACAAATTTTAAATAACTTAGAGGATGAAACAAGTGAAACATCTGAATCTGACTCTCAGCATTCAATAGAATCTAGCGATGATAAACAGATAAAAGAAACTAAAAAACCTTTAAACCAATTCAAACAACAAATATTATTGGGAAAAAATAGGTTTACAATTCATGAAAAAATAGAAATTTTTGGTGAAACACGACATATAATAGAATATGATACGGTACCAAATTTAGTAACAATATTGAAGGAATTCTTAAGATCTAACATAACAACAGGAATTTATTGTACACCAGAAGACCTGTACGAGATAAAAGAAGAATTACTAAGGACATTCAATATAAAGTTTCTCATTACAAGATTATTTCCAATTGACATTGCAAATAAAGAAGATCAAAGAATAATAATTGAACAAACTCATGAGAGAGCTCATAGGAATTTTAGAGAAAATATCGAACAAATTCGAGACAAATACTACTGGCCAAAAATGGCTAAACAATTTAAAGAACATGTAAGAAGTTGCGACATTTGCAATAAGAACAAATATGAAAGACATATAAGGAAAATTCCAGTTGGAGAAGCACCTGTTCCAACAAGCGAAGGTAAACAATTACACATGGACATTTTCTATGTGCAAAATCTAAAATTTTTAACAATAATAGACGCTTATTCAAAATATTTAACAGTCAAAATGATTGATGACAAAATGAACCTAGGAGAAAAAGTTTTAGAAATTCTTCAGGGATACCCCGAAGTAGAACTTATTATAATGGATAATGAACCAGGATTTAGTTCATTTCAATTCAAATCCTTAATTGAAAGATATGGCATTAAAATATTTTACTGTGACCCAAAACACAGCACAACTAACGGACAAGTGGAAAGAGTCCATTCAACATTAATCGAAATTACACGATGTATTAAAGAGGAATTTAACCTCTTAAATGACTTAGAAGCAATATATAGGGCGGTAAAAGAATATAACCGTACCATTCATTCAGTCACAAAGAAGAGACCATTTGAGGTCTTATTTAACAAAATTAGGCACGATGAAATGCCTGAATTATTAAGAAAAACGCAAGCAAACGTTTTAAATAAATTAAATAAGAAAAGAAACGAAAAAATATATAAACACGGAGATGTTATTTTCGAGAAAAATATCGGTGAAAGAAATAAATTAAAGCATCGTTATAAAAAACAAAAGGTTAAAGAAAACTTTAATAGAAACGTCAAAATCTTTAGTAGAAATAGAATAGTACATAAAGATAATATAAAACACGCATAAAGATACAAATTTAACATATACTTAATTTTGTAGAATGTTTTGATTTATCACATAACTAATTTGACACATTACGAATATTTGTCAAAAGAGACAAAAAAATTATTTGAAGGAAAAATTTAATTTGTATCCTACCCTGTTGAAAAAGGAATAGACTTTGATAGGATTCATTCAAATGTAGATTTGCAAGGGCTAAATGAAAATAAAAATAGAAACCAAATTAAAAGAATTAGTACAGAATAATAACAAACAGTTTGTTACAGATTCAAAAATGTTTAAAGCGATACAAGAATTTGGAGAAAGAATGCAACATTTTCAAACGGATTCAAAATTGGTCGTTGCTACTTTATACAGAAATAAATTAATACTGAAAGAATTACAGGATTTGTTAGAAGCTGTGACAATGAGTAAAATCGGACTGTTAAATGCAGGAATTTTAAATTATGAAGAAATTAGAGAAATTATTGGAAATGAAATAAAAAATATTTCTATTACAGACTTAATCGATGTCTCAAAGTTTATGATAGCTCAAAATAAAGATTGTATAATAATATACATCAAATATCCACTTGTAAAAGAAATTTGTGAATTATATAATGCAATTTCAATAGCCCAATCTGATGGAAAATTGATAATAAATGATAAAATTGCAAAATGCAATAATCAATATGTTAATATTGAAAAATGTAAAATAGAAATCAATATGTATTATTGTAAGATTCAAAAAAATAATACTTGTTTGTCTAACTTATTAAATACAAAAAATGTTACAGAATGTTCCAAAATTATGGAAAAAAATAAAAATATAAATATAATTAATGACGGAGCAATTATAATGTCCGGAATACATGATGTAAACAATAAAACTTTGAATGGAACTTATTTAGTTACTTTTGAAAAAGATGTAATAATTGATGATATAAAATACGAAAATGTAAAAGAAGTAATTAATGAATATATAAGATCGATAAATGTAAACGATTTTAAGGTTACAAAATATTATGAAGCTGAAGATGATGCATTAAAATTTGATAATATTGATTTACTGGAAATTCAAGAAACTCCAGTCGAAACTTATATAATTTATACCTTTTTGATTCTTTCGACTTTGATTTTGTTAATATTAATATACTTTAAAACAAGAAATATAATCTCAAATTATTTAAAGAAACGGCAGGAAAAAGCATTCCTGGAAATTAGCCAGAAAATAAGTGAATATGGCATGTCGGGACGAAATATTTAAAAAGGGGGGGAGTTAACACCCTATTACCCCATATAACGACACTCCAATCTGGATTTACTTCTATCCATAGTGGAGTCAGCAAAATTCCAATTTCACAATTGCATCATCGACTGCATCATCTTTTGCGCCTTGAGCCGGATGCAATAAGCATTGCCTTTGTTATAACAACAAATATCTTGGGGATAAACAATTATCTTCCAATAATCCAATAATGAATTAATAACTGAAGCGGCATTGCCTTTGTACTGGTTTGATAAATAAACATTATCCTGGGCTGAAAGCTGACTGTTGCATTTTCATTGCCCAGATTATCTATAAGTACGAGTGTAAAGCTAATTTAAGTTTAGTCTTAAGCGGAGAACGAATAAAGATTTTTTAAAATTCGACTTCGGCCGTATAAAAAATAATTGGTAGCAGAGCAAGGTTATTCTGTCTGCTTGGGACTCACTATAAACAAGTAAAGTCGCATAGACTTGAAAAGAATTTTTAAAAGTAAATTCGCATAGACTTGAAAATAAAATTGTAAAGTAAAGTCACATAGACTTGAAAAATATTAAACGAGTAAAGTCAGAAGACTTGAAAAAAATACGAAATTTTAAAAAAAAAAAAAATATACAAATTTTAATTAAAGTGCAAAAAAGTAAAGTCACAAGACTTGAAAAATAAAAAATCGGAAGTTTTATAAAATTTTTTAAAAAAAAAGTGAAAACTGAAACAATATTCTTAAAAAATGACAAGTACAAAGTTCAGTCGTGATTAAATATATATATACAAATATTGAACAAATTTAAAAAATTGTGCAAACAACGCAAAAGCAGCACAAATATTGCAACAAGGAGAGGAAAAATTAAGCAAACAATTATATTAACTGGCAAAATAGCGAAAGACGACTAAACCGAACACAATAAAGAAGGAAGCAAGAAGAAAAAGGACTTTCACCAGCTCATCTATCATCTATACAAAGTAAGAAATTCTTGAGAAATATTTAATGAAATATATATATGAATATATTATGAATAATTTTTTTTTTTAAATAATTTTTTGAAAAATAATTTTAAGAATTATCTGACGAATTTTTTTTAACAATTTTGTGAAAATTTTTTTTAAAGTGGATTGTTTGATAAAGAATTTTAAAAAGATGTCTCTCGAAGAGCATTCATTGAATTCAGACTTAATTGCTAGGCTAATAGCAGCCCATACTGTCACATTACGGACAGAAATAGAAACTTTGAAACGACAGCTAGGTAATTTGACAGACAGAACAGATATAATAGACTATCAAGCTCAAACGGTAGATTGTACTATTCGATGTGATGAAACATTAGATATAATTAAGTCTTTACCTGAGTTTACGGGAGGAATTACTTCTTATGTCAGTTGGCGCGAAGCAGCGCAGAATTCTATGTCATTATATATTAAAGGTAGCCAGAGATATTTCGCGGCTCTGACTATACTGAGAAATAAAATCATTAAGGAAGCAAACGACATATTAACAGCTCATGGAACAAAATTGAATTTCGATGCTATAATTAGCAGATTGGACTTTGCCTATTCAGACAAACGACCAATAAATATTATAGAACAGGAATTGAGTATTCTGAGACAAGGTAGATCTTCACTGATCGAATTTTATAATGCAGTAAATAAAAAATTAACATTATTGGTCAATAAAACCATTATGACATATGGTAACGAAAGTGATATAACAAATCACTTAAATGAAATAAACCGACAAAACGCATTAAGAATTTTCATAACAGGGCTTAACCCGCCACTGTCAGACATACTATTTTCAATTTCACTCATTTCAATTTCATTTCATTCAAGATTTTATGAAATAAACGGTTTAGAAAGTGATTTATTAGTGGGATATAATTTGTTAAAAAAAGCAAATGTTTCACTGGATCTCGGAAGAGAAATATTAATTCAAGGAGGCATTGAAGAAGAAATAAATGCCTATAATGAGAAAAATGAAGGAGATAATTTTGTGGGAAAAAATCCTACAATGCCAAATATTAAGCGAAATGAGAAAAATATAGTAAAAATTGTGGGAAAAAATCCTACAGTGCCAAGAAAAAATATTACGGAAAATAGAAATTCCGCTGAACAAAAAAATAATTTTTTAATTGATTCGGGTACGAGATGCCAGAATATTAATAAACTTAGAAAACAAATAATAACCAAAATTGAAAGGGATCATGGAAAAATCAATCTTGATATTCCATTTAGAACTGATGTTCGTGCAGAAATTCGTACAGTTTCTGAAACTCCTATATGGAGCAAACAATACCCTTACCCTTTAGCAGTAAATGATTTTGTAAACAAGGAAATCAATAGCTTGTTACAAAAAGGGATTATTAAAAAAAGCAAGAGCCCATACAATTCTCCAATATGGATTGTACAAAAAAAAGGTTTTAATCCAGACGGATCCCCAAAACAAAGACTTGTTATAGACTTTAAAAAACTAAATGAACAAACAATTTCAGATAGATATCCAATACCGGATATGGAAGTCATTTTGTCAAATTTAGGACAAGCAAAATTTTTTTCTACTCTTGACTTGGAGTCAGGATTTCATCAAATTCTAATGAAGGAGGCTGACATAGAAAAGACAGCATTTTCTGTTAATAATGGTAAATACGAGTTTTTACGCCTACCCTTTGGCCTAAAAAACGCTCCTAGTATTTTTCAGAGAGCAATGGATGACATTCTAAGAGATTTTATAGGAAAGACTTGTCATGTGTATATGGACGATATCATTGTTTTTTCGAACAATTTAGACGATCATTTAAAACATTTAAACGAAGTGATTGGAATTTTACAGGGGGCCAATATGAAAATTTCATTGAAAGAATCCAATTTCTTTGAAACAAAAGTAGAATTTCTCGGATACGTGGTATCCCATAAAACAATTCAAACAGACCCTAAAAAGATTGATACTATTTCCAATTTTCCGATGCCAAAAACACTAAGGCAGTTAAGAAGTTTTTTGGGAATGACGGGTTATTATAGAAAATTTGTTAAAGAATACGCAAAAATTGCAAAACCACTTACCAAGTACCTATCGGGGGAAAATGGACAAATTTCAAAAAACAGGTCAAGCAAAGTAAATGTTGACTTAGATACAGCGGGAATTCAATCCTTTGAAAAACTAAAAGACTTATTGACTGAACAGGTCGAACTCTCACAACCTGTTTATAAAAGAAAATTCATTCTAACAACAGACGCATCAAACGTTGCAATAGGAGCAGTTCTATCACAAGAAGGCAAACCTATTACATTTATTTCCAAAACTTTGAATTCAACAGAGAGAAATTATGCAACTAATGAAAAAGAACTATATGCAATAGTATGGTCTTTAAAATCACTAAGAAATTATCTGTATGGAGCAAAAGATATAGAAATACATACAGACCATCAACCTTTAACATTCTGTGTTTCAAGTAAAAACCCAAATACTAAAATAAAAAAATGGAAAACTTTCATTGAAGAGTTTAGTCCTAAAATGGTATATAAACCAGGAAAAACTAATCTCGTTGCGGACGCACTCTCAAGACAAATTTTAAATAACTTAGAGGATGAAACAAGTGAAACATCTGAATCTGACTCTCAGCATTCAATAGAATCTAGCGATGATAAACAGATAAAAGAAACTAAAAAACCTTTAAACCAATTCAAACAACAAATATTATTGGGAAAAAATAGGTTTACAATTCATGAAAAAATAGAAATTTTTGGTGAAACACGACATATAATAGAATATGATACGGTACCAAATTTAGTAACAATATTGAAGGAATTCTTAAGATCTAACATAACAACAGGAATTTATTGTACACCAGAAGACCTGTACGAGATAAAAGAAGAATTACTAAGGACATTCAATATAAAGTTTCTCATTACAAGATTATTTCCAATTGACATTGCAAATAAAGAAGATCAAAGAATAATAATTGAACAAACTCATGAGAGAGCTCATAGGAATTTTAGAGAAAATATCGAACAAATTCGAGACAAATACTACTGGCCAAAAATGGCTAAACAATTTAAAGAACATGTAAGAAGTTGCGACATTTGCAATAAGAACAAATATGAAAGACATATAAGGAAAATTCCAGTTGGAGAAGCACCTGTTCCAACAAGCGAAGGTAAACAATTACACATGGACATTTTCTATGTGCAAAATCTAAAATTTTTAACAATAATAGACGCTTATTCAAAATATTTAACAGTCAAAATGATTGATGACAAAATGAACCTAGGAGAAAAAGTTTTAGAAATTCTTCAGGGATACCCCGAAGTAGAACTTATTATAATGGATAATGAACCAGGATTTAGTTCATTTCAATTCAAATCCTTAATTGAAAGATATGGCATTAAAATATTTTACTGTGACCCAAAACACAGCACAACTAACGGACAAGTGGAAAGAGTCCATTCAACATTAATCGAAATTACACGATGTATTAAAGAGGAATTTAACCTCTTAAATGACTTAGAAGCAATATATAGGGCGGTAAAAGAATATAACCGTACCATTCATTCAGTCACAAAGAAGAGACCATTTGAGGTCTTATTTAACAAAATTAGGCACGATGAAATGCCTGAATTATTAAGAAAAACGCAAGCAAACGTTTTAAATAAATTAAATAAGAAAAGAAACGAAAAAATATATAAACACGGAGATGTTATTTTCGAGAAAAATATCGGTGAAAGAAATAAATTAAAGCATCGTTATAAAAAACAAAAGGTTAAAGAAAACTTTAATAGAAACGTAAAAATCTTTAGTAGAAATAGAATAGTACATAAAGATAATATAAAACACGCATAAAGATACAAATTTAACATATACTTAATTTTGTAGAATGTTTTGATTTATCACATAACTAATTTGACACATTACGAATATTTGTCAAAAGAGACAAAAAAATTATTTGAAGGAAAAATTTAATTTGTATCCTACCCTGTTGAAAAAGGAATAGACTTTGATAGGATTCATTCAAATGTAGATTTGCAAGGGCTAAATGAAAATAAAAATAGAAACCAAATTAAAAGAATTAGTACAGAATAATAACAAACAGTTTGTTACAGATTCAAAAATGTTTAAAGCGATACAAGAATTTGGAGAAAGAATGCAACATTTTCAAACGGATTCAAAATTGGTCGTTGCTACTTTATACAGAAATAAATTAATACTGAAAGAATTACAGGATTTGTTAGAAGCTGTGACAATGAGTAAAATCGGACTGTTAAATGCAGGAATTTTAAATTATGAAGAAATTAGAGAAATTATTGGAAATGAAATAAAAAATATTTCTATTACAGACTTAATCGATGTCTCAAAGTTTATGATAGCTCAAAATAAAGATTGTATAATAATATACATCAAATATCCACTTGTAAAAGAAATTTGTGAATTATATAATGCAATTTCAATAGCCCAATCTGATGGAAAATTGATAATAAATGATAAAATTGCAAAATGCAATAATCAATATGTTAATATTGAAAAATGTAAAATAGAAATCAATATGTATTATTGTAAGATTCAAAAAAATAATACTTGTTTGTCTAACTTATTAAATACAAAAAATGTTACAGAATGTTCCAAAATTATGGAAAAAAATAAAAATATAAATATAATTAATGACGGAGCAATTATAATGTCCGGAATACATGATGTAAACAATAAAACTTTGAATGGAACTTATTTAGTTACTTTTGAAAAAGATGTAATAATTGATTATATAAAATACGAAAATGTAAAAGAAGTAATTAATGAATATATAAGATCGATAAATGTAAACGATTTTAAGGTTACAAAATATTATGAAGCTGAAGATGATGCATTAAAATTTGATAATATTGATTTACTGGAAATTCAAGAAACTCCAGTCGAAACTTATATAATTTATACCTTTTTGATTCTTTCGACTTTGATTTTGTTAATATTAATATACTTTAAAACAAGAAATATAATCTCAAATTATTTAAAGAAACGGCAGGAAAAAGCATTCCTGGAAATTAGCCAGAAAATAAGTGAATATGGCATGTCGGGACGAAATATTTAAAAAGGGGGGGAGTTAACACCCTATTACCCCATATAACGACACTCCAATCTGGATTTACTTCTATCCATAGTGGAGTCAGCAAAATTCCAATTTCACAATTGCATCATCGACTGCATCATCTTTTGCGCCTTGAGCCGGATGCAATAAGCATTGCCTTTGTTATAACAACAAATATCTTGGGGATAAACAATTATCTTCCAATAATCCAATAATGAATTAATAACTGAAGCGGCATTGCCTTTGTACTGGTTTGATAAATAAACATTATCCTGGGCTGAAAGCTGACTGTTGCATTTTCATTGCCCAGATTATCTATAAGTACGAGTGTAAAGCTAATTTAAGTTTAGTCTTAAGCGGAGAACGAATAAAGATTTTTTAAAATTCGACTTCGGCCGTATAAAAAATAATTGGTAGCAGAGCAAGGTTATTCTGTCTGCTTGGGACTCACTATAAACAAGTAAAGTCGCATAGACTTGAAAAGAATTTTTAAAAGTAAATTCGCATAGACTTGAAAATAAAATTGTAAAGTAAAGTCACATAGACTTGAAAAATATTAAACGAGTAAAGTCAGAAGACTTGAAAAAAATACGAAATTTAAAAAAAAAAAAAAATATACAAATTTTAATTAAAGTGCAAAAAAGTAAAGTCACAAGACTTGAAAAATAAAAAATCGCAAGTTTTATAAAATTTTTAAAAAAAAAAAGTGAAAAATAAGTGAAAACTGAAACAATATTCTTAAAAAATGACAAGTACAAAGTTCAGTCGTGATTAAATATATATATACAAATATTGAACAAATTTAAAAAATTGTGCAAACAACGCAAAAGCAGCACAAATATTGCAACAAGGAGATGAAAAATTAAGCAAACAATTATATTAACTGGCAAAATAGCGAAAGACGACTAAACCGAAAACAATAAAGAAGGAAGCAAGAAGAAAAAGGACTTTCACCAGCTCATATATCATCTATACAAAGTAAGAAATTCTTGAGAAATATTTAATGAAATATATATATGAATATATTATGAATAATTTTTTTTTTGAAATAATTTTTTGAAAAATAATTTTAAGAATTATCTGACGAATTTTTTTTAACAATCTTGTGAAAATTTTTTTTAAAGTGGATTGTTTGATAAAGAATTTTAAAAAGATGTCTCTCGAAGAGCATTCATTGAATTCAGACTTAATTGCTAGGCTAATAGCAGCCCATACTGTCACATTACGGACAGAAATAGAAACTTTGAAACGACAGCTAGGTAATTTGACAGACAGAACAGATATAATAGACTATCAAGCTCAAACGGTAGATTGTACTATTCGATGTGATGAAACATTAGATATAATTAAGTCTTTACCTGAGTTTACGGGAGGAATTACTTCTTATGTCAGTTGGCGCGAAGCAGCGCAGAATTCTATGTCATTATATATTAAAGGTAGCCAGAGATATTTCGCGGCTCTGACTATACTGAGAAATAAAATCATTAAGGAAGCAAACGACATATTAACAGCTCATGGAACAAAATTGAATTTCGATGCTATAATTAGCAGATTGGACTTTGCCTATTCAGACAAACGACCAATAAATAATATAGAACAGGAATTGAGTATTCTGAGACAAGGTAGATCTTCACTGATCGAATTTTATAATGCAGTAAATAAAAAATTAACATTATTGGTCAATAAAACCATTATGACATATGGTAACGAAAGTGATATAACAAATCACTTAAATGAAATAAACCGACAAAACGCATTAAGAATTTTCATAACAGGGCTTAACCCGCCACTGTCAGACATACTATTTTCAATTTCACTCATTTCAATTTCATTTCATTCAAGATTTTATGAAATAAACGGTTTAGAAAGTGATTTATTAGTGGGATATAATTTGTTAAAAAAAGCAAATGTTTCACTGGATCTCGGAAGAGAAATATTAATTCAAGGAGGCATTGAAGAAGAAATAAATGCCTATAATGAGAAAAATGAAAGAGATAATTTTGTGGGAAAAAATCCTACAATGCCAAATATTAAGCGAAATGAGAAAAATATAGTAAAAATTGTGGGAAAAAATCCTACAGTGCCAAGAAAAAATATTACGGAAAATAGAAATTCCGCTGAACAAAAAAATAATTTTTTAATTGATTCGGGTACGAGATGCCAGAATATTAATAAACTTAGAAAACAAATAATAACCAAAATTGAAAGGGATCATGGAAAAATCAATCTTGATATTCCATTTAGAACTGATGTTCGTGCAGAAATTCGTACAGTTTCTGAAACTCCTATATGGAGCAAACAATACCCTTACCCTTTAGCAGTAAATGATTTTGTAAACAAGGAAATCAATAGCTTGTTACAAAAAGGGATTATTAAAAAAAGCAAGAGCCCATACAATTCTCCAATATGGATTGTACAAAAAAAAGGTTTTAATCCAGACGGATCCCCAAAACAAAGACTTGTTATAGACTTTAAAAAACTAAATGAACAAACAATTTCAGATAGATATCCAATACCGGATATGGAAGTCATTTTGTCAAATTTAGGACAAGCAAAATTTTTTTCTACTCTTGACTTGGAGTCAGGATTTCATCAAATTCTAATGAAGGAGGCTGACATAGAAAAGACAGCATTTTCTGTTAATAATGGTAAATACGAGTTTTTACGCCTACCCTTTGGCCTAAAAAACGCTCCTAGTATTTTTCAGAGAGCAATGGATGACATTCTAAGAGATTTTATAGGAAAGACTTGTCATGTGTATATGGACGATATCATTGTTTTTTCGAACAATTTAGACGATCATTTAAAACATTTAAACGAAGTGATTGGAATTTTACAGGGGGCCAATATGAAAATTTCATTGGAAAAATCCAATTTCTTTGAAATAAAAGTAGAATTTCTCGGATACGTGGTATCCCATAAAACAATTCAAACAGACCCTAAAAAGATTGATACTATTTCCAATTTTCCGATGCCAAAAATACTAAGGCAGTTAAGAAGTTTTTTGGGAATGACGGGTTATTATAGAAAATTTGTTAAAGAATACGCAAAAATTGCAAAACCACTTACCAAGTACCTATCGGGGGAAAATGGACAAATTTCAAAAAACAGGTCAAGCAAAGTAAATGTTGACTTAGATACAGCGGGAATTCAATCCTTTGAAAAACTAAAAGACTTATTGACTGAACAGGTCGAACTCTCACAACCTGATTATAAAAGAAAATTCATTCTAACAACAGACGCATCAAACGTTGCAATAGGAGCAGTTCTATCACAAGAAGGCAAACCTATTACATTTATTTCCAAAACTTTGAATTCAACAGAGAGAAATTATGCAACTAATGAAAAAGAACTATATGCAATAGTATGGTCTTTAAAATCACTAAGAAATTATCTGTATGGAGCAAAAGATATAGAAATACATACAGACCATCAACCTTTAACATTCTGTGTTTCAAGTAAAAACCCAAATACTAAAATAAAAAGATGGAAAACTTTCATTGAAGAGTTTAGTCCTAAAATGGTATATAAACCAGGAAAAACTAATCTCGTTGCGGACGCACTCTCAAGACAAATTTTAAATAACTTAGAGGATGAAACAAGTGAAACATCTGAATCTGACTCTCAGCATTCAATAGAATCTAGCGATGATAAACAGATAAAAGAAACTAAAAAACCTTTAAACCAATTCAAACAACAAATATTATTGGGAAAAAATAGGTTTACAATTCATGAAAAAATAGAAATTTTTGGTGAAACACGACATATAATAGAATATGATACGGTACCAAATTTAGTAACAATATTGAAGGAATTCTTAAGATCTAACATAACAACAGGAATTTATTGTACACCAGAAGACCTGTACGAGATAAAAGAAGAATTACTAAGGACATTCAATATAAAGTTTCTCATTACAAGATTATTTCCAATTGACATTGCAAATAAAGAAGATCAAAGAATAATAATTGAACAAACTCATGAGAGAGCTCATAGGAATTTTAGAGAAAATATCGAACAAATTCGAGACAAATACTACTGGCCAAAAATGGCTAAACAATTTAAAGAACATGTAAGAAGTTGCGACATTTGCAATAAGAACAAATATGAAAGACATATAAGGAAAATTCCAGTTGGAGAAGCACCTGTTCCAACAAGCGAAGGTAAACAATTACACATGGACATTTTCTATGTGCAAAATCTAAAATTTTTAACAATAATAGACGCTTATTCAAAATATTTAACAGTCAAAATGATTGATGACAAAATGAACCTAGGAGAAAAAGTTTTAGAAATTCTTCAGGGATACCCCGAAGTAGAACTTATTATAATGGATAATGAACCAGGATTTAGTTCATTTCAATTCAAATCCTTAATTGAAAGATATGGCATTAAAATATTTTACTGTGACCCAAAACACAGCACAACTAACGGACAAGTGGAAAGAGTCCATTCAACATTAATCGAAATTACACGATGTATTAAAGAGGAATTTAACCTCTTAAATGACTTAGAAGCAATATATAGGGCGGTAAAAGAATATAACCGTACCATTCATTCAGTCACAAAGAAGAGACCATTTGAGGTCTTATTTAACAAAATTAGGCACGATGAAATGCCTGAATTATTAAGAAAAACGCAAGCAAACGTTTTAAATAAATTAAATAAGAAAAGAAACGAAAAAATATATAAACACGGAGATGTTATTTTCGAGAAAAATATCGGTGAAAGAAATAAATTAAAGCATCGTTATAAAAAACAAAAGGTTAAAGAAAACTTTAATAGAAACGTAAAAATCTTTAGTAGAAATAGAATAGTACATAAAGATAATATAAAACACGCATAAAGATACAAATTTAACATATACTTAATTTTGTAGAATGTTTTGATTTATCACATAACTAATTTGACACATTACGAATATTTGTCAAAAGAGACAAAAAAATTATTTGAAGGAAAAATTTAATTTGTATCCTACCCTGTTGAAAAAGGAATAGACTTTGATAGGATTCATTCAAATGTAGATTTGCAAGGGCTAAATGAAAATAAAAATAGAAACCAAATTAAAAGAATTAGTACAGAATAATAACAAACAGTTTGTTACAGATTCAAAAATGTTTAAAGCGATACAAGAATTTGGAGAAAGAATGCAACATTTTCAAACGGATTCAAAATTGGTCGTTGCTACTTTATACAGAAATAAATTAATACTGAAAGAATTACAGGATTTGTTAGAAGCTGTGACAATGAGTAAAATCGGACTGTTAAATGCAGGAATTTTAAATTATGAAGAAATTAGAGAAATTATTGGAAATGAAATAAAAAATATTTCTATTACAGACTTAATCGATGTCTCAAAGTTTATGATAGCTCAAAATAAAGATTGTATAATAATATACATCAAATATCCACTTGTAAAAGAAATTTGTGAATTATATAATGCAATTTCAATAGCCCAATCTGATGGAAAATTGATAATAAATGATAAAATTGCAAAATGCAATAATCAATATGTTAATATTGAAAAATGTAAAATAGAAATCAATATGTATTATTGTAAGATTCAAAAAAATAATACTTGTTTGTCTAACTTATTAAATACAAAAAATGTTACAGAATGTTCCAAAATTATGGAAAAAAATAAAAATATAAATATAATTAATGACGGAGCAATTATAATGTCCGGAATACATGATGTAAACAATAAAACTTTGAATGGAACTTATTTAGTTACTTTTGAAAAAGATGTAATAATTGATTATATAAAATACGAAAATGTAAAAGAAGTAATTAATGAATATATAAGATCGATAAATGTAAACGATTTTAAGGTTACAAAATATTATGAAGCTGAAGATGATGCATTAAAATTTGATAATATTGATTTACTGGAAATTCAAGAAACTCCAGTCGAAACTTATATAATTTATACCTTTTTGATTCTTTCGACTTTGATTTTGTTAATATTAATATACTTTAAAACAAGAAATATAATCTCAAATTATTTAAAGAAACGGCAGGAAAAAGCATTCCTGGAAATTAGCCAGAAAATAAGTGAATATGGCATGTCGGGACGAAATATTTAAAAAGGGGGGGAGTTAACACCCTATTACCCCATATAACGACACTCCAATCTGGATTTACTTCTATCCATAGTGGAGTCAGCAAAATTCCAATTTCACAATTGCATCATCGACTGCATCATCTTTTGCGCCTTGAGCCGGATGCAATAAGCATTGCCTTTGTTATAACAACAAATATCTTGGGGATAAACAATTATCTTCCAATAATCCAATAATGAATTAATAACTGAAGCGGCATTGCCTTTGTACTGGTTTGATAAATAAACATTATCCTGGGCTGAAAGCTGACTGTTGCATTTTCATTGCCCAGATTATCTATAAGTACGAGTGTAAAGCTAATTTAAGTTTAGTCTTAAGCGGAGAACGAATAAAGATTTTTTAAAATTCGACTTCGGCCGTATAAAAAATAATTGGTAGCAGAGCAAGGTTATTCTGTCTGCTTGGGACTCACTATAAACAAGTAAAGTCGCATAGACTTGAAAAGAATTTTTAAAAGTAAATTCGCATAGACTTGAAAATAAAATTGTAAAGTAAAGTCACATAGACTTGAAAAATATTAAACGAGTAAAGTCAGAAGACTTGAAAAAAATACGAAATTTAAAAAAAAAAAAAAAATATACAAATTTTAATTAAAGTGCAAAAAAGTAAAGTCACAAGACTTGAAAAATAAAAAATCGCAAGTTTTATAAAATTTTTAAAAAAAAAAGTGAAAAATAAGTGAAAACTGAAACAATATTCTTAAAAAATGACAAGTACAAAGTTCAGTCGTGATTAAATATATATATACAAATATTGAACAAATTTAAAAAATTGTGCAAACAACGCAAAAGCAGCACAAATATTGCAACAAGGAGATGAAAAATTAAGCAAACAATTATATTAACTGGCAAAATAGCGAAAGACGACTAAACCGAAAACAATAAAGAAGGAAGCAAGAAGAAAAAGGACTTTCACCAGCTCATATATCATCTATACAAAGTAAGAAATTCTTGAGAAATATTTAATGAAATATATATATGAATATATTATGAATAATTTTTTTTTTGAAATAATTTTTTGAAAAATAATTTTAAGAATTATCTGACGAATTTTTTTTAACAATCTTGTGAAAATTTTTTTTTAAAGTGGATTGTTTGATAAAGAATTTTAAAAAGATGTCTCTCGAAGAGCATTCATTGAATTCAGACTTAATTGCTAGGCTAATAGCAGCCCATACTGTCACATTACGGACAGAAATAGAAACTTTGAAACGACAGCTAGGTAATTTGACAGACAGAACAGATATAATAGACTATCAAGCTCAAACGGTAGATTGTTACTATTCGATGTGATGAAACATTAGATATAATTAAGTCTTTACCTGAGTTTACGGGAGGAATTACTTCTTATGTCAGTTGGCGCGAAGCAGCGCAGAATTCTATGTCATTATATATTAAAGGTAGCCAGAGATATTTCGCGGCTCTGACTATACTGAGAAATAAAATCATTAAGGAAGCAAACGACATATTAACAGCTCATGGAACAAAATTGAATTTCGATGCTATAATTAGCAGATTGGACTTTGCCTATTCAGACAAACGACCAATAAATAATATAGAACAGGAATTGAGTATTCTGAGACAAGGTAGATCTTCACTGATCGAATTTTATAATGCAGTAAATAAAAAATTAACATTATTGGTCAATAAAACCATTATGACATATGGTAACGAAAGTGATATAACAAATCACTTAAATGAAATAAACCGACAAAACGCATTAAGAATTTTCATAACAGGGCTTAACCCGCCACTGTCAGACATACTATTTTCAATTTCACTCATTTCAATTTCATTTCATTCAAGATTTTATGAAATAAACGGTTTAGAAAGTGATTTATTAGTGGGATATAATTTGTTAAAAAAAGCAAATGTTTCACTGGATCTCGGAAGAGAAATATTAATTCAAGGAGGCATTGAAGAAGAAATAAATGCCTATAATGAGAAAAATGAAAGAGATAATTTTGTGGGAAAAAATCCTACAATGCCAAATATTAAGCGAAATGAGAAAAATATAGTAAAAATTGTGGGGAAAAAATCCTACAGTGCCAAGGAAAAAATATTACGGAAAATAGAAATTCCGCTGAACAAAAAAATAATTTTTTAATTGATTCGGGTACGAGATGCCAGAATATTAATAAACTTAGAAAACAAATAATAACCAAAATTGAAAGGGATCATGGAAAAATCAATCTTGATATTCCATTTAGAACTGATGTTCGTGCAGAAATTCGTACAGTTTCTGAAACTCCTATATGGAGCAAACAATACCCTTACCCTTTAGCAGTAAATGATTTTGTAAACAAGGAAATCAATAGCTTGTTACAAAAAGGGATTATTAAAAAAAGCAAGAGCCCATACAATTCTCCAATATGGATTGTACAAAAAAAAGGTTTTAATCCAGACGGATCCCCAAAACAAAGACTTGTTATAGACTTTAAAAAACTAAATGAACAAACAATTTCAGATAGATATCCAATACCGGATATGGAAGTCATTTTGTCAAATTTAGGACAAGCAAAATTTTTTTCTACTCTTGACTTGGAGTCAGGATTTCATCAAATTCTAATGAAGGAGGCTGACATAGAAAAGACAGCATTTTCTGTTAATAATGGTAAATACGAGTTTTTACGCCTACCCTTTGGCCTAAAAAACGCTCCTAGTATTTTTCAGAGAGCAATGGATGACATTCTAAGAGATTTTATAGGAAAGACTTGTCATGTGTATATGGACGATATCATTGTTTTTTCGAACAATTTAGACGATCATTTAAAACATTTAAACGAAGTGATTGGAATTTTACAGGGGGCCAATATGAAAATTTCATTGGAAAAATCCAATTTCTTTGAAACAAAAGTAGAATTTCTCGGATACGTGGTATCCCATAAAACAATTCAAACAGACCCTAAAAAGATTGATACTATTTCCAATTTTCCGATGCCAAAAACACTAAGGCAGTTAAGAAGTTTTTTGGGAATGACGGGTTATTATAGAAAATTTGTTAAAGAATACGCAAAAATTGCAAAACCACTTACCAAGTACCTATCGGGGGAAAATGGACAAATTTCAAAAAACAGGTCAAGCAAAGTAAATGTTGACTTAGATACAGCGGGAATTCAATCCTTTGAAAAACTAAAAGACTTATTGACTGAACAGGTCGAACTCTCACAACCTGATTATAAAAGAAAATTCATTCTAACAACAGACGCATCAAACGTTGCAATAGGAGCAGTTCTATCACAAGAAGGCAAACCTATTACATTTATTTCCAAAACTTTGAATTCAACAGAGAGAAATTATGCAACTAATGAAAAAGAACTATATGCAATAGTATGGTCTTTAAAATCACTAAGAAATTATCTGTATGGAGCAAAAGATATAGAAATACATACAGACCATCAACCTTTAACATTCTGTGTTTCAAGTAAAAACCCAAATACTAAAATAAAAAGATGGAAAACTTTCATTGAAGAGTTTAGTCCTAAAATGGTATATAAACCAGGAAAAACTAATCTCGTTGCGGACGCACTCTCAAGACAAATTTTAAATAACTTAGAGGATGAAACAAGTGAAACATCTGAATCTGACTCTCAGCATTCAATAGAATCTAGCGATGATAAACAGATAAAAGAAACTAAAAAACCTTTAAACCAATTCAAACAACAAATATTATTGGGAAAAAATAGGTTTACAATTCATGAAAAAATAGAAATTTTTGGTAAAACACGACATATAATAGAATATGATACGGTACCAAATTTAGTAACAATATTGAAAGAATTCTTAAGATCTAACATAACAACAGGAATTTATTGTACACCAGAAGACCTGTACGAGATAAAAGAAGAATTACTAAGGACATTCAATATAAAGTTTCTCATTACAAGATTATTTCCAATTGACATTGCAAATAAAGAAGATCAAAGAATAATAATTGAACAAACTCATGAGAGAGCTCATAGGAATTTTAGAGAAAATATCGAACAAATTCGAGACAAATACTACTGGCCAAAAATGGCTAAACAATTTAAAGAACATGTAAGAAGTTGCGACATTTGCAATAAGAACAAATATGAAAGACATATAAGGAAAATTCCAGTTGGAGAAGCACCTGTTCCAACAAGCGAAGGTAAACAATTACACATGGAACATTTTCTATGTGCAAAATCTAAAATTTTTAACAATAATAGACGCTTATTCAAAATATTTAACAGTCAAAATGATTGATGACAAAATGAACCTAGGAGAAAAAGTTTTAGAAATTCTTCAGGGATACCCCGAAGTAGAACTTATTATAATGGATAATGAACCAGGATTTAGTTAATTTCAATTCAAATCCTTAATTGAAAGATATGGCATTAAAATATTTTACTGTGACCCAAAACACAGCACAACTAACGGACAAGTGGAAAGAGTCCATTCAACATTAATCGAAATTACACGATGTATTAAAGAGGAATTTAACCTCTTAAATGACTTAGAAGCAATATATAGGGCGGTAAAAGAATATAACCGTACCATTCATTCAGTCACAAAGAAGAGACCATTTGAGGTCTTATTTAACAAAATTAGGCACGATGAAATGCCTGAATTATTAAGAAAAACGCAAGCAAACGTTTTAAATAAATTAAATAAGAAAAGAAACGAAAAAATATATAAACACGGAGATGTTATTTTCGAGAAAAATATCGGTGAAAGAAATAAATTAAAGCATCGTTATAAAAAACAAAAGGTTAAAGAAAACTTTAATAGAAACGTAAAAATCTTTAGTAGAAATAGAATAGTACATAAAGATAATATAAAACACGCATAAAGATACAAATTTAACATATACTTAATTTTGTAGAATGTTTTGATTTATCACATAACTAATTTGACACATTACGAATATTTGTCAAAAGAGACAAAAAAATTATTTGAAGGAAAAATTTAATTTGTATCCTACCCTGTTGAAAAAGGAATAGACTTTGATAGGATTCATTCAAATGTAGATTTGCAAGGGCTAAATGAAAATAAAAATAGAAACAAAATTAAAAGAATTAGTACAGAATAATAACAAACAGTTTGTTACAGATTCAAAAATGTTTAAAGCGATACAAGAATTTGGAGAAAGAATGCAACATTTTCAAACGGATTCAAAATTGGTCGTTGCTACTTTATACAGAAATAAATTAATACTGAAAGAATTACAGGATTTGTTAGAAGCTGTGACAATGAGTAAAATCGGACTGTTAAATGCAGGAATTTTAAATTATGAAGAAATTAGAGAAATTATTGGAAATGAAATAAAAAATATTTCTATTACAGACTTAATCGATGTCTCAAAGTTTATGATAGCTCAAAATAAAGATTGTATAATAATATACATCAAATATCCACTTGTAAAAGAAATTTGTGAATTATATAATGCAATTTCAATAGCCCAATCTGATGGAAAATTGATAATAAATGATAAAATTGCAAAATGCAATAATCAATATGTTAATATTGAAAAATGTAAAATAGAAATCAATATGTATTATTGTAAGATTCAAAAAAATAATACTTGTTTGTCTAACTTATTAAATACAAAAAATGTTACAGAATGTTCCAAAATTATGGAAAAAAATAAAAATATAAATATAATTAATGACGGAGCAATTATAATGTCCGGAATACATGATGTAAACAATAAAACTTTGAATGGAACTTATTTAGTTACTTTTGAAAAAGATGTAATAATTGATGATATAAAATACGAAAATGTAAAAGAAGTAATTAATGAATATATAAGATCGATAAATGTAAACGATTTTAAGGTTACAAAATATTATGAAGCTGAAGATGATGCATTAAAATTTGATAATATTGATTTACTGGAAATTCAAGAAACTCCAGTCGAAACTTATATAATTTATACCTTTTTGATTCTTTCGACTTTGATTTTGTTAATATTAATATACTTTAAAACAAGAAATATAATCTCAAATTATTTAAAGAAACGGCAGGAAAAAGCATTCCTGGAAATTAGCCAGAAAATAAGTGAATATGGCATGTCGGGACGAAATATTTAAAAAGGGGGGGAGTTAACACCCTATTACCCCATATAACGACACTCCAATCTGGATTTACTTCTATCCATAGTGGAGTCAGCAAAATTCCAATTTCACAATTGCATCATCGACTGCATCATCTTTTGCGCCTTGAGCCGGATGCAATAAGCATTGCCTTTGTTATAACAACAAATATCTTGGGGATAAACAATTATCTTCCAATAATCCAATAATGAATTAATAACTGAAGCGGCATTGCCTTTGTACTGGTTTGATAAATAAACATTATCCTGGGCTGAAAGCTGACTGTTGCATTTTCATTGCCCAGATTATCTATAAGTACGAGTGTAAAGCTAATTTAAGTTTAGTCTTAAGCGGAGAACGAATAAAGATTTTTTAAAATTCGACTTCGGCCGTATAAAAAATAATTGGTAGCAGAGCAAGGTTATTCTGTCTGCTTGGGACTCACTATAAAACAAGTAAAGTCGTATAGACTTGAAAAGAATTTTTAAAAGTAAAGTCGCATAGACTTGAAAATAAAATTGTAAAGTAAAGTCACATAGACTTGAAAAATATTAAACGAGTAAAGTCAGAAGACTTGAAAAAAATACGAAATTTTAAAAAAAAAAAAAATATACAAATTTTAATTAAAGTGCAAAAAAGTAAAGTCACAAGACTTGAAAAATAAAAAATAGCAAGTTTTATAAAATTTTTTTTAAAAAAAAGTGAAAAATAAGTGAAAACTGAAACAATATTCTTAAAAAATGACAAGTACAAAGTTCAGTCGTGATTAAATATATATATACAAATATTGAACAAATTTAAAAAATTGTGCAAACAACGCAAAAGCAGCACAAATATTGCAACAAGGAGAGGAAAAATTAAGCAAACAATTATATTAACTGGCAAAATAGCGAAAGACGACTAAACCGAAAACAATAAAGAAGGAAGCAAGAAGAAAAAGGACTTTCACCAGCTCATATATCATCTATACAAAGTAAGAAATTCTTGAGAAATATTTAATGAAATATATATATGAATATATTATGAATAATTTTTTTTTTGAAATAATTTTTTGAAAAATAATTTTAAGAATTATCTGACGAATTTTTTTTAACAATCTTGTGAAAATTTTTTTTAAAGTGGATTGTTTGATAAAGAATTTTAAAAAGATGTCTCTCGAAGAGCATTCATTGAATTCAGACTTAATTGCTAGGCTAATAGCAGCCCATACTGTCACATTACGGACAGAAATAGAAACTTTGAAACGACAGCTAGGTAATTTGACAGACAGAACAGATATAATAGACTATCAAGCTCAAACGGTAGATTGTACTATTCGATGTGATGAAACATTAGATATAATTAAGTCTTTACCTGAGTTTACGGGAGGAATTACTTCTTATGTCAGTTGGCGCGAAGCAGCGCAGAATTCTATGTCATTATATATTAAATGTAGCCAGAGATATTTCGCGGCTCTGACTATACTGAGAAATAAAATCATTAAGGAAGCAAACGACATATTAACAGCTCATGGAACAAAATTTAATTTCGATGCTATAATTAGCAGATTGGACTTTGCCTATTCAGACAAACGACCAATAAATATTATAGAACAGGAATTGAGTATTCTGAGACAAGGTAGATCTTCACTGATCGAATTTTATAATGCAGTAAATAAAAAATTAACATTATTGGTCAATAAAACCATTATGACATATGGTAACGAAAGTGATATAACAAATCACTTAAATGAAATAAACCGACAAAACGCATTAAGAATTTTCATAACAGGGCTTAACCCGCCACTGTCAGACATACTATTTTTAATTTCACTCATTTCAATTTCATTTCATTCAAGATTTTATGAAATAAACGGTTTAGAAAGTGATTTATTAGTGGGATATAATTTGTTAAAAAAAGCAAATGTTTCACTGGATCTCGGAAGAGAAATATTAATTCAAGGAGGCATAGAAGAAGAAATAAATGCCTATAATGAGAAAAATGAAAGAGATAATTTTGTGGGAAAAATCCTACAATGCCAAATATTAAGCGAAATGAGAAAAATATAGTAAAAATTGTGGGAAAAAATCCTACAGTGCCAAGAAAAAATATTACGGAAAATAGAAATTCCGCTGAACAAAAAAATAATTTTTTAATTGATTCGGGTACGAGATGCCAGAATATTAATAAACTTAGAAAACAAATAATAACCAAAATTGAAAGGGATCATGGAAAAATCAATCTTGATATTCCATTTAGAACTGATGTTCGTGCAGAAATTCGTACAGTTTCTGAAACTCCTATATGGAGCAAACAATACCCTTACCCTTTAGCAGTAAATGATTTTGTAAACAAGGAAATCAATAGCTTGTTACAAAAAGGGATTATTAAAAAAAGCAAGAGCCCATACAATTCTCCAATATGGATTGTACAAAAAAAAGGTTTTAATCCAGACGGATCCCCAAAACAAAGACTTGTTATAGACTTTAAAAAACTAAATGAACAAACAATTTCAGATAGATATCCAATACCGGATATGGAAGTCATTTTGTCAAATTTAGGACAAGCAAAATTTTTTTCTACTCTTGACTTGGAGTCAGGATTTCATCAAATTCTAATGAAGGAGGCTGACATAGAAAAGACAGCATTTTCTGTTAATAATGGTAAATACGAGTTTTTACGCCTACCCTTTGGCCTAAAAAACGCTCCTAGTATTTTTCAGAGAGCAATGGATGACATTCTAAGAGATTTTATAGGAAAGACTTGTCATGTGTATATGGACGATATCATTGTTTTTTCGAACAATTTAGACGATCATTTAAAACATTTAAACGAAGTGATTGGAATTTTACAGGGGGCCAATATGAAAATTTCATTGGAAAAATCCAATTTCTTTGAAACAAAAGTAGAATTTCTCGGATACGTGGTATCCCATAAAACAATTCAAACAGACCCTAAAAAGATTGATACTATTTCCAATTTTCCGATGCCAAAAATACTAAGGCAGTTAAGAAGTTTTTTGGGAATGACGGGTTATTATAGAAAATTTGTTAAAGAATACGCAAAAATTGCAAAACCACTTACCAAGTACCTATCGGGGGAAAATGGACAAATTTCAAAAAACAGGTCAAGCAAAGTAAATGTTGACTTAGATACAGCGGGAATTCAATCCTTTGAAAAACTAAAAGACTTATTGACTGAACAGGTCGAACTCTCACAACCTGATTATAAAAGAAAATTCATTCTAACAACAGACGCATCAAACGTTGCAATAGGAGCAGTTCTATCACAAGAAGGCAAACCTATTACATTTATTTCCAAAACTTTGAATTCAACAGAGAGAAATTATGCAACTAATGAAAAAGAACTATATGCAATAGTATGGTCTTTAAAATCACTAAGAAATTATCTGTATGGAGCAAAAGATATAGAAATACATACAGACCATCAACCTTTAACATTCTGTGTTTCAAGTAAAAACCCAAATACTAAAATAAAAAGATGGAAAACTTTCATTGAAGAGTTTAGTCCTAAAATGGTATATAAACCAGGAAAAACTAATCTCGTTGCGGACGCACTCTCAAGACAAATTTTAAATAACTTAGAGGATGAAACAAGTGAAACATCTGAATCTGACTCTCAGCATTCAATAGAATCTAACGATGATAAACAGATAAAAGAAACTAAAAAACCTTTAAACCAATTCAAACAACAAATATTATTGGGAAAAAATAGGTTTACAATTCATGAAAAAATAGAAATTTTTGGTAAAACACGACATATAATAGAATATGATACGGTACCAAATTTAGTAACAATATTGAAAGAATTCTTAAGATCTAACATAACAACAGGAATTTATTGTACACCAGAAGACCTGTACGAGATAAAAGAAGAATTACTAAGGACATTCAATATAAAGTTTCTCATTACAAGATTATTTCCAATTGACATTGCAAATAAAGAAGATCAAAGAATAATAATTGAACAAACTCATGAGAGAGCTCATAGGAATTTTAGAGAAAATATCGAACAAATTCGAGACAAATACTACTGGCCAAAAATGGCTAAACAATTTAAAGAACATGTAAGAAGTTGCGACATTTGCAATAAGAACAAATATGAAAGACATATTAGGAAAATTCCAGTTGGAGAAGCACCTGTTCCAACAAGCGAAGGTAAACAATTACACATGGACATTTTCTATGTGCAAAATCTAAAATTTTTAACAATAATAGACGCTTATTCAAAATATTTAACAGTCAAAATGATTGATGACAAAATGAACCTAGGAGAAAAAGTTTTAGAAATTCTTCAGGGATACCCCGAAGTAGAACTTATTATAATGGATAATGAACCAGGATTTAGTTCATTTCAATTCAAATCCTTAATTGAAAGATATGGCATTAAAATATTTTACTGTGACCCAAAACACAGCACAACTAACGGACAAGTGGAAAGAGTCCATTCAACATTAATCGAAATTACACGATGTATTAAAGAGGAATTTAACCTCTTAAATGACTTAGAAGCAATATATAGGGCGGTAAAAGAATATAACCGTACCATTCATTCAGTCACAAAGAAGAGACCATTTGAGGTCTTATTTAACAAAATTAGGCACGATGAAATGCCTGAATTATTAAGAAAAACGCAAGCAAACGTTTTAAATAAATTAAATAAGAAAAGAAACGAAAAAATATATAAACACGGAGATGTTATTTTCGAGAAAAATATCGGTGAAAGAAATAAATTAAAGCATCGTTATAAAAAACAAAAGGTTAAAGAAAACTTTAATAGAAACGTCAAAATCTTTAGTAGAAATAGAATAGTACATAAAGATAATATAAAACACGCATAAAGATACAAATTTAACATATACTTAATTTTGTAGAATGTTTTGATTTATCACATAACTAATTTGACACATTACGAATATTTGTCAAAAGAGACAAAAAAATTATTTGAAGGAAAAATTTAATTTGTATCTTACCCTGTTGAAAAAGGAATAGACTTTGATAGGATTCATTCAAATGTAGATTTGCAAGGGCTAAATGAAAATAAAAATAGAAACCAAATTAAAAGAATTAGTACAGAATAATAACAAACAGTTTGTTACAGATTCAAAAATGTTTAAAGCGATACAAGAATTTGGAGAAAGAATGCAACATTTTCAAACGGATTCAAAATTGGTCGTTGCTACTTTATACAGAAATAAATTAATACTGAAAGAATTACAGGATTTGTTAGAAGCTGTGACAATGAGTAAAATCGGACTGTTAAATGCAGGAATTTTAAATTATGAAGAAATTAGAGAAATTATTGGAAATGAAATAAAAAATATTTCTATTACAGACTTAATCGATGTCTCAAAGTTTATGATAGCTCAAAATAAAGATTGTATAATAATATACATCAAATATCCACTTGTAAAAGAAATTTGTGAATTATATAATGCAATTTCAATAGCCCAATCTGATGGAAAATTGATAATAAATGATAAAATTGCAAAATGCAATAATCAATATGTTAATATTGAAAAATGTAAAATAGAAATCAATATGTATTATTGTAAGATTCAAAAAAATAATACTTGTTTGTCTAACTTATTAAATACAAAAAATGTTACAGAATGTTCCAAAATTATGGAAAAAAATAAAAATATAAATATAATTAATGACGGAGCAATTATAATGTCCGGAATACATGATGTAAACAATAAAACTTTGAATGGAACTTATTTAGTTACTTTTGAAAAAGATGTAATAATTGATGATATAAAATACGAAAATGTAAAAGAAGTAATTAATGAATATATAAGATCGATAAATGTAAACGATTTTAAGGTTACAAAATATTATGAAGCTGAAGATGATGCATTAAAATTTGATAATATTGATTTACTGGAAATTCAAGAAACTCCAGTCGAAACTTATATAATTTATACCTTTTTGATTCTTTCGACTTTGATTTTGTTAATATTAATATACTTTAAAACAAGAAATATAATCTCAAATTATTTAAAGAAACGGCAGGAAAAAGCATTCCTGGAAATTAGCCAGAAAATAAGTGAATATGGCATGTCGGGACGAAATATTTAAAAAGGGGGGGAGTTAACACCCTACTACCCCATATAACGACACTCCAATCTGGATTTACTTCTATCCATAGTGGAGTCAGCAAAATTCCAATTTCACAATTGCATCATCGACTGCATCATCTTTTGCGCCTTGAGCCGGATGCAATAAGCATTGCCTTTGTTATAACAACAAATATCTTGGGGATAAACAATTATCTTCCAATAATCCAATAATGAATTAATAACTGAAGCGGCATTGCCTTTGTACTGGTTTGATAAATAAACATTATCCTGGGCTGAAAGCTGACTGTTGCATTTTCATTGCCCAGATTATCTATAAGTACGAGTGTAAAGCTAATTTAAGTTTAGTCTTAAGCGGAGAACGAATAAAGATTTTTTAAAATTCGACTTCGGCCGTATAAAAAATAATTTGCATAGCACCAATAAAAAATATTTTTTTTAACTTTAATAACACCAATGTGATGTTTATGCACATCCATACATACAGATCAATGTACATATGTATGTATGTATGCACATATTTCGCTTCTGATCATTTGTCAGGTAGCGAATTGTGCCATAAAAAGAATGAAATGAAATGAAAATAAAGGGCCTTTTTGTCTGGATTGGAGTTTTTGTTGTATGATGTGCGGTGTGGCTTATATATAAAGTGAATGGTGAATGGTGTGGTTTATATATAAAGTGAAGCAGAATTAGAATTCAATTTGTCATGAAATTTTAGATATGGGCAAATCTTAGCGTTCGGACGTTACGTTCGGACGCTTTTTTCATGTAATTTGCACAGAAATTGGACATATTTTTTTAAATGCGTTCACTGCTAGATTACTTTACAAATGCAAAATATATATAAAGAAAAATATTAGGGTTCTCAAGTCTTTTCTCAGAGATATTGTATTTAAAAAACTGCGTTCGCCCGTTACAAAAAAATGAAGTGATTATAGAGGTTTACACAAAGCCTCGTGTTTTTCTGCGAATTTAATGGTTGCATAAAAAAAGTGTTTAAGAAGAAATCGTAGCACATCAAATAAGCTTCTGGTTGACCATTTCCAGGATTTGCCCATATGTCAATATTTTCAGTATGGACAAATATCAGCACAATTTACTCTTTCGATCTTATATTTCATATTTTCGCTTTAGCAGCATGTGATCAAACATATTTTGAGTCTATCCGAAGAAAGAATAATTATGCACAAAAAAACTATTTTGCTAAAATTAGTGTTAGTATTTTAATATTCAAATATTCGTCTGATGCCTATTCCATCAGAAAATTTATCTAAATAATTTTTAGATTAAGGGTACATTCGACAAAATCAGGGTTTTAAACGATTTTTTTTTACTTTGTAGATCAGCTTGAAATACTATTACCACACTCTATTACAAATTAAACCACTTGTACGTACATGAATATGTGCCTACATATCTATGAACACTAATTCTCCGCATTTACATAGTATATGATGTTCATGTTTGAAGTAAATTTTATGAACTTCAATATCTAGTATTAAGTGCATATGTATCTTCTTTTTATAAATTGATTTACAAAGTTTTGTAAATAAAACCGTATACAATACAATAACCTACTATATATAAACATTTATTTCCTATGGAAAAATGTAGTTCAACAATGATTCTGTTGTAACGCATAATAAACCACTTTATAATCGAAAATTATTATAATCAAAAATCTATAAAAAATTATTTAAAGTATTTAAAAATCCAGAAATTTTAAATTTATATTAGGATAAATAATGTTTAGTAAAACATATTTTAACATAAGGTGCGGCGTCTTTTTCCATTTACATTTGACATTTGCCTCTAAAAATGTATATGCTTGCTTGCATGTTTTTTCACAAACGCCATTCGAAATACTACAACCGGCAACACAATCGCTTTGACGTGGAGACTTGAGTTATGGAAATTAATAAAAATGTGCAAAAACTTCTTTCTGCTTTGTGCTTCTTTGTGCGTGTGAACTTGTCTTTGGATGTGTATCCACTTACATACATACATATGTATGTATATAGAAAGTACTTTAAATAAAATAATCTGTCTTGACCTATATTCGTGAATAATAGTTGAGACTTCTTTTCAGTTTTATTTTTTAATTATTTGCAGTCTAAGTTCTTCTATGCAACTGCATGTTTTTTTTTATATATTATAATGATATTAATTTAAGTTAATTATTATTTTGTAAATAATGTATTAATATAAAAGAAATATGATATGAAATACATCTGCAAAATTCTTCCTCTTTCTTAACCATAAGATTAAAATTCAATATACGAAAAACAAAAACTTCCTAAAATTGCACATATTCATTGACGAACAAAATGTCTGATTGGATTAGATTTTGTGAAATTTATGAGCTTCTTCAGACGAATTGCGCAAAAGCATCAAAAAACTAACATACACAAAGGTATTGAAATCGTACAAGCCTAACACAGTTTCATGCGCACATGAATTTATGTATGTATGTATGTATGTATGTATGTGAGTTAAGAAACATCGTTATAACTATTTTTAGAAGATATAATTTTCTTTGCTGTAATGATCTGCTATAGCAGCAGCAATTGAATGTGGTTTAGTAAAATTATTTAATACTGGATAATTTATGCTAAAGTAGAAACTATTCTTATTATTTTTTTATAAAAATATTTATTAGTTTGCTTTAAAAAAAAGGATGAACAATTAAAAAAATAAACATATTTCTCAGCAGACTTGAACCCGGCATCATAAAATTGATAGACCAACGCTTTACCACTTTGCTATCGATCTTTATAAAAGATCCTATGCATGCATATTTATTTTATATTGTAAAGTGTTCTAATATGCACGCATTATGCTTAGACATGACATGGCAAATCTTTCTTATACGCAAAACCACAAATGCTTTGTTTTAAGCCCCACTTTCCGAATAAGAAACCTTTGCCATACAGAAAATTCATTCTTATGTATTTTACCCCAGCCACACAGAACAGAAAATAAAAATTTGATTTCAAATTAGTCGCTTCTGCTGTGAGCACACACAAAAACCCACACACTAAATTATTCATACGAATTCAATACAACAATAGCCATGTGTGTGACTGCCGATGGATACATATTGACGACTGCTTCGTGAAATTGCCGATCTGAATTCCAATGTGGTTGCCAGCAATTTCAATATGTTGATTCTCACTCAAGAGAGCAATGTAACGTCTTATAGTATATTGGCTTTGCTTATACATTCACAGAATACACTTGTATTGCCGGCAATTTTTTCGCCACTGGATGTAAACAAAGCAATTTTTCATTCCCCACTGGATGTAAACATTGGGGTGAGTTTCGGAAAAAACACTATTTGGGGTTGTCGTTCGTTAATATTTCATTCCAAAAAGTACCAATTTCAATTTAGTGAATACTATTTCTGATTAATAATTTTAATCATTACTAATATTAAGTACACTACTCTATATGCTAAAATAAATTTATTAAAACTATTATTTAATTCTTATATTGATTTATAATTTTTTTTGGCTTGTTTATTGTTTTTAATGAACTTAATGCCAACAAAAGTACAAAAAATTAAAGAAAATATTTATCTATTATCATTAAACTATGTTGTTAAACTTACTTTAAATGTTTAGTAATAAATATAAGAGAAAAAAGCAACACAATTCTGTACGTATATTTAATTAAATAAATGTTATATACTTTGATTTTGTTTTGAAACAACTATTTTTGAGGGCATTTTAATTTCAATTCATAGCTAAAAATCTAATGAATACACAATTTATTCTAGGCAAATTACAATGTATTAGTCAAATTATGAAATACCAAAGCAGAAAGCAGCATATAAATATATGATTTCTATGGAATTTTGTAAATGAAAAAAAAAAAAAAAAAAAAAAAAATATATATATATATATATATATATATATATATATATATATATATATATATATATAATGCTTCTGCGAAAGCTTGCCTACATTTAACAATGAAATCAGTATTATTTTAAATACTAATTTGCATCTAAATAGATTTGATAGTTTATATAATTACGTTGTTTTGTTTATTATTATTGAGAATTCATTTCACAAACAACCAATTAGCTAAATTGCAAATAACAAAAAACAAATACCATGTAGCGTACAAAATCTTATCTACATGGAATTACTCAACACGTTGTCAAAATTCATACAATTTAATGAATCGCTCAGTGCCGTGTATGAAAGCAATACTATAATATAGTGTAATTTTATTACTATATTCTTGCAAGAAACATTTAATTAAATACGTTGACTTCTTTTAGTTAAATATTGCTTCAAAATGTATTAAAAAACTATATAAAAATCGAACAATTGAATATCACAATAAAAATAAAAAATATGTAGATATAGTGGTGAAGGGCAATTGTGAGCCAGTTTTAGATTTTAATAATGATCCAATGGTTTTTTCCGCTTTACAAAATGTGTGTCATCAAAACTTAAGTCAAGACTTATCTTGGCAAAGTTCCCTAGATATTCCTAACATTCAGGATATTATTTTTAAATCCGTTCAGTTTGATGACAACATTAATGAATCAATCTTTATGCATAGAAATGCTTTCGCTTATGTTTGTGGGTACCTTTATTTAAAGCTGTACAAATCCCACAATTGCTTAGAGCCCCTACCTTTTTTTGGAGATGAAGAAGTTTCAGACGAGTTCCTCTTCACAGTAGAAAAGCAAATTGATAATTGTAACCTTGTGAAGCCTCCACCAGCATTCATTGCATACACAGATAAATTAGAGGAACAATTTCCTACACATTTTAATGAGGTTTGCCATAGAAATGGGGCTAGTCAATTAATTTTTGAGCAAATGGTAGATATAGAACCCTTTATTTGTTGCAACAATTGCACAACCACTCTCATGTTAGCTCTTTTTATTAGAATTCGAATTTACTTTGTTCTAAAATTTTTTAATAGAGATGCAACTGAACCTAATTTTAAAAATAAGATTCTTTGTATTTCACATTTGTGAATATTTTATCATGTAATAGATAATTTTTAGTGCCAATTACTCAGTGGGTGCAATATGGATAAGCAATATGAATATTATTTTATTTATAGCACTAATGTGATAATATACTAACCAAACCAAATAATCTACATATAATTTAAATTGTTCTCTTTAAATAAATTTTATACAACTTTTTTATTATTTATTTATTACTGTATTATTTATTTGTTTTATATTTTTATTTTCCGTTTTACTAATAAAAAGTACTATAAAGTGATAAACTCTTTTAACTACAATTTCGAAATATGAAATTTTTAGTACAATGACACCCGTTTTTTCGAGGTGAACTCACATATAGTGTATATGTTTTTTTTTCATACGGTAAAAAATCTGACGCTTAAGTTACGGCCCTATGCCATAACTGCAGTGTAAGCAACAGTACTGAAGTAATGAAAGTATTGACAAAATTCTAAATAGCATTTACAAATATCCAGCAAAACACGATTTATAGCGTCACTCAATGAAATACTTTGACTTGTGCAGTAACAATAAACTTGTGGAGTCCTACAAATAATTGCAAAAAGTTCGGAAGGTAAGTGCAGTAAATACCTTGTAGGAAGTAGAACATACAATACCACACTAATTATAACGAAATTGCTTCTCTAATTTATGACAGGAAATAAGGAGGCCAAAAACTAAATACCAATAAGACTCTAATATACAATTACTAACTCCTCATTCTATTTGCACAAAGTAGAAAAGTCTTAGCCTGACACCTCCCTATATTATAAATAAATTAAGTTCCTACACTGTACAAGCAGTGAAATGACAGTTAATGACAATTGCACTGAAAATGGAGGTGGGGATGAAAAAAATGCTGCTTCGCGCTATTTTGCGAATTACAGTTTGCAGGCTAGATTTGTCAAAATTGTCCGGAAGTATGCATAACTTATCAATAATTTTACTCTTTTCACCCCTTTCCAGTGCGCCATTCCAGGGTTTTTATTAAACTGACTTAAGTGGGTGATACTAAACGAAATATCTGATCGCGTGCACTGTACTAAATATATAATACTACCAATGGCCTCCTGATATGGGATTGCCCGTATTTTCTCAAGCTCATCTTCAGTCGACGGACACATTTCTGCAGTAAGTTTTTTATATGGATAACTCGGTATCTTCACCGGATCACAATCAAGCATCTTAAATTTACGCAGAATCAATTCTGTATACTTTTGTTGGTCTATACTCTAGACTGATGATTCCTTTATCATAATTGTAGTTTATTCGAATTCCAAGAACGTTCGCTGCTTTGCCTAGATCCTTCATACGAAAATGGTTTTTCAATGTTGATTTGAATTGATCTTTCCAAGCAGAGTTCGAATTGTTCTCTCAGCTAAGCCATTTTGGTGGTGTAAATGGCACGCTGGTATTATGCTCGATTCCATTCTGGTCAAAAAGTACTTTTAACTTATGCAACAAAACTCGGTGCCGTTATCCCTCCCTATTCTTTTAATTTTTAAGCCAGTTTGATTTTCAACCAAAATTTGTCATAAGTTTCGTTCTTATGCTTCAACATGTACACAAAAGTTTTTCTACAAAAATTACCGATAAGCACGAAACAGTAATTACTTCCAACAATAGAGCTGTACTCCATCTTTCCAGCTAATTCCGCGTGTATAACCTCCAACAAGTGTGTCGCTCTCGATCCGTTTTTGGAAATGGTCGTAGTGCGAGTATACCCTTACAGCAAGCAACACATACTTCACTGTCACTATCGATAAACACAACACACAGAACCATTTTTCATTCTCCTTAAGTCAGACATATTCAAATGACCAAGCCTTCGATGCCATAACTCCATTGAATTTTCTGACTTAATTGATGTCAGTGCTACGTTTTTCATCGCATCCAATTTAAACAAGCCGCCAACTGATGACGCTGTCGCCAACAAACTTCCGTGTTTGTCATGAATTGTGCAACCCTTAGATGTAAAATTTACCAAATAACCCTTTTCTGCGATCTTACTTACTGAAAGTAAATTTGTAGTTAAGTTTGACACAAATAACACATCTTTGAGGTTAATTTCCACACACTCTCCTGAAACATCCACTTTGAGGTTATCTTCGCCACTGAATTCAACTTCCATCAAATCATTATTTTCCATTCGGATTCCTGCATACGAATATTTATTTTGTTCCGTAATCCATTCTCTGTGCATCGTCTTGTGGTTGGTAGCGCCAGAGTCAATATACCAATCACTGGTATTAAATTTACCTGTTAAAAAGACTGCACTGAACGCCACATTATCTTTGTCTGCATTTTCGTTGTTGTTTTTACACCTGTTGGATGACTTTCTGTCCATAGTATCTGCTATTTTTGTTTTTTGTGGACAATTGGCTGCAAAGTGACCTTTCTGGTGGCATGAATGGTAAATTATACTTGACCTTTTACGAAAGGGTCTTTTGTTTTTTACAAACAGTACTTTTTCAACTGCTGATATCGAAGCAGGCGTCTCTTGCAGTAATTTTGTTTAATAAAGATCACTTGGAAGTGGCTTGTCAAGTCCTTCCAACGCCATTATCATTGGGTAGTACTCCTCTGCTAATCCAGATAATAAAAACACAGCTAACCACTCGTTATTCACTGTACATCCAAGATCAGACATCTGCTGCATAGCTGACATAATTTCAGAATACCAAATCAAATCCAAATACTTTAAAATGTTTTAGCAGATCTGGAAAAATATATTAGAAGGATTTTTAAGGAGAAGATTGGGTGTGTAGTTTTTTTTCTTAATGAATTCTTCGGTAGCCAATTGCAAAGAGCCCCCCTTCGCCAAAGTCAGGTTGCAGTTTGCACAGTTAATCTTTTTAGGTCTAGCCTGCAAAATGTAACCCGCAATATAACGTGAAGCAGCAGCTTCTGCATTTGGTTGTCATTAACTGTCATTTCATTGTGAATATTAGTTTTGTCAAAATTGTCCGGAAGTTTACATAAGTTATCAAAAATTTGGTCTTACGATAAAGTATTAGCATCCGATGTCGGGGAGAAGTTCCAGATTAGTATCATGACCATCGTTGTAGTTAGTATTCAATAAGAATGACTGTGTGACGATTTTCATTGATAATAATAATTATTTATAATTACTAATATACGAGTGCATTTAAAAAATGAAATAATATAGACATACATTTATATTATTTAAACTTATGAAAAATCTAAATCTACGGCTCCTGAATACATTTACTATTATACGCTGCGAATAAGCACATTTGTACTATTATATATCTGAATAACCTGTGTGCAGGGGTTAACAAAATCAACTTGGCTGAATTTTTGTTTTCCTACACCCGCTCAAAATGCATATACAGACAACAATCGGTCAGCTGTTGATACACAAAGCAAACATTTTGGCACCCCATCGGATACCCAACCGATCAGAATTCTCCGAATTTTTGGCACCCAGCTGATTGAGCGGACGCCATTTTGTAGAGCGAAATTTTATTCACTATTCCCATTCACATTCCGCTCAAGATCTACAAAAGTTGTCTTGAATTAGCATATATTCCAGACTCATGGAAGCATGTGAGTGTAATTTTTAAACCCAAAGCCGGCAAAACCTCGCACACAGCTCCAGGGGACTTAACGCTCATTAGTCTGTCCTCCTTCTGTCTGAAAATCATGGAAAGGTTGTTAGACATGCATCTGAGGACAGACAAAAGTTATCAGTCTCGCAGCATGCCTACTTCAAAGGTGAATCGTTTGAAACCGCTTTACACTCCTTAGTCTCTAGTATTGAGTGCTCCCTGCATAACAAGGTGTTCTCCCAAGTGGCTTTCTTGGACTTTGAGGAAGCTTTTAACAACATCAAATCACACGCAATAATCGGTGCGATGCGAGACTTGGAGGTGGAACCCGCCATTAGCATTGCACGACATACTGAATAATTGCATCATTGCTCTAAAATATATACTTCAATGTAAAAATTTAAATTAATTATTTTATATTTTTCAACTTATCATCCTTTCTCTCTTGTTGAACATACCGTATCTACAAAAAATAAAATGAAGGCATTACAATCATTGATATTATGGTTTTGTAATGAACACACTGCAGGTTTGGCATGATTCTTCATGGTGCAGAATTCGCTGCAGAGGCACTTGTAGATCAGCATTAGTTTGGCGATCTGTCGTTGTTGACGCTAGAAGAGGGATCTGAGTTTGCAAGGATGGAACTGACTACTTTGGTAAGTTCACTTACCAATTCAGAAAAAGCTTTTTTTTATTCATGTTTGCTCCAATCTTATTGCTTAGACGCCGGCAACTCAACAACGACCATATATAAAAGAGTAGGATCAATTACATAATGT
Source organism: Clusia tigrina (assembly GCA_920105625.2). Classification (NCBI taxonomy): domain Eukaryota; kingdom Metazoa; phylum Arthropoda; class Insecta; order Diptera; family Clusiidae; genus Clusia; species Clusia tigrina. The sequence continues at coordinate 51,083,408 of OV050032.1, read as the reverse complement.
TAGCACTTGGCCGATATAAAAAAGCCCACAGTATTTTTCACACGATTTGACAATAATAACACAGGGGAACTCTGCTTGTGCTGCATGGGATTTATTAAACAATTTTAGATTATTCTGGTCTGCTGAATACAAAAATGATAATATTTTTGTTGAATTGACTGTACTTTTTGAGACAAAGGCAATCCATTTATACTGGAAATTAAATTTTGAAAAGAGAAGAATATTTTTTCAAATGTTTATTTTTAAATCATCAGATGATTTCAAACAAATGAAGTGCTATAACTGATACAAAAAATAATAAAATTAATCATAAAAAACAAAAACATATCAATAAGAGTTAAGAAAAACGTTTTGTGTGGGATTTTCTATGGTGTTTTTGGTCCGGATAGTTTCTTTGCAAGGTCCAGCAGTAGTGTGCCATCATATGGGGATCCCAATGGCCTTGAAATCTTTCCTTCATAATCTTGATGTCCTTGGAACTGTTCCCTTGTTCTTCCCTATAATCACCCAGGTTGTCAAGAAATTTATCTAAATGACTGTGCAAATAATGCAATTTGAAATTCATATTAGCTCCTAGTTTTTGGAAATTCTGGAGCGTTTTGTCTACTATTTTGGAATATTCTTTAGCTTTGTGATTCCCCAAAAATGTTTGACAACTGATGCAAAGCTTGTCCATGCTTCCAATTCAACATGTTGTTTTTGAAATCATCGTTGTTTTTAACAGTACAGATTTGTGACCCATCAAAAATTCCTGCTTTTAACTTTTCTATACTGAGACCAGAAAATGATTGACAAATATATCGCTCGATACAAGATTCGTAACTTGTATCGAGTTGTGTGAATGAAACAGCACACGAGTAAGTGGTCCACTTGGCAGCACTGTTTCAACTGTTTTTAAACATTTATTTTTTTATATTTTTTATACAAACTCATAATTTGAATATAATTTAAATCAACACAATAATAATAATATTAAAAATCAAAAAACAAAATCCAAAGATGAATTTTTGTTTTCTTTAAGTTTAATCAGCTAATATATAAAAAATCCCAAGGAAATTTGTATGGGTAATTTTTAATCTCGTTGGTTTTCAAGCAATTTTCAATTTGGAAGCACTTTCTATCGAGGATAGAAAAATTCGCTCGTTTAATCCGAGTATATTTTACTCGATAACTTTTTCAATACAAAATTTTGTCCTATCCTCGATAGAGTGGCGAATCGAATGCGTCTATTGTAGTCTTCGACCAGTGATAAGACCACTGTGACATTATTTAGTTGTGGTATAATGGGATGGTGGAGTGTTAATCGGCTTCGAAGACAAGGGATTTTGCGCCGATGATTGGTTAGAGCAGGCTGCAGTTAAAAAAAGTTAAAGAATCAATAAGAACTAAACCAATTCAAACTAACGAAAAATCGGCTGAAGTTCCCCTGCAAAATATTCTAAATAAAACAGCATCAAGTTTGTTAAATTATTGGAGTATTACAACATACGCCAATTATGTATGGAATACAAATGGGGTCTGGATGGAAGTTCAGGTCGTATATTTTTAAGTAAAAATCACAGAAGAAGATGCTACAGATAAATTTCTTGGAGTTGTTACGTTTGTGCCTCTTCGAATAACCCAGCCGTAAATAATATCGAGAACGCTGCTTTTACGAGCTCGAAAACGAATAGTTGTCCATCGTTGGCAATATCGTTGTCTAGAGCATTTACGTATCTTTATTATCCTGTTGTTAATCTGTTAAAATTCTGTGGATTAATTTAAAAACATTCGTTCTTTTTAAACATTTATTAAGATTAATTAATTTGCAATTTGTCTTGCGGGAGTTAATGTAATTTAAGTAGTATATAATATAATGTATATAGTTATATAATTTAAGTCATATAGTAATATATTGTATTAGAGTTTTGGAATATAAGTAGTATTATGGAAGTTAACACGCTGACCGCCTGGCTTACCAATGGGAATATGCTGACACAGCGTTTGCCGACTTGCACGCGCATCCGGTGCAATACCGCGACTTCGGGAACTCGATTTGTCGCATCGTGGGAAGCGCAACGTCAGCATTCTTAGGGTAGCGAATAAGCTTAGTTTAATTAAGAAATACAATTGTAAGCCCATTTTAATTTTGCAGCGAATCGCTACGGTAATAAACCTGTTTTTCTTTCCTTAGCTTGGTCAATAGGAGGACGAGCCAGTGGCCGGCTTCCTACTTTAATTTTTTGGCGCTCCCTGCGGGTAACACTTTAACTGGCGCCCGAGCAGGGACTCAAAGATGTGGGTTATAAAAAAGGAGTCTCTTGAAAACGGATATCCTGTTAAAGTGTGTGAAAGAACCCGATAATTTAAGGCTTATACAGCTAAACACAGAAACGAAATTTTTTTGTGGAAAACTTCATCTCTGTGATTCTGTACTCCAGACCCTCCAGAGTAGTAGAACGACTAAATAAATTTTTAATAATAAAACAGTGAGGTCCTGCGACCCCGAAATAACCTCAGGCCTGCACTATCAATCAGTATGTCCAAATCCTAAAAGTCCTACGGGGTAGCTTACGGGTTATAACGAGCATAAAATTAATTATTGAAAAAGGATTTGTACCGGCGAAATGAGCAGCAGATTTTCCGGTCCAGTGGGAGCTACCAGAATTTAAGCATGGTAGCACGTTACAGTACCCATGAGATCACTGAAACTATTCCATGAAAATGGTAACATTTTTCCAAGTTGTTGGAGGTCACAATGGCCAAAAATCTCGAGGTAGGTTGTGCCTTAGTAGGTGACCTCAACCTTATTGACGGTGACCAAAAAGGATAACACAGTCGTTCCATAGGCACAACTCTTTTGGAAAAGTTTAAAGCTCGTGACACACGATTATGTGCACGGCGCCGTCTACATCAGAACACGGTACTGACAAAACAAATAATCTAATATTTGTTCTTTTTGCTTCCCCCCCCATTTTAGGGAAACCATTAACAAATCGGAATGGAGACCGCTCTACAAATCTTGGAAGGAAGAAATTGTGTTAATAATAAAAAAAAATTATATTTAGAGAAATAAATCTAAAATTGTGTGCCAAGTGAAATTTTGAAAAAAAACTAAATTCAAGACATGTGTGTGGCTAACAAAAATCTAAGAAATTAAATTGTATGGTTGTGAAAAAAGGAGAGGAATAAAGATAAAAGGAACATTGGAAAATTTCTAGAGGAAGGCGTTGGATACCGGTGAGTGTTTTAATTTAATTTTGATATTTTTTGGGGTGAATTGATGAGCCATGACATAGACAGCTTAGCCAATAATGTGACGCAGTTGACGGGGCCATTAAACGCTGTACTTGAACAGGTTAGGTCTTTGGAGCAACGTATAGTTGAGTCCGAAAGGGCTGCGGAGGAATGTGAACGATTCCTTCTGACCGTTGAGCAAAGGGTAAATGCAAGGGAGCGTACGCTCGAAGTCCGGCCTTCCATGATAACGCATGCGGCAAGGACAGAAGAAGAGTTGAGAGAGATAGGTAGATTATATACGAGTATATACCCGATTGCGTGAAATAATTACAGGTTTTTGATAGTAACCCATCACATTACATATCATGGTTTCATAGTGTAGAATTCATATGGAAGGATTAGGGACAAACCATCGCACAATCTTGCAACACATTAGGTAGAAGGTTCGAGGTAGGGCAGATCTCGTATAATCTTCTCGACAACAATTGGGCGGAGATTAAGAGGGTGCTATCTCTCCATTACGCGGATAAGAGAGTCATTCGCACGTTAGAAAACCAGTTGAACCAATTAACACAGAGATGGTCGCGACTGGACAAATTTTACGTCACCGTGAACCACCAATTGTCACACATTGTGAATAAAATCAAATGTGAGGACTACTCCGGGGAAACTGTAGATGTGCTTGCGGAAACCTGCCGCAATAGGGCTTTGGTCGTGTTTATAAGGGGAATGAACGGCGAATTTCACGAATGTTCATCATACAAAATCCGAGAACCTTCCTGAGGCATATTCGGCCTGCTTTGATATTCAGAATCTTAGCCTAAGAAATAATATAATTTACCCAAATACTCCTAACAAAGTTTCAATTGCGATTAATGTCATGACGCAACATCCTCAGCGACCAACACTTTCCTCTAGACAGCACTTCACTACAGGGTCCAATTGGCCGCATTCGACAAATAGACAATCGGGACCGTAAGGATGGAAGTCCATACAGACAGCAGGTAAATTACATGAACCGACCTCCACACCAGCGCCATCATAACTTCTTCAAGAGAGGACATTCGTCGTGGAGGTAAACACAGTGAAAGAGGTATAAGACGAGCCCTGCGGCACCTCATCAAATGATGGCCGACAGACAAATCTTATGGAGGATGGCCCGCCAGTGTTTTTCATATAGAAAAAGGTGTGCTAAAGGATACTCCTCATTCCAGCATACCCTACTTGACGTGCCTCACCAACAACATTGATCTCTAAACTTTCTTATTGACACCGGTGTGAATAAAATTTTATCAAACCTAGTTTAGCCGCTGGTTCAAGCCCGGTGGAAGAACCGTTTTCCGTACAAACAGCAGCAGGACCTATCTATATTAGTAAGAAATCCAAAGGGAAACAGAAGCCGCTGGGGAAGTTGTGGGAAGAGATAATAGGGTGACAATACATACGGACGGTGACAAAAAATTCACAAAACGCAATTAAATAATACACAATTGAGTTTTTTCGCTGGTGTTCGTTTCCTCTTCCCCGACGCCACATAGGAAATTAAGATATAGGAGTAAATGTAGTTATAAGAAAAAACGATTACTCTATATCTCCTTAAGTCAAATTGGCACAAGTAAAATACCATTTTATATTTTTAAGTAAAATTGGCACACGTAAAGAAACTATTTTATATTTTTTTAAAACTATTTTATATATATATTTTTTTAAAGTAAGATTGGGAGATCAGATCCCCTTAAGCACAAGCACGTGTGCCGAAATTGTTAGGTCTGTGGAGGTTCTAACGGATGCTCTTAATAAGGATCTATCGGTATCTTGCCCCCACAGTAGACCCAGGGGGAAACAAAAACCCACGTGGAGGGGGAAGGAGATTAGGGGACTCCGAAAAAACTGTAGGAGACTTTTTAACAACGCAAAGAAGTCTAGAAATAGTGCAGACTGGGATTTATACAAGGTAGCACTCAGAACCTTCAAAAGTAAACTTAGGAAGGCACAAAAAGATTCGTGGAGATACTTTTGCGGTTACGTAGAAGATATCTCTGACACATCCAGGTTCCAGGAAGATCCTATCAACTGCTCTAATGGTACCTATTATCTGAATGGATCTTAGACTTCAAATAGTAATGAGACTCTAGAGCTTCTTTTAGAGACTCACTTCCCTGGTTGCTCGAGCACCATTCCGCGGAGAACAAAGCCCAGAGCGAATGTAGTCGAAGCCAACTCAGACATAATCATGAAGCCAAAATTGCAATGGGCTATCCATAGCTTCAAACCATATAAATCATCTGGCCCAGGTGGTGTGGCTCCAATTGAGATACAGCAGTCATGGAACCTTATAATAAAGTGGCTGCTCAAGATCTACAAAAGGTGTCGTGAATTAGCATATATTCCAGACTCATGGAAGAATGTGAGGGCAATTTTTATACCCCAGGACAGCAATAGCTCGCACATAGCTCCAGGGAACCTAAGGCCCATTAGTCTGTCCTCCTTCTGTCTGAAAGTCCTGGAAAGGTTGTTAGACATTCATCTAAGGCTCACTATAGACAGACAGCAGCATGCCTACTTCAAGGGTAAATCGGTTGAGACCGCTTTACACTCCTTAGTCTCTAGTACTGAGTGCTCCCTGCATTACAAGGAGTTTTCCCTAGTGGCTTTCCTGGACATTGAGGGAGCTTTTAACAACATCAAATCACACGCAATAATCGGTGCGATGCGAGACTTGGAGGTGGAACCCGCCATTAGCAAGTGGATTGAAAATATGCTTAGTAGCAGGATAATCAATTCACGGCTGGGGACGGCGTCGGCCAAGAAGTCCGTGTGCAGAGGCACACCTCAAGGTGGAGTTCTTTTACCCCTACTCTGGAGTCTTGCGGTAAATCAGCTGCTTGTTCGACTGGAGAGTGGACTGGAGGTGCAAGGTGGTTGGGTATGTGGATGGTTTTGCTATTAGTATCTCGGAAAAAATACATATCAACTCTAAGAGACTTGATGCAACACATGTTGAAAATTTTCTCTAAATGGACTACTAACTGTTAACTGTAGGTTGGGGGTTAATCCGATCAAGACTAAGCTGATGCTCTTCTCTAGGAAGTACGAAATTCCTTAATTTATCGCTCCAAACCTAATGGAAGCTGAACTGGAAGGCTAATGTAAGTGAACGCATTAGGAAGCCTCAGGTAGCTCTGTACTCTTGCAAAAGAGTTATAGGTAAAAAATTTATGTTACAGCTTAAGGTAGCCTATTGGACATACACAGCTGTGGTACGACCAGTCCTTTTTTATGGGGTGCTTGCTTGGTGGACAACCCTAAGTAAGTCCACATACAATAGGCTGGTAACAAAGGTACAAAGAACGGCAGAGGTATTTATAAGTAGTGCATTAGAAAGACTCCAATGGCAGCTTGGGACGTTATGCTCAATTTGCTGCCTGTTAGGCTTTTTGGCGAAAAATTGGCTGCAAACTCAGCTATAAGGCTAAAAGCTACGTAGCAATGGGTTGCCAGGAACGTAGGTCATGCGTCTATTTTAAGACATTTTGAGGGTATTTCGATTACATCACACCAATTTATGCCTTCAATGGTATGTGGAGGATCTCCATTCCCTCCAAGGACGAATGGAAGGATGGCATCCCCCTCACATCTACTTAGATGGATCCAAGTTACAGAGTAGGGTACGGTCCGCCTGGGTTCCGGTGGTTTTGACGTGGCGCCATCCAAGAGCCGTGGATATGCGGCAACAAAATTAGCGGTTTGAAGATGAGAGGCTTCAAGATGATAACCGCTCAGAGCACAAGTAAGCCTCGTGCTTGTATATTAGCAAAGGATAACATTAACATCTTCTTGCTCCCACAGTTAAGAAATGGCGATACGGTGGCGGCAAGCATTGAGCTGCAAAATAGCAGTCTCTGGGTAGCCTCTGCATCTATGCCACATGACAAGGACGCTCCACCGAAGGAGGTTCGGGCATTGGTCATGGAGGCAGCCGCAGCCAACAGGAACTTGGTTGTCTCCAGTGACGTAAACGCTCACAACAAATTGTGGGGAAGCTCGAACACTAACGCAAGAGGTGAGTCAGTTTTAGACTTCATTATAGAAAATAAGCTTAGTGTCCTAAATTTAGGCTCAGAGCCGACATTTATAACACAAAATAGGAAAGAAGTGTTAGATATTACCCTGACCTTCGATAATTTCGCGAACAATGCAAAAAGATGGAGAGTGTCGAATGAAAATTCCTACTCTAACTATACTGGGTTCCCGACCACAGAGATATTCCAGGGAACTGTAAGGCGGATGAACTTGCCCATGAGGTACTATCATACCGATTGAACCAGATAGGTTGAACTTCGGTATTCCTATTGCCACATGTAAGCTCTTAGTAAATACAATATCCTTAGGAACAGCGGACAGGCGCTGGTCTGAATTTTCAGGATGTAAAATAGCTAGACAAACCTGGCCAGAGATTAATGGCAAGCACTCAAAGGACCTAGTGGCTCTAAATAGACAAAGTATAGATTCCGTGATTAGTGTCCTAACGGGACACTGGACTCTGGGTCCTCAAGGGTGTAGGCTGGGGATTGCCTCTAACGACTTCTGCAGGAGTTGCATGGACGAGGAGGAGGAAAAGTATATTGTACCTGTTATGCTCATATCCAGCGTTGTCCTGAAGAGGCGCACTTTCCTAGGCGACTACTTTCTGGACTCTTTGGGAGATATCTCAAATAAAAAGATTAGCTCCATCAACTTCTTCATTAAAAGCTTCAAATGGCTGAACCTTTGAAAGGGATGGGAGCTGATGTCTCATGCGGTATCACAAAGGGGCAATGATGGCCTAAGTGCTCTCTACGGGCGGGTGCCTTACCCACCTACCTACATACTCAACACTTAGCACAGCTGTTTGTATAACAGATGTTTACGTATAATGTGAACAATTTTTGTAGCGGCCCATTTACTAACAAAATGCGCTGTTTCACTCATCCAATAGGCTACCGATAGGCTGCCAGAATGCATCCAATATCATACAGTCTAACATTCATAGCTCAGGGCAATAAAATTGTAGCATTTTTTGTTGTCTTTAATATTAGAAACTAATTACGTATTTGACATTATATTAATAGTCAAAAATGATGTAAAATGTAATTTTTTCAAATTATGAATTTGTGTTGGTGATTATTACAGACATAGTTTTAATCATTTATATATGCAATGTGTAAATTATGCCTTTAATATATAATTTTTGGTTGAGTTGGTACATACATATGTTACTAATCAAATTCATAAAGCATTATGTATTTAATTAATAGAAAGCAAGGAAAGGTTCTGCGATACTAGGCACGACAATTTACAATATATTGCCGTTGCTAATGCCTCGTCTTCAATTGTTATCATTGATATTAATTTTCATTCCAAGTTTAAATTCAGAAACAAAGAAATAAAAAATAACATACCGATATTCATATACAAACACACATTTGCTTGCCGTAAACTTGGAAGCAAGCATACAAACATACGCACATAGTAATATACGCAAATGCATATAGAACTCGTAGGAAAAAGTAAAAACAAGAATGTATGTCTACAGGTTTTGCTCTGCCATTGCCGAGCAACTTCGGACGTTGAGTTAAATAATTATGCCACGCAATTTTAACACAAATCGTTGGCACTCTCTTTGTAATATATTGTCTTTGGTAGTAAAGGGTGTCCCAACAAGAGCGCAATTTTTAAATTGACTGATGCAGCAATTGAATTGTTTCTCTGGCTGTATGACATGTGGCGCCGTCTTGTTGGAACCACATGCCCTCAACATTCATTTCTTCAATTCGAGGCAAGAAAATACTGGTTATCATTTCACGATACCGAACACCATTGATTGTTTGCGCTTGACCTGCCTCATTTTCATAAAAAAAGGTCCAATGATTGCTCCAGCCCAAAAACCACACCACACAGTGACACGTTGAGGATGCATTTGCTTCTCGTGAATCACTCGAGGATTTTCCTCACCCCAAATGCGACAATTCTGCCTATTGACGAAGCCATCAAGATGGAAATGGGCCTCGTCACTGAAGATGATTTTAGCGGCAAAATCAGCATTTTCATGTTGTCTCTCCAATACCCAATTAACGAACTCCCTTCGCTGTCCATGGTATATTTTTACTAACCTCGTACCTTCTACTAGCAAACAATAACAATTGTTCAAATGTCAAACAATGACACTTCGAATGTTGCCAGATTTAAAAATTGCGTTCTTGTTGGGACACCCTATATATTATGTTTGCTTGTACTCGCTTCGTGATTTAGTTATTGTAATAGGGCCTTAAGGCTGTATACCTTGCTTTGTTTTGTTATGACTGGTTTGTTTTGCTACGATCTGGCATCTTTAGGTCGAACAATTCACTTCATTTCTCTAAATTGACTGCCTGCAATATTTACCATTTCCATTTATCGGTTTTTTGTGATTGATTTGCCTTTTATGTTTGTTTCGTGTTTGTGTACAAAAGGACTTTACATTTCGTAAACATTTTTCCAAATGTTTCTAAAATTCCACTTCATGTCAGCAGTAAACTAACGAAAATGGAGAATAAAAAAGATATTTACAATTTATGGGTGCAGTACACAACGAAGGTATGAATATGAATTATTCGTTATTCAGTTAGTTCCCGGATTAAATGTACACTCAAATATATCCTAATATATTTTATATTAACTGTAAGGAATTTGGGGCAACTGAAGCCTTTTATTCATCACAGAAAAGCTGTTGTAATCAATATGACTTCGATTGCAAAACTCATGAAATTGAGACACAAACATTTGATATGGAAAAAAGTCGGTTTTGTAGATGTTAATCTTGCTTGCGTGGGCGTTGCTGTTTGCATTATATAATACTTTGCTAAAAGTAATGCCCATATATGTATACGCTGTTAAAAACATTGTATTTCCATTCTTGTTATCACATACTGTTTATTTTTCTTTCTTCGTAGAATGACGAATCTTACTTTCGTGAATTTATCGAACGTTTCGTAGTTATCTGGAAACACCAATTAGCAATTGACTTTTTGCAAAACTGTTTACTGTGGGATGAAGTACGTCCGGACAGTGGGCCTCATCTCAGCCGTCTCCCCGATGAGCTGCTACCAGCTATTGGGAAGTTCATAATTGTTGCTCGGGACGCAAGTGAAAATGTTAGTTCCTTATTATTAGGTACGCATATTCTTGCTGTGAACCTAGAGGTAATTCTCAAATAATTATAGGATGAAGTCTCAGACGAAGCGATTCGTCAAATAGCAGTGCTCATCGATTGTCTTGTTATTGTGTGCCGTCATTTTGATAACATCCTGGGAGTCATTAAATACGAATACAAATCTAACTTGATTGCAATTTTGAGCAATGTTTTTAAGCAGGTATGCAATTTACAAAGTTTTTTGTGAACACACTACAAAATATTTATTACTATTATTATATCTTACACCATAATTAATTATGAGTGCAAGGTGTTGGGGGAATGAGTTGAAAATTATTCAATAATAATATTAATATACAACAATGTTCACAAACATTATATATTCCTTGTAAGAATATTTTCCAAAACCGGTGCATTCTGGATGAATTTATATAAAGTTAAGACATTATGAAATTAAAGATTTAAAATGTACTCATACATACACCAATATTTTACAGTTTATTGTAAATATATTTATATATATGGCATTGCCGCTGCCTAATAAGGCGATTTTAGCTGCCATCCATATACACAAGGTGCCTCAATGGGGAGGAGAAGGATGCTGTTCTATGTTACTTCTCACTCTGTTCGGCTATTGCAGACGTAGAAGGATATTCCTAGACCAAATTTGGTTTTGTGGAGTTTCAACTGATTATCAAAATGTTTTAATGTATGTACTAAATTTGGTTGCCAGTGGTTTTAATTTACGCTTGGATGACCTAATGTTTTGTCTCTCGGCAATGCCCACCAGAGATCTGCATGAGTGCAATCGTTTGCCTTTGCGTGGATTGCTCAAAAAAAGAATCCAATGCAATGCATTGAAATAAACTCAATGGATTGAGTTGGATTGCAATGCCCATGAACTGCAATGCTCTGCAATGTTTTTGTTTTTGCTACGTTACTTGAATATTGCTTAGTCGTATGCATACGAAGAATGCTATGCTCATACGCAAATAGATATTCATGCGACAAACAGCGCACCTAAATAAGAACACAGTGACCAACAGTAAAAATCATCTATGAATCAAAAAATTATATTTATAGATTTTTATAATATTTCAAAACAATAAACACATGATGTATGTAGCTGCATATGAGAATAACGTAAATTTTTCTTTGATTTAAATTTTTTATCAAAATCAGTAATTTTCCTTCTCTAGTACCTTTCATTGAAGGGGCTTTTAATATTTCGGCTGTTGCGTCGATTTGGTACATCTATTGCAGTATTTTTCAAAATTACATTTGAAATGAAAAAATGAAATAAATCGATGTGATTATTACAAAAAAAATCCTTTATTATATGTCAAAGAATTTTCAACAAAAAGTGTATTTTCAAGGTAGGCGCTTTGTAGCGTGATCCACTGTATATATAGTAGCACGATGTGGACCAGAGAATACTCTGACGTGGCCTATCTGCTATGATTGTTTTACATTGTTTTGAAATAGGAGAAGATTGCATTTCAATCATTGAGTTTAAAGCGAGCATTGTACAGCAATGAAGACTCCTGAAAAGGTTCGATAACTTAGACCTGATTTAGTAAAGTCTTATTGCGTGCTGTGAAAACATTAAATATTCGATGCAGTGGCTGAGGATATTACCTTAATATGTAAACGTAGTCTGTAAGCTTAAATAAATTACCGTTAGTTTCTTGACAAAGAAAGATTCAGTAAGTAAATAAGTAGGAACAAAATAATGTGTCGGCTTAATAGCCACTTAGAACTTAAAAGTCTTAAAATTAAATTTCTGTCAAATTGTTTAACTACAAAGAAGAATTAGTGCTAGTTATAGTCTTATACGCACTCATCGATCTATAGTAATTAACTTATGTGGGCTAATTATAGCAAACTGTGCACATATTTTTTGATTTTATTGAATTTTTGGCGTTTTTCCACTCCAGTGCTGACAAAGTTTAAGAAATGTATTTTTCTGTTTTACGTCTACAGACTGCCGCGAGAAAATGTGCTTCAGCCGAAGTTTTACATCTTTTCCGCAGTTTTTCACAATTTCTCGAAGTGATGTACGATCCATACTTGACTTGGCGGAGCTTTCTGCGTGGTATTTTCGCCGACTACCGCAAACTTTCGTATAAACCACACACAGTGCACGTGGAGATTGTTCCTTTTATATATGGTTTGTAGTCTACTTCTAATTAAGTTTACAGAACACTGTGTGTAATCATTTTTATACAATTTTTGTTTGCAGACTGCTTTCAAAATGACGAAATTATCAAGTTTCCCGAAATTGGTCAATCCCTAGTTAATGCATTGGGCGCTGTAATTTGTGGTTCACAGGTAGAAATCTCTTTAATTTTCATTTCATTTTTTTTTTTCGCTTCAAACTATGTGTTGCTTCACATTATATATTTTAATTTCCTAGCAAATATTTCCCTACAAATATTATTTCCACTGTCGTTATTAGGTGATCAATTCAGTGTATTGGAATGGTGCTGGAGGCTAGAGTCTAAAATAGAATATACGCAGTTGCATTATTATTTGAGGAACATTTTACATAAACTACCATATTCGTTGGCTCTTTCTCTCTGCGCACAATGTTTGTATGGCATTTTGCTAGGTTATCTTATACAAGTGCTTCAAAGATAAAACCGAATCAATGATTTTTATCATCTAAATATGAGTTGATTTTGAAAGAAAAGATTGTTTTTTCTTAGTAATTACTTTGTTTGAACTTAAAAATTTGAAGCTTGCAATAGTAAACAAGAACAAATTTTCTGCTCTGACGTTACAGATAATACTTAATTGGATGCTGAATTAGTCACACAGTCGATAATAATAACCACAAGCATTTGCAAATTACGAATTTATTGAATGTTATTTAACTTTAATTACAAACTGAGTGAAATAATTTGGAAGTAGAGTTCAAGAAATTTAAAGAAATTTTTGGATTGAAAATGAACAATTTTATAACGTTTGAAACAATTGTTTCTAGAGCTTACGACTAAAATAGTTTTACCCATATATTCTTGTTCAGTCACAAAACTCAACACTGGCACATGTGTCAGCCGAGTATCAATAGAGACTCAGAGCTATTTACGTCGAAAGCTGAAAACACTCTGAGTGACACTTGAGGTTTTTATTGAGACAACCTCGATAGCAGGTCACTTCGAAATAAAAGGAAACTGTTTGCAAAAAGCTGAGAGTGAAGTCAGTGAAATTGAAAAGAAATAGTGATTGTGTATCAGGCGTTTGGTTTTAAATAAAATAAAATTACAATTTTGCTCCAATTTCTAAAATCAAATACAAATACTTCTTCATTTTGTTGGCAGCGTCCGACATTTTTGAATTTCAAGCTCAGTCTGTCCAGCTTCAGAAATCATCTGATAAAATACATGAACAAACTTTTTCACCACTGGAGGTGAATTTCTTTTGAGACAGTTGGTTTCTTTCTGCTTGAGACAGTTGGTTCTGAATAGAAGTCACAAAATTCACTGACAAAAATTGTGTCTCACTTGAGACAGATCTCAAGTGAGATAGTTCGCGTGAATAGAGGGGTTAATTTAAGTCTATTCTCATTGCTTTCAAAATTATTTAGTCTTGTTAAACTCGACTACTGCTATGCTGTTTTAACGCTTGATAAATATTTGTTTCACTTTTACCTTCTGAATGTCATGCAGATATTTCACATGTTGGATCACAGTATCAGTATATGCAAAAATAAATCAAAACTGGACTAGTTATTTTTAATGCCACGTTCACTATTGACATATGTGGATAACTCGAGATCTATACAATATTTAATAAGAAAATTTGCTATAACGCTACAAAATTACAATTTGAAACTTACCAACTTGCTTATCCTTCTAAACCGAAAATTATCCCAGGTATAAAAATATTTCACAAAATGTTTTAAGCTTAATTAGATTATAATTTTTTATTATTTGCATTTGTGCAATATGACTTAAAGTTTTTATGTGGCGTTAAATAGAAACATACCTGAACAATTGAATAAAAAGTTCCATTAGATGTGCAGACAGCAACCATATTTTTTATTGTTTTGTGTGAGTCTATAAAAAACAAAGTCAGCCTGTAATAATGCTAATTCGTGGCAGTGAATTTAAGGCCATTTTGAGTCAAAATTTACAAGCAGATGATAAACTGGTAACTTGCTCAGACCGTCCACATTCATTAACTGCGGTCGAAATAACAAAATTAAGCAGGTGAAATAAACGCCAAAATCTGTCGTACTAGAAATTACAAGTTCCCACAGAGCATGGCAAGGTCAGTAAAAGCATCAACTAAAGGTAGACCACTCAGTGCACCGGGGTACACAAAACAGTACCACGAAAGCACCTCTGTATATCCTCTGTTACTAGTACAAAGCATGGAATATTAGTGAAAAATCACTTCGCTGATGTTCTGGAATCCTGTGTGATGAGAGTAAATTTGAGATTTTTGGAGCGAAAAGAAATGGTAAGTTATGGAGTAAGCCAAAGAACGAGCTATAACTGAAAAACCTCACGCCGACAGTAAAATATGATGGAGGTTTAGTTAGGATTTGGGTCGAGAAAGCTCATTTATGTTGGAGTTAATAATGAATAGTAAGGACTACTTTATGATTTTTAATTCTGCACGACAATCTCCAGACCTCAACACAACCGAGCACCAGTGAGAAGTGGTATATCGGTACACCAGGAAATGAACTATATCCTGAAGTAAGATTTGAAATTAATATGAAGAATGGTCGAAAACTTTGTTTGAAATTCAAAATATAATACACTCAATTCTAGGAAGTTTGAATGCTCTTATTAAAAATTTTGTTTGAAGTAATTCAAAATCTAATATACTCCATTCTAAGAAGATTGAATGCTCTTATAAAAACAAAAGATGTCCGAAAAGTTAACGAAGGACTTTTACTTCCTATTGCATATTAACTTATAACGCAATTTTTCAGGAATATTTCTGTTCAAAGTCGGCTAAAAACATTTTACAAATGTAACAAAATAATAAATATATATACGCCTACAAAATTTTTATAATTTTTTTTAAGGAGTAATTTCGGTTTGTAAGGATACTAGTTGTATTTAAATTTTTTACTCTGTATATTTTAGCCACTCCAGCATCCTCGTCTTTACGACAGTGTTTAACTTTTATTATATTCTATAAATTGTTAATATATACATATGTTTCATTAATCACTATTATTGTTTCTCAACTTTACTACATCTTACTTCTATGCTAAATTTTACTTAAGTGTCTCAGTATGAAGATATAACAAAATTACAGAAATCTTTAGCGTCTGTCAAAACTAAAATCTCTACAATTGCTGGTGATGGAGTCGCAACCTATGATGTGGTGAGTGGTGACTGTAGATCGCTTATACTCGTAGAATGCCATTTTATACTATCCATATTTAAGTTCCGTTTTAAATTTGTGTTTGTGCCGTATTTAACCTTCATGTATTACACCTTGAATCGTAAATGATATGCAGCTCACATATAGTACTCAGGCATTTTTATATACTCTTAAATTTATAAAATAGAAGTGCTCTAATTGCTGATCTAATAATTTGTACAGCGTAATGGTATGCGCGCCATTTGTCCCGCAACGGTCTCAGTTATTATGAAGATACTCTCGTGTTGGGAGAGTTCCAGTGATTTGCGTGCAGTTGCCTTAAAGTGTTGTGCACTCATGGTTCTTGTGCTGCAAAAATCTAGTCCAGAAGAAGTGAGTGAATAAATAGTCCCAAAACTGCCGACTAAACATTATTGAACTTTGTATTGCAGCGCCAAATAGATTTAGTTATGTTAATTCAGCTTTACTGTGATTCCCTGCAAAAACTTCTAGCCACGGACCATTTCAGCAATATCGGTGACACATTTGAGATAGCCAGCGATAGCGAAACTAGCTATGTGGCAATCGACGTCAATGCGTTAACATCAACGCTGGTCAACATTGGAGTATTTCTGTCGGATGCCTCAACTGCGAGTTTTATTTGTGACGCTATCGGGGATACGATTTTAGTGGATACTCTTATTACTATCCCGAAGCAAATAATGGTATATTTAGTTTTTGATATATTGATAAATCAAGATAAAATTGTGTGCTTACAGGATTGGAATCTGAACTATTCAAACGTATTATGTAGCGGAATTAATTCTATAGCAGTTATTATACGCAATTCATTACGCGTCACGGAGAACATGCGTACCCACGATAAAATTGAGAAGATTTTTACAGGATTAAAGATGCTGGGGTCTCCTTCCGAACAACTTCTTAAAGCATGTTTTAATTTAGCATACGATAATCACTCCAGACAGCTTATTTTGCCGGAAGTTGTGGTGAAGTTAATTGCATGGATTCCGGAAATCAATGAGCGCGAGCAAACATATCTCAGTGGATTGATTTTTAAAGGATGCACAGAAAGCCATGCCACGTAATATTAAATTAATTTTACATACATTTATTTTGTCTGTCAGTTATATACTGGCTCTCAACTCTCAGCCTCTACCAAATCCTTAATTTATGCCGACTGAATGCTAATAGCTACATGCGTCATAATAGTTTCTTCAATTTGGAACCGTATTAAACGCATGTGAAAATTGTTTAATTTTGGCTAGATAGTCGATATTACTAGAACGTTTCTTCTATTACAGAAAACTGACGTCGTTGGTCTCCGACCAGTGAAATCGACTTTGTTTGTTTGACAGGCAGTGCACCGTTTTCAGCATACGTTATTTCTAATTTAAGTTTGTTTTTACTATAAAGAAAACCAGGCGTAACAACCATTATTTATAGGAAAACGTTTTTAATAATATGAATTTGCTGAACTTTGTAGCTACAGACACGAATGGCACATGGCTATCACATATAAAACATTGCCGCAGCTATGTGTCGTGAATTTATTATGCCTTCTTCGTAATAGATTTCGGTCGTTGGGAAAACACATATATTTTTATTATTCTGAGTGAATCTTTAAAAGTGTATTTAGCTCTAGCTAGAGACACCGATATCTGAAACAATGTAACACATTGTACTCTGGCATCAAAGCGGTATTAGCCAAATTGCTACATTCCCACTGTAACTAACATGATATTCGTTGTTGTCTATAGTTTCATCTGTATTGTAAACTTTCACACGCCCACCCCATAAACCCTCGATAAGTTCGAACTTAACATTTTTTTTTGAATGGGGGCTATTTGGTTGCTATGAGTGCTCATACTGCGATAGTTGAATTAACTACCCAATTTCGAATATATAAGCTTCTGTATATTAACTTTAACTGTTTATAGAAGAATATATCTCAACTCCTACTATTGATTATATTGCAAAATTTGTTCTCTTTTTTGCATTAACAAGTGAGTACTCGAAAAGCCTTTCAAGTCTAAATTGATAACCGAAACAGTACAAAGGGAGCAAACACCAGTACATAGTAATAAGTATGGACTAGGAAGAAAATAAATAGATTAATAAACTAAAGAAATAAAATACCATACCATACACCGAAAAAAATGAAAAATAGTTTCATAGATTCAATAAACATAATTGTACAGGGAACCTCTGAACATGACAACACATACATATGCTAAAGACGAAAGGAAAATATGAGAAACTGACCGGTGCAAAAATATGGAGAATGACTCTTAAGCCCTAAACACTCATGACTTTTAACTTAAACTTTGGCTTACTTAGTGTCTCGACTAGCTATAATTCATGGCAATGTACATGTTCATGTCAGAGTAGCTGATGGCTGTCAAAATATGAAGTGGGCAAATTTTGTTAAGGCATTTCATTTTAACAATGGCTTTGAACAGTAAACAGCAGAGATTCTCGCATTGAATGCTTTAAGAGAGTTAAAATAACTGCAATCAGGAATTGAAGACTTTGTAATTGCACAAACACTCAAATTCTCGATAAATAATTACTAAATTAATTATTTCCCTGCTATTAAATTTAATTTGTGCCATTTTTAAATAGACAAACGTTAAATTCGAGTGAAACTTAAAATTTATGTCAGGGTTTCTAGCAGAGCTACTGTCTTGACATAATGTTTAAATTTTTTGGTATAACATTAACATATGGGGTCTCCACTTAACATTTTGATGTTAAGACATAAACATTGCCATGAATTATAGCTAGTCGAGACACTATGTTAATTTAAATTTTTGCGAAAGTTATAAGTACGAAAACTGTTGGTCGTATCAGCTAATTGATGAAAATCAAAGTTTAGTTAGCTTTAGTTAAATTGAAGATGCAAACGACTACAGAGAATAGGATTCGGTGCGAATCTTATGGCTGATATTTATTTGACCTATACATGTCTGGTGAATAAAATGTATTTGAAAGGACTTCGTTAACATCGGACGCAAAACTTTGTATTGTACATACGCTTTGTACAGCATTATACGGCAAATATAAATAATAAAAACAAGGAAAAAATATATTAATAATGTAATATTTTTGGTGTGCATCAAAATTAGAAACGGCGCTCTAACCAATTGTTTGTTGCACTTGCCATTCCCAAATCAGCATGAATATTTTTCTTTTTTTACCTATCTCTTAGATTATATATGTACATATATTTCTATAAAATGTTGAGCTCGTATATTGTCAAACAATTCTTGTTTGAATCTGAAATCAATCTTATTGTTATTTTGTGTGTGACGTATTCTATATTGACGTTTTAATGTCGATTTTCAAACCAAATGTCTCGTAAGATGCATAATTCTTCTAAAAAGTTGATTATTATTATTAAATTACAATTCGTCGGACTCAACTGTTGGTTATTTGCTAATATTAAATGTTAAAATTTTAGAAAAACTGTGGCTTGTGATAATCTTACCATCAAAGCTGTTTGTGAATGCCTGCAACAATTCCAGAAACTTTCAGATGCTTGTATACAGAGTTTTATTAAATTAATCGAGGAGCTCTGCAAACTCAGCATGACTTCTATTGAATTAAAGCGTATTTTTAGTCTACTGTGCCAGGAGAACGAATTTCCACAATCCAAGCAACTACTGCAGGTATTGAGAAATTGTAAATTAAACGTATGCACATCTGAAACAATTTTTGTTTAGACCTTGGTGACGATATCTCTTCAGAGTACAACTAGTAGTAACTTGTGTACACAGTATTTTTCATTTAGTGACGAAGGTGATGGCATCATAGTGTCTGATATTAAGAATTGGTCTATGTCGGGAACGTATGGATTTATATACCATATTTTAATTAAGTTGGATGAGAACTCCAATAAAGATGTGAATGAAAGCACACAGGAAAATGAGCGAACCAACTGCAGGCGCATGCTATTAAAGTATAAGGCATATTTATGAGTTATAATATGCATTTTCTCAGAAAGTTCTTTTTCTTGCAGTCTCCTCACTAAAAGCAACTCGGGCTTCGAAGTTTTCATACAGAACAATGGCAATCTTGTCGTAGCGGCATTGACTAGACGCGAATATCTATCTTCGGTTGTAACGACAAAGGCATTACTTGATGGACAATGGCATTATGTGACAGTGGCTGTTACTCCACCTAAACGACCGTTTTCCTATAGTCAAATTAATGTTTATATTGATTTCATACAGAAGCTTAGCGCTACACTGAAAGTGCAAGCGATTAACGAAGTAAGTCAATGGCCCGAATATTCTATAGGATTTTTGGTTGAATTTATTATAATTTTTTATTCAAGCCATTTGTATATTGCTCCATTGGGGCAGCTAATCTACCTGTGACCAAACACGAGTCCGTGTCTCCAATTGCTGTGACTTCAACATTACCGCGCTCCTCATCACAGGAAACAAGTAACTCATATAAGGGAATGCTGCCAAGCTTGCTCGAACGCACACTTTCCTCCAATGTAGTTGTTACTCTTATCATAACTTTATAATAAATCTAAATAACTATATTTGCATTGAAGGTTTCCAATTATTTTACGTTGCCATTGCGCACACAGACATCTTTCGACCCCAATGTAAAAAATTTCCCAATCGGTATGCAGGATACTGTTTTTGGTGTACAAACATGTCTCCGGGGTCATGTGGGTGCTGTGATTTTAGCGGAGCCAACTACAAATTTAAAAACCATATTTGATGCGGGAACAGATTTTGCTTCAATATTTTCCCAGGATAATGATCTGCTTGAGTTGACCACACGCTTCGTATATTGTTATTCACCGGGAGCTTATTGGAACGATAGTTGTCAGGACTTGATACCTAGCGGCAGGTTTCCGGGACTGTTGAAAGGTCAACACTGCCGCATTGTAAAAATACAGGACACAATTAACAGCATCGGTGGTATTCAAGCAATTTTGCCAATTTTACACAGAATCAGCAAGGAGACAGATGATTTCTCACTATCCAGTGAGGAAAGTGATAGTGCTTCAGTCGCAAATGGAGAACTGTTAAAGCTGCCTTTGGTGGATGAATTTGCTGATTGGGAAATGATTTCCACAAATTCGTATACGGGTTGGTTGAATTCACTTGAATGCTCATTTAACTTCTTCCGCATTTTTTACAGAGTGGAAAATGATCCAATGCCCCATCGCAAGCTTCATATGTTTCCTACGCTACCTCACACATGAGCATGAAAATAATCAGCAGAATATGGTAAATAGTGAATGTCTACTCATTATAGGCATTATGTTGCAGAAATGCTCATCAAGACTATTTGACGTAAATGCACTAATGGCCATGCATCTTTTCATCGAGTCGTTGCAAGACCAGAAATCCCGCAACGGTAGTAGTGATGCAAATATAGCTCTACTCGAAGTGCTCTACACAGATCTCGCATTTAATTTTAATATTTGGGCTCGCATGCATTTCCAAATAACACTGGGTCACGTGCAGTATCTGAGCGCAATGATCAAGAATGACCGGAAATACTTTCGTAAGAAGTTTGGTGTGCAATATTTTTTGGACATAGTGCGACAGTTCTATAGTACACCTGCTAACATTACACCCGAAGACGCAACCACCCTACGCATCACGCTTTTTGCTATCGTCCGTTTATATATACAGAAGGATGTTAACATCAAAGAGATCTCAATAATCATCGCATTCTTAGCGTCAGTACGTCAGGATAGTTTGCTTGTTGAGTTTCTTGAGATGATGACTTTCCATGTAAAAAGTAAGAGTTGCAAGGATCAAATAATTTTGTTGCTGCATGAACCGCAAACTGCACATTTGCTGTACAATTATTTTATCGATAAAAGCTATAGCACCGATGTGCAGGAAGCCTCCATTAGAGTAAGCACAAGTTCTAGTAATATCAAACAAAAGTCTTATTACAGTTATTGATGTGATATTTATTTATTGTAGTTTATAAGCAGTCTTCTTTCCACTTCCCGTGTGCACCAGAGGTATAAGCAGATACTGCGCCTCTATGATCAGAGCAACGAGACCTCACTTTTCCCAGGATTTTTCTCCTACACGACACCTTTAATGTTGTCTTCCACCATACTATTCCACTTAGTTGATGAGATTCTTGGAAATGAGCCTGATTACGTGGGTTTAATTTTTCTGATTCATCATATCAGCTCTTGTGAACTACCAATCAAATTGGAAATCGCTAAGCGTTTGCTACAAACAACTTTCGTGAGGCGTAACGCATCGCAGGCTATCGCCAAGCAAATCGGTTGGCAGGAATCTGTGGCTCGTCTGTTGGTGCGTAAGGCCATCTCAAATGTAAAGCCAGATGAAGACAAACGTAAGAGTTTTGGCATAAATTTGGACGTCCTTCTCGAGGATCACAACGATTTTCCAAATCAATCGGATTTAATTAGTTTTTGCGAACAGCAAGTGCAGATCGATCAATTTCAGCAGGACCAGAATGAAAGTGGACTTATTCTTAACGAGCTGCAAGCGAGTGTAACGGAAGCTGCCAACGTTATCGAAAGTGAAATTAAAGGTAGTTCCGAATTAGATTTTATAACGAGCATGCAATGAACTGTAAGCACTCTTACTTATTCCAGAGCTAGCAGAATCTGTATCCGGCGCTGTTGTTGAAAATGTGTCTTCCGTATTCTCAGTTATACGTCAAACTACACACGATATACAGGACACATTTGAATCACTCGCTTTGGGATCTTCACCCAATACGGAGGCGGTAGTTTTCAGATTCATTACAGAGTGCAATAAAATGATTCATTTCTACTTTATTTTTACAGAGCATATCGAGGAAACGTACCGAGTCCATAAGTTCAGACAGTTCGACGCAATCACCACAAATAATTGGAAAGAAAAGCGCTTTAGTGCAGGTAGTTGAGTACTGAAAACTAAAATATGTTCAAAGGTAGTGTTTATTCTTTAAATAATCCATTCGATTTACAGAATCAAGCTGTGTTAGAATTTGCACCAGGCACCGATGTAGACAGCGAGGAGCAGTTGGTATACTTAGTATCGAACATTCTATTTACTATATTTTGGCGTGGTGTAAGCAACGACCATCCACAATGTTGGAAGGAACGTGGTCAGGTCCTAGGCTGTGTTAATTTACTAGCCCTTAATAACGAGCTTGTGACATCGCATCTTTCATTGCGTTTACGGATACTTGAAATGGCTGTCCAGGCATCACTTTTCGACTTGTCCGAGAATGGCAGTCAGACGCTTATCAACCAAGAGGTTTGTTAAAACGCAACTGTGCTGTCCATTGAAACAATATCCCAAAAGAAAATTTAGCATTATGCATTAATTGAGTGAACAATTGGGAGACTTTATTTTCAATAAATAGCCATGATAATTACTGCTCAGCACAATAGTGGACTAATTAATAAGTTTTGACTCTCTTTTTTTAATGCTAAATTCACCTGGGCTGTTATTTACGGACCTGCTCGTATATACTTGCATTTGACCTGCTATTTCAGAATGCTTCGCAAATTTTACGCATGATCTATGATTTAGTTGTACTTGGCTCCAATGAAGATGAGTTGAAAAAGTGTTCGACCAAACTGTTGGATGGAGTCCTCGCTCTTCTAGATGCGCTCATGGTATTTCAACAAGATTCTTCCGATGATTGGTCCGATATGATCCGATTATGTTTGGGATTATTACTAAAATGCTCTCATCATCCAAATCCTGGTGTAGTAGCAATGGCAACTGCTAAACTACATGCCATTTTACAGAGTCGAAGTACCGAGGATCCTAACGAATTAGCTTACTTGCTATTTAGTATCAATAGAGCGCTTAATAATGCCATCGAAGGTTTGCAATCGTCTGCAATTGTTATAATATTCTAACATAAAATATACTTATTTATATATTTTTTGTTTCAGTTGGAAATCCCGAGGAGTATTCTTTCCTTATGCCCGTTATGAAGGCATTGTTAGAAAAGTGTCGCATTGTTTTTAATTTAGATGGTAATTTACCGGATTTGCCACCAACTTCATCCGGACCAGTGTTCTTTCATGATTTCCAAATGTACAGTACTAGTAAAAAGTGGCGCAGTTTTATTGACAGAATAGTAAGTAAAGCCACTTCAGTGGAACATTATTTATTATGCTAGGGGTTACAAATAATAACTACTATTATATTACATACAATATTATATTGAGTATTCTTTATCCATATTACTTCTTATTCGCTTCCCATAAAATTAATTACATTAAGTAATAGAGACGCAACAACCATCCGGTAAATATCTGACATTACCAGTATTTTAGTATTCGACGCGAACAAAAAAACCGAAATGAAAATGAAAGCTTAAATAGTTTTGTTTTGGTATTATATGTTTCCTCCTTATTGCAGTTACTCGGCCTTCTTCTCCTGCGCCACGAGGAATGTTTGTCCACATAAACCTTTAGTATCCCTTCAATCCCTAGAAACCTTTACTTTTATTATCCGATTTATACGGACTCATTTTTTGAAACCGTTAACTTTATTCCAAATTCAGAATTTTGAAATAAAGTTGTCGTAAGTAGTAGTGTGCCAAATTATAAAATATGTAATTATGTTCTTATTAACTTAATAGTAATACATCCATCATACCGGCATACTGTATTGCAACAATCATTTCTGTTATCTCTTCTTTTAAATTTCGATTTATTGAATACTGTTATTGTTTCAGTTGCCATCCATCCAAATATATATCGCATACTATTATCGTTCTCACTGATGATCATGTATTACTTATAATCAGCCTTATCACAGAGTTTATCTTAGATTCCATTTTCATGGAAGCGAGGAAGTGCTATCATTGAACTTGAATGGCTACGCACATTAATTCGAAATTCGTAGAGGCGGCCGTCACTGAACTCATTTGTAACTTCAATTCGTAAGTTTTGTCTACGACTAGTTTTGGTTAACGGAGAAAACATTTCAAATTAATTAAAAATTAAAATTAATTAAATAAAAATGAGCCTAAAAAGCAGAAAATTGCAAGAGAATACTACTATAAATATTAATATTTTTAAATTAAATTTGTTGAAATTAGTAGTACGATGAATTTTTCACATTCTTTTAAAAAAATTTTTGAATGTTAACAACACGTCAACAGTACACTTCGTTGCTGAACCTTTTGTATCACAAGCCAGAAATGACGCAATAGTTAACAAAGTACATATGCCAAAAAGGTGACTGTTGAGAGAATATTTGAAAGGAACTTAACAGTCTTGGGGCACCTACTAAAGATGTGTCATCATAAAAAAGGGTAAAAAAATGTGTACGTTTTATATGTCATTTGCCAATTTCTAAAGGATTACTGGGGTTCCGCAACATTTTCTGCACCATTTTAAGAGTTTGCTTATTTCTCTCACTTTCTTCTGCTAACAGCACAACCGGACTTGCTACGAAATTTAAATAAATTAAAATGTGAAATTTAAAAATTCACAAATATTTTGCACTTAAGTCAGCTTCGAAACATCCGAGTTTACTTTTAAATTTAGCCACAATTTATTCGAGTTCCCATGGATTTAGTGATACCAATTTCTTCGTATTCGTAGCTTTTCTACGATGGATTCTGTGATGAGCTGAATATTAATATGTGCAGTGTACCCATTAAGTTCTTTTTTCCATAAAAATGTGTATAGGAGTTTTTTACTATTACTCTATTGAGCTCTGTAGCTTCCTTATTGGCTTCTAGATACTATTAAGTAAAAACAGTACTTTACGGTCAGTCCGAATGACAAAACGTTAACTACCCAACTACTTAATGATCCAGACTATCGATAAACGTTTATTTTCAATCACCTAATATTTCATGGTTATGAAATGAACACTTGTCTTGATTACAAACTGCTCCGATGGGATATTAAAATTCGGTGGAACCAATATTTGGTCGTTTACGAAAAATGATTTTAAGTTAATTTATAAATGTCTGAATATTGTCTTCGTATTTCAGTTCATTTTAGTATTCTTATGGTGGTGCCATTGTCGGAGATACAACCTTCGGCTGGTTCATGATAAACTTCTGTTAGTATTATGTTAATTCCTTTAGCAGGCATTACGTCGATATCACTGTAAAGCGGCATTTTACAAATCATTTTCAATATTACATTAGTTGAAAGATAGCTTAAGTCAATTCAGGTGATCGTTAAAACTTACAGAAAATACCATCCATGTAGACGACGCAAAATGTATTTACATATAGCGTTTTCTTTTTTATGCAACAATGATGCACTTGCTTCAAATACACTTTCTCAAATATGTGCAACTCTGCGTGAGGGCTGTAAGTTCACAAACCATATTGGTGCACAATGCGGGCTATTATTTGGTATAATAATACCCTGCTCAAGGATATCTTGTATTTATCTCTGTACTTCACTTAGCTGGACCACTCTTTAAAACAGAAGTAATCATCTCAAAATATAACTTTTCTATAAAGACTATATATATATACTATAGTAGTGGGTGAGATCAAATAAAGAACTCACCTATCTCCATTATAAGCTACTTTTTTGATCTCACTTAAAATAATAATTAAAAAAAATAAAGTTACTTAGTAATGAACATTTGCTTCATACTAGTCTATGCGCAAAAAATAGGTACAATTCTTCTACTGCCACGCCCAAAATTTACATATATTCATAAATGTGGATTCATTAAGGTAATCTAACATAATAAAACACTAGCCAAAAATGGGCAAGTTAACTAGGAGCACACCCATCATTGACATATATGCATAGCTTGAGATATATAGTAGATTAGAATTCGAAACTCAGTTACAAATGTGGGCAGGTACAATTTGAAAATCATTCCGAGAAAGAATAATATCTAGTGTTGTTATAAGGACCCAAATTCCGGAAGAAGATCTTTAGGCGGCTAATTTTTCCCATATGCTACCCGCAACGATAGCATTAAACTTCTGTTTCAGTCGCCTCTCTTGGTGGTTCGATTTTTCCAATTGCTTCATATTAATATTTGTTTGTATTAAATGCAAATATAGGCAAGGGCTCTTCAGTGATTTTGCTACGCACGTTGACTATGATTCTAAGTCAATGGTCAAATTTTTCTAAAGCTATTTTTATGTCGTCTATTGGTGCGAGAAGGTGGATGCCTTTACTAACGGTCCTATAAGCTCATTGTTGTTTTATATGGTACATGTAGAAACTTATTCTTACAGTTTTAAAGTAGGATAATATTTTTTTATAAGACTCACTTGTGTTTATCACAATCTTAATAAGAAACAAACTTCTTATTATTTTGTCACCCTTGAACCTGCAGTTTGAATTGATTGATTTTTAGTGAATCTGCAGGCTTAGTGAATCTGTGTTTCACGTTTTCTATTAATAGATAAACATAACTGCTAACACTTCAAATCTTCATTTTCTGTTCTTGTTGTAAAAATGTTCAGATTGATGCCCACTGTATTGTTTTTGATTTAATTATTCCTATTATTGTTATTTTTACACTGTCTAAATCCCTCTTAGCCAATAATTCGGCCCCCGTCCGTGGCCAATTGCCTCCTGGCAATTTCTAATATATTTCTTCATTGTAGTAGTAAAGCGCTGCAGCTGGCACTGCTGTGAATGCCGTGCCGTCTGTTTCCTTTTCTGCTACTAAAATTCGCACTCGCGGGAATATATTGAGAACACAGACTGAAAGCAACCCTGCTCGACAGCCGAATCTCCTCCCGAGAGGCCCGAACTGAAGAGGTTTACCGGCTTTTTGGGTCAAATATAGTCTTCATATACATACATACTTCAGCCACGAGAGCCATCGGGTGAATTCGAAGCCGTCAGAAATATTTTGTACATAGCATTTTAAACACTCAACTCTGTGAAATTGTAAAATAAACAAATATTGTTAATAATATTTTGTATACACTATGCCTCGTTTCACACGAGAAGGCAACGGCGCAGGTTTGGATATCACGGCCATGGTAAATAAACCCAAAGCTGCACAAAACTCACAACAACGGCGAGAAGTTTGTGTGCTCAAACCACGAGCTTCACACGATCAGACAATCTATGAGTGCAGCTGAAAAACAAAACAAAACACAACAAAAATTCCAAATCAAAACAAAGAATACAGCGCGATTCGTATAGTTGCCGGCAGAAACTTTCGACCGTCCAACGATTTTGTTGTTTATTTTGGCAATTTTGCTTGAAACTTTTTCGTTTTTTTTGAATTTCTGGGGAAAAAAGAGCGGACGACATTTTTTTTTTAAATTTCTGGTGAAAAATGATTTTGTCGCACTTGGCGACTAATTTCATATAGATCTGACGAGAGTCGGACTGCGGCATCGAAATTTTAAATATTGTTTTGGTTTTGCGGCTTTGTTGTGAATTTTTATTATGTTTACCATCGCCGTGATGTCCAAACCCGAGCCGTTGTCGTCTCGTGTGAAACGAGGTTTTAGGAGTTGAATTATATAAGAGGACAACGGAGAGCAATTTCTATATATAATTCTATAGTTATATTTCTTCGAACCAGATAGATTGCTTGAATTCAGGGCAACTCCGAGTAATTTAATAATTGCCTAATTGTGCGGATCAATTTGGAGCACTTTGTAGAAATTTAGTTGAGCATTTATTTTCAGTTGTGAAATATTAATTTTTTTTAACTGTTGTAACATAAATTAAACAACAAATCTTCTCTTTCATTTGATATTTTTTTACGCAAAATGTAATTTTCAGCAATTTCCTAAAATCGCGATGAAAAATAAATGCCTAATGTTACTATTGTGTATTACCGAGCATTATGTGGAATTTCATGAATAACCAGCTATTTTTCAGCCTAGTTACGTGCATTGTAGGGCTACTTTACTTCGCTCGGAACAAAGATTTGTTTATGATTACTATTTGTTTAACTTTACAAATTTATCCTTATTTCAGAAAAATTTTTATAACTATGTATGAATATTTTATCTAAAGGGTGATTAAATTGGAGGCTGCAATTTAAATCTGGCAAATAAAAATTTTCTTGTTAAAGATAATCACCGTATATTTAGCATCTGTAAATTTAAAGCATTTGTTACACCAGACCGTTTGAGATATCTTAATGAAACTTTGCAAAAGTATAGTATTGACCAAGTTACAGAACCAGATTTCTATTTGGACAAAGACCACGCCTACCTCCCGTATATACAACTTGTTCACCTTTTTTAAAATGACCACTTCGATCCAATTAATGGAATAGTGACGCAATTTGGTGGTTATGGATGGTTACTAACAAAATCTGGGCATAATATATTAACTGCCACGCCTACTATTAACAAACATTCATAATTTAAAATCATGGACGAAAGCAGTGGCAGTATTTGGACATTATAAAGCCAACTGGAAAAAATAGGGCTGATCAGAGAAAGGACACGCCCCCTTTCCATATAAGGAATTTTCGGGTCTTAAATTAAAATTAGCCTACATATAGTTGTAATGATGCCATGCCACACCCACAATTAACCAAAAATGATTACTATTAAAGATTCATAAACGAAAATTCACAGTAAAATTTAAGGTACTACCTTTAAATACCACACAAAAAAATAACGGGTGACCTTCACAGCTACGTCCACTATTGACACATTGTTACAACTTACGACCAATGAAAAATTTTACGAAATTTTATATGAATACGTATATTAACGATACAAATCCATACATAAGAAATGGGGACGATCAGATAAATGCCACGCCCACCTCCCATATAATGAGCTTTGGGGACTTTACTTAAAATTACCTTATATATGCTTTTAATTATGATATATGAAGAAAGTAGCAGTATTTTTTAGGTTCGTATTAGCATGAATGCAAAATATGGGCCGATTTTTACTACTGCAACCTCCACAAGTTACCAATATTAATTTTTGAGGCCCTGTGCAAGATTCAGCAACGAAACTTTATCAGAGTCCTAGTATAAAACAAAACAAAAAACGGTTGGTACATTTTGAGAACCACACCCTCTACTGATACAAAGCCATTCACAAGAAATGAGGACTATCAGATAAAGGCGATGTCTTCCTCCATTATAATCAACTCAGGGTACCCTACCGAAAAATACCCTAGATATGCTCCTAATGATGATTTATGAATAAAACATCTCCATTGATTAACTCTCACGCACAGGGAAATGTAAAGGGTATTTCGAAGTCAGTCTAACGGTTCAGACTTCTTTACTAGTTTTATTACAAATTTATTTTATTTATTGAATTATCTAATAATAATAAGGCTAACAATAATTGTCTTATCTCTAATAGAAAAATTTAACCCGCAACCAATGTATTGGAGTTAGTAACTAAAGGAATTTAAATACGCAAGGGCTACATCTAATGAAAAACAATTCAATAATTCAATTTAACGTGATACTAAGTAAGATCTACGTAACCGTGTATTTGTATTTGTTTGGAATAACTATCTGCCCCAGTAGGCGGGATCATCGCGGAGTTAGAATTTATATTTTCATTTAATTTTTATTAATGGACTTTTAACTAGCGGAATATTCAGATCGCGGTGGATGTTATTATTTTTTACGTACAGGGGATGCTTACAAAAGTTCAAAAAACTTCAAATTTTGCACGATGGTTCAATTCAATTTATTAGATGAGGTAACATTTCCCTAAAGCTAGGCTCCATACGTTCATATTGGTTTAATAATTGCGTTCTAAAGTAGAACTCTATGCTCGAGGCGCAGTCAAGATTTCTTGTTAAGTAACCAATTGATTGCTTGTGCCTTTAGCTTCATGTTCGTTTTCCTTCGATGTGCTTGTGCCAAGTCAGTATATGTTCGAGATGCACCCCTAAGTAGATTAGGTCGTTAGCTTGAGGAATAGATACGCAGTTAATGCAACTTTATAGCAAGTATCCTTACGCAGGGTAAATGTAACGTAAGTACTTTTATTTTCATTGACGCGAATGCTCCAGTTGGAGAGCCTGAACTCAGTTAGTTTTACGTGATCACTAAGGTCTCTCGGTATGATTCTGGGATTTTTATGCGATCTCAATATGCAGTATCATCAGCAAATGTTGACATCATCAGGCTGTTGTCTGTAGACAGATCTGAGGTGAACACTATGTATAAAATATGCCAAGTACACTTCTCTGCGGGATTCTAGCCTTCATGTGAAAGTCAGGGGTCACAAACTCCTTTTACTTGACTCTATATTTCCGATTGTGCACATACGATTTTAATATCTGCCAAGTACACTTCTCTACAGGATACTAGCTTTCATGTGAAAGTCAGGGGTAAAAAACTCATTTTACTTGACTCTATACTTCTGATTGTGCACATACGATTTTAATATCTGGTGCACGCTTCCAAATTTTGTATAAGTTAGCACCAGCATTCTGTGTCTGCAAGTTCGCGTACAACAACATCAACCACTCCCATTGCATTAAAACAATTCAAGGACAACAACAACGAAACCAATGTCAAATTGGAGAACGTCAGCAGAGGTACACCAGCAGAGCTGGCTTGACTTTTTAGTTTATAGATGTTGGGTAAATATGTTAGTTTTAAGTTACTCTTTGAATTCACTTTAAGTAAATCGGTTGAAATAAAAACAATCCTACATATTAGACATATAAATCAGTGTTTCAATAAATTCAAAACTTAAACTAATTCATCGTGCCAAACCTATTTAATGCCTGGACAATATCATGAAAATTGTAGAGCAGTACTTTGTATCCTCGAAAGCATTTCTTATTTCATTAGTAATGCGATTTGCTTGCTCTACTGTACCGTGGTTTGGTCGAAATCCAAATTGCTGCTTCTTGCACATCTGGTAGCATTTTTAACACCAGTATTCCTAACAGGAATAATAATGTGGTAGAAAATGAGAAGAGAAGCGCATGCATGCCATCAATCATTCTATCCTTTTTCAATCTTTCCCTTTGCAGGGTTGCAATTTACAATATGTTTGTGAAAGCTTATCTGCCATATATTAATTAAAACTAAGACATAATTGTAAAAAACTACGGCGAGATTCCACCTCTCGTGAATTGTTCCGGAGATTCACATAATCTTCAAGCTTCTGATTTTTACTGGCGTACATCGACGGTTGGTAAAGTTTGTGAAGCATATAATGAATGTATCTGACGACAAGTCCTCATTCAACGTGGATAGCGCGCGTAGTGAGACAGAATAAAAGCGATATCCAATGCTTCTCAAGTCGTCGACCAATTGATACATAATCTACCACAGTGTTGCTAAACCGCCTTACTTATGGTGTTGTGCGATCTGTTGGAAGTTGACCCACAAGAGGTACCTACGGGTGAGCGGTACTACTAATACAAGAGGCAGATTCTCTCTGAACAGATTTTAACAAAGCCCGTATATGTGGAACCCGGAACTTCTGCCCATCATTCTGATGATGTCGTTGACTATTTTGATGGTTAATTATTAGACGTGCAACATAATGTAGGAGTATTATTGGTCAGCGTCTAGGCGTCCTTTTAGCCGTAAAATACCGTCATCGTTTATGTACGGTGATATTTGGTAAATTTGGCTTGTCTTGGGAAGCTGTTTCCACTCCAGACAATTGTAATCTCACGGGCAAATGCTTTATATTGCCTTTGGTGGCATATACATTTTTCTGCGGTGCCCAGCTCAGTTGCACTGTCATTCGGTGGCTACGATCGAAGTTAATATTCTTGCTATATTTATGAACCATTAGATCCATGCCATTGCGCGAAGGATGTAAAAGTAATTTGCAAACTTAGTATACATAAACCAATTCTCACTTGAACATGCCACCAGAAATATTTGATTTGGCATATCCTCTATATTGAATTAGCATGGTGGCTCTGGACACCAAAACTCGTCTCCGTAAAGAAAATCAGGGACCAGTCATCCACCGCAATCTTGGCTCGAACTTGGGCGGCATAATAACCAAAAATAATTACTGGGTTCCTATTGAAGATTTATCAACGAAATTTCACAGGGAGGTTGCGGGTACTAACATTAAACAACCCAGAAAAAATGGACGTGTTATTTTTACAGCCCCGACCATTATTGACATATTATTATAACTTACGACCTATAGAATATTTTTGGACGAAATTTTATATTAGTATATATGGCCCTACAAAGACATATACAAGAAATGGGGTCGATCAGATAGAGGCTCCCTTTATTATAATCAACTCAAGGTACCCTACCGATAAGTACCGTAAGTATGCTTCTAATAATGATTTATGAATAAAACATCCCCATCTCCCGCAGCGATGCACTGACTCGCTCGTCACATGTGAATACGCTCT
This sequence comes from Clusia tigrina, assembly GCA_920105625.2. Lineage (NCBI taxonomy): Eukaryota > Metazoa > Arthropoda > Insecta > Diptera > Clusiidae > Clusia > Clusia tigrina. The sequence continues at coordinate 51,050,394 of OV050032.1, read as the reverse complement.
AGATAATCACGCGCCACTCGGTCACGTTTTGTTTTGCTATTTTGTTTAGTTTATTTCGTGTATTCATTGCGTTTGCATTAAAATTACTAGCAAGTGGAATTGCGATACAATTATTAAGTTTATTCAAAATTATAAACTCCACGAATGCTTGTGGAATTTTTCATCCATTGATTATAAAAACAAGCAAAAGCGTGATGCTGCATTTCTTTCAATCGCAAAGGAAATGATAATCAATCACTTTGGAGTCGCGGCAGTTAGAAACAAAATAAAAAAATTTAAGTTCAAAACTTCGTCTTCCGCAAACCATTTTAATCAATTACTGCATCAGAACTGAACTGACTCGCCACGTAGCAGAATACGTATAAACACCTACTCGTCCACAAAACTCTCTCGGCCCAGTATTATCTTACTGTCTCGCCACTCTACTCGTCAGGTGTGATCAAGGCATAAAGGATATTTCGAGGTCTACTTCAGATTTCTTGACTCGTTCTTTATACGAAAATCTCGAGTTGGTGTCCACAAAAATGTGTACTTAGATTTCATCAACTGAAAAAAAAGCGGCGAATAACATTGTGGAGTAGGAAACTCCTTCACCTTTGCAATTCACTCTACCAGGCAGTCCAATGTAAAAATATCTCCTCTGGGAAAAATCGTCCTAGAAGTTTGCAAAGAATCTGAAAAGGGTCATAAATCGCCATAATAATGCTGAGGATTTCTCACTATCGTCAGTTGTCGCTTGTCATTTAGCACATTACCTAGTATTTTTTTGAAATTTGCTGTTAAATTTCAAAGTATCAATCATTCAAAGTATGCCAGAACAGTGCAAACACTTTAATGAAACCCCATTAATGAAGCCTCCATAAATTAAACCAGGTAGTGCGCAAATAAAATTTGCTTCTTTATTAATTCTTTCTGCTTCCTTTCTCTAGTGTGTGCAAAGTGAAAACGATATCATCCACATATACCTTTTAAATGATTGCGTCGGTGTGTGGTATTTTGTTAATCAATCTACCAGTATTCATGATTTTCATATATTCGGCACTACATATTGAACATATGGCACCAAATATCATCGACGTCATCTTATTCACATTTATTGGCTGTAACAGGTTCCCATTGCCCCAAAGAAAGCGTTGAGTTTTCTGGTCGTCCGGAACTAGTGAAAATATCTCCTGAATGTCCGCAGTCATAGTGACAATGCCCTGTATTGTATGATTGTTAGAAGTGGTTGGGTCTGCTCCGGTCCATTAATCAAAACTGAGTTCATCGATGTGGCTGGCTTGGGGGGTGTAGCATCGAAAACGATTCGTAGTTTGTCTGGCTTGTTGACATTAACGACGCCAAATTGAATAAGATACAAAGCAGTTGGTCCTTGACACTTTGTTTCTTCAATGCTTAGCAGTTCGGCATAGCCCTTTGTTATATACTAGTCCATTTCCATCTGGATGCTTTCGGCGTACATTAGTTTTCTTATCAATTTGCTTTTAACATTTTGAAGGCGCTGTTTAGCCATGGTGAAACTTGCCAATATATTTATAATATCGCCACGGCATAGTAGTCTAACCTTATACCTTTGACCTATCTTCTTAATAGTCTTGGTCATTATCTTTTGGAACGAATGTCTTTATCTGATTCAATTTACTCCAAACTGCTCGACAGAACAATATTCGTCAATAATTTTTCCGAGTTCCTTCAAAGTACTGGTTTCCGGCACGTGGCAGACCTTAGCCTCAGTAATCTGATGTGTGATAATTGGCCCAAAGGCGGCCGAAACCAGTTTGGTGAAGGTTGATCTGGCCCGAATCAACTAATTCACTTGCAACGGTTAATATACTATGATAATACTAGCTGATATACCAATGATAATGAATGTGTTTATGTATCGTATGTATCTTTTAAAAATGTTTGCGTAGAAAACTACATTTTTGACAGTACAGACGTTCTTTATATTATAAGATTCTGCACTTGTATCTATTGTGCATCTGTTGAAACCCGTACCATTCCAACGTTAGCGATGCGACTTGTCCTTTTAGTCCCATTGCGTCAGCGGTATTCTTCTTAAGAAGAGATACTGATCATCATATCATAAAAAATGGCAAATTCTGCAATTCTCCCTCTCGATCCAGACCACTGGTAAGATTTTAAAAGATGGCTAGCTCCAATATTTTATCGGCAGCTAAGTACATGTCCAGACAGTTGACCTTCAGAGTGTAACTTGATGTATTGATAGAGTGGTTCGTGGTGCACACGAGAGCATCTTTCTATTGCGACAAGAAGTTTGTAAGCATCCAAAACACAGCTTTTAACTCCATCTATTGCAGTCTGTTCAACAAGAGAGAAACGACGATAATTGATACTTAAGGTTTACATATAACTATCACTTAACGACATTGCGATTATTTGTTTACATGTCTACGACGCCATTATCATATTTGCTCAGTATTGCGCGATACTTTTTTGACGAATCGAGCTCCGTATACGCGAAGCGGTATGAGGCTCTGTTTTTAGCCACACACTCGAAAGGACCGAAAATGTCGTATGCTGCCGCAGATAAAACAATTAAGAAGTCGGAATATTTTGTTAATAAGTGGGTGAAGCAGAAAACGTTGTTGACCTTCCGCATCGCGGGAAATCGAGAACAACGTCCAGCTGGCAGGATAAAGTGATTTTGAAGCTGTTCGAGCAGAATCTCATTCTGTGGCTGCGGAAAGCTAAGGAAAAACTTTAAAAAAAAGAAATAACATTGGTTTCCACACAATCAATTAGTGCTTACATGAGGCAAAGGTCAAATTTCTCTCTACAACCTCGAAACCATTCCGAAGGACTTGGCCAAGTAAAAAAGAATCGCGATTGGTCGAATGTGACTTTTACCGATAAATCGACTTTTTGGGTATGAGTTCCGGTGAAGTATGCCTGGCTAACCAGCAATAAACAATTTATAAAACAAACATTAAAACACCTTGTAAAAGTTAATGACTGGGGATGCTTCTCAGAAGGCGGTTTTGGGACTTTAATGCAAAAACATGTTTCGACCCAATAATGAAAATTGGGTTCACCAAGAAGACAATGAACCAAAGCATCGCAGTCGTCTCCGCCGCAAGTTGAAGGATCAAAATGGGGTCATCACAATCTCTAGATGCTAACCCTATAGAAAATGTGTGGGACATTATGAAACGAAAACTTGCAGGAAAGCCTGTATACAATTTGGAGCAGCTCTTATTTACAGTTCGTGATTCCTCCGAATAGGGTAGTCGTCGCCGACACGAACGGGACCGAAGGTTTTACGAACAATTTCCCTCGACACCCCCAGCGCGGTCGCATCAGTCTGCGACACGACCCATGTTTCTACTCCGTAGAGCAGCACGGGTAGGATGAGCGCCTTGTAGAGTTTCAGTTTTGTCGGTTGAAAGAGGACTCTACTAGACATTTGCTTACTGAGCCCATAGTAACACCTATTAGCAAGCGTGATTCTTCGTTTAATCTCCAGGCTAACATAGTTTTCCGTGTTAATGGCGGAGTCAAGGTATATAAATTCCTTGACAACTTCAAAAGTACAGTTGTCCGCTGTAACATGGGATCCTAAACGCCGAGTATCCCTGCTGGTGGACAGCATATACTTTGTCTTGCCCTCGTTCACCGTCATACCCACTTTCGATGATTCTTTTTCAATGGCGGAAAATGCAGCAGTAACATCTCGCTTGCAACGTCCAATTATGTCGATGTCATCAGCTTATGCGAGGAGCTAGACACTTTTGTAGAAAATAGTGCCATTCCTATGTACACCGGCCTTCGCCTTCCATGACGAAATTTAAGAGGTCGTGCGACAGGGGGTTGGCTTGTCTTAAAACTTGACAGAGCTGGATAGCAACTCGGACCTCATCTAAATAGCAACTCGGACCTCATCTTGGCTAGGTGGTGGAAGAACCACTCCGCCATCGTCAATTGGTGATATCGGGTAGAATTCTCCAGTGGCGGTATTGGTGGTATCGTCGCCTGCAAATATTTTAGAGAAATATTGCCTCCATAATCTCAGTGTACACTGCGTATCCGTAACCAGATTACCATTTTTATCTCTACAGGTAGATGCTCCAGGCTTAAAATCTTGGGTCAGACGCCTGACCTGTTGATAGAATTTTCGAGCATCATTTCTGTCCCGGTACATCTCGATTTCCTCGCAACTCACGCACTCGCACGCCTTTCCAGCTCACGTTTTTTTCGTCTGAAAACGCGCTTCTCTTCAGTTCTTTTTTCCCGGGAATTTTCACGCACGGCTCTCACTGCAACAGAGTTTGTAAGCGCCATTTTTCGCCGTAGCTTCGCGACACTCCTGATCATACCATTGGCTTCGTGGTGGCGGGGGTCTGAAGCCAATGGTTTCCTCTTCGTTGGCACGCATGGTGCGCGATATGTGGGCCCAGTCCGCCGGCATCGTTGGGTAAAGAAGCAGGTTGGTGGAGCAGTTCCCAGAGTTGAGCGGAATAGCCTCGGCTGTCCATTGTGTTTGCAGCTTAACGGCGTCCAGTTTTCGTTGCGTTCCAGAGCGTACGTTATTGGCATTGCATAATCGCATTTGTATCTTAGCTGAAACAATATAATAGTCAGAGCCAATATTGACTTCCCGAACGTACGAGTATCTAGCACGCTGGAAGCATCCCCTCTGTCGATTACAACATTATCAATTTAGTTGCGAGTGTGCTGATTAGGAGACAACCAACTGGCTTTGTGGATATCGAGGTGTCGGCACCTGGTGCTACTAACTACCATGTTTCGCGCCGCGGCGAAGTTGATCATCCTTAGACCATTGTTCGCTGTGGTGTCGTGAAAGCTGAACACTGACTTTGGGGCTAAAGATGCTTTCTCATCCGACATTTGCTTTGAAGTCCCCGTAGATGAGATTTACATCGTGCCCGCAAATTAGGCTAATGCTGAAGGACTTACGTTTGATGCTCGCTCACTTAGAGCAGCTATGTTCTGTCCATCTCATTTCCTGACGGTTACGCTAGCCTTTATTTGTTCGAGGGCGTTCGTCAATTGGATAGAGGCACATTCCCTATTGAGGGTCCGAATATACCAGGTGCATATCCTTAAATCATTCCCCTTTTTCGTTTTGCGGTGCTCGTCAATGTTAAGAGGATTCTCATCCGAGACTTGTTTTTTTGTCTTTACTGGAGTCGTTTCTATGAGTAGCGGATCCCAAAACCTGAGCACAACCCTGTTAGCGTCAGGGAAGACTCGCTACATACTATCCAGCGGATGCTGAGATAGCTACCCAGGTGGCACTACGTGGAGGCTGTGTGTCACTTGCTAATGTTTGAAAACAGAGAGGTCATCACAAAGTTGACGGCAATCAAAAGCTTCACTCTTTTCAAATAAAAGTTTGGCCACACCAGCATCTCTGTCGAACAATGAAAAAAATACGGCATTCCCTTTCCACTTTTTGTGCTGAAAAACTAGTATATACGAGGATTGATCAAAAAATAACCGTTATTTTCAATTTTTTCAAAAAGTATTTATTTATTCATCAACAACTATCTTGTCCCCTTCAAAGTAATTCCCTCAGATATAATACACTTATGCCAGCGTTTTTTCCGGACATATAAGTCGTTTACATATATATATATATATATATATATGTATACGTATATGTAAGTCGGACAAAATATGAAGGACTTCACGTAGCGCTCTGAAATTTTGCAGAAACAATACTTTTACTGAAACTATCAAATTGATAAATTTTTATTAAAATCGGATGAAGGATACGCCCCCTTTCTAAGCAAACTTCATTGAGCTTGCTGAATTTTTGTAAGAAAAATATGAATATAAATTTTGGTTTATAGATACATATCCAAAACAAAATTTTTATTATCATAGTAACCACGCCTACATTGGAATAATAAAACCATTTAAGCAGTAATTGATTCATTTATTATATATAAAAATTAAATAGTTGTGTTTGAACACTTTTTAGTTCTCAGTCCGAGGAGGAATAGCCTAATTTATTACTTTCTTCCGTATGTTTTTCAACACTCGCATTCATTTCAAATGGAAGCAACATTTCTATCGCAGTTTTGCTAAAAGGCTTTGATGGTTTTTTCCTTTTTCTTATTGAGGACAAATACGGGTCAGAATGTAAAAGCAGCCTGTTTATAACATCGATGTTGCAGTCTTTGCGAGAAGGTGTTCTTGAAAAATTTTCTCTAAATTTTCGAAAATATTTATTTGCGGCTTCTGCAGCCTCTTCCGATAACATACCTATTGGAAGTAATGCATGTTCAATAATGACGGGCCCATGTATATAGTATCTTATGTACTGTTGGCGTCATTGGGTACCATGGATACAATTGTATGTATAACTTCGCGGTATCAGCGCAATAAGTTGCGAATTTGTTTACGTCTATTGCATGTCCACTCGAAATAACCTCCAACACAATAGCGAACCTTTCTATAAGATTTTTATCGATTCCTGTAATTAGTGATAATACTTCAAACTCAGCAAAAAACTTTCTGCTTGTATTCCCATCGTTAGTATTGCCATATTGGGATTTTGGAACATCAACCAGGAGTCCAAGCTCTGCAATTGCATTGCCGTTTACTGCATTCTGATAAATCATTAAATTGTTTTGATGTAGCATTGCAAACAAAGCATCTCATGGTGGAAGTAGTATCGGTTGCTGCGTTACATACTTTGCCATCTACCATAGCTAAAACCATAGTGTGCTTTACAATTATTGTTTTATTTTTAATTGATATTGCGGTTGGCTGTAAGGACAAAATTTTGTTGTTGAAGTACTCCAATTCTTCTTTAATTATCTGGGGAGTCTCATGAATAAATCTTATCCTCATAGGGCGACAAAATCGAGGCGAAGAAGGAGTAGGATTTTGCCAAACCACTTTGCTATTTACTTGACAAATCAAACGCAGGGGAACTAAACATGACTGAAATATGCTAGCGTCAGTGTCACTGTCATTTTGAAACTTTTGCTTATACTGCGCTTGTTGTGATCCGTCACTGCCCCACTTGTATATCATGTCAAGAGAGCCCAATTCGTCAGCTTTTAGGACTTCAACAACATCAGTCAGAAAAAAAAGCCGATCTATTGTATGGTTCAAAAGCGCCTGTAATTCTATCTCCACACAGGTTTCAGATACACAATAAGACTCTTCAACAGGATAGCAATCTTTTTTCGCTTTTTGTAAAACGCTGTAACACGGAAAAAGACCCTTAGAAGTTTCACGAATTATTTCATATTGTGTTCTACTTAAAGATGCTTCAACAAACATCGAAAGAGCTTCAGATGGAGATATTTGGTTCTTGACTGCTGTTTCTGAAGAACTGGATTTGTATGCGTTTCTGTACTTGTCCCCACGTGCTGGAGAAGTTAAAATATCTTTAACAACATTTGAACCACCTAAGTTGCCTTGTTGTCGTAGCATGACTTGACCTGCATAAATAAGCTCTTGAGCCTCATTATTTGCTCGCAAGTGTTCAGTTTTTCGACGTTTATTCCGGTCTGTCAAATTTTCAAAAGGTTTTTGCGGTCGTCCAGAAGTTTTACTTATTGATGGGATTTCTAAAGTTCCTTGCAGCCAACTGTTGTTCTTTTTTAAAAATTGTTCCTCTGTTCTTGAAGAAGAATCCCACTTCGACTACATCTTGGCCTTAAAATAAGAAAAACTCCTCAGAAATTCCTGTTTTCGTTCACTAGCAAAATTGGAACTACTCATTGTTTCATTTTGGAAGACATCAAGTTTCGCTGACAAACTAGTCTCATCATACTCCTTCAACTTCGTGTAAATAGCCAATCGAGTTAGAATTGTATTCGAACATCCTAAAAAAATTTTAGAGCATAAGTCCAAGCAACATGTCGGAAAATATGAATTTATTAACAGAAATATAGTGCATTTTGATGCATTATATAACGCAAAGGGGCAGTGGGTGGCACCCAATTTTTCAATAATTTGTAAGAGGAATGGTTACTTGTGCTAAAAAAGCAAACATCACTGCGGGGAACGGTGGAGAACATAAACAAAATGACTAATGAATGCTTCGATGCAGAAAAAAACCGCGTCACTTTTGTGTGCAGAAAATCACTATGTTATATGTACAATTATTCATTCAATTGCACTCAAATGTATACCAAACGTTACTACATACCTTGTTTAGCAATATCCATTTCAATTATACAATTAATCACCTTTTTAAATATAAAAAAACAATATTCAAATGTTGTCATTTATTTCGCTCATTAAAAATTGCACGTGCTTCTCGTCAGTTCGCTCAACTTTTGACAGCAAGAATGCCGTCTAACGGAATTTTTTGAAAAAGAAACATATGTTTACAGTATCGTCCATAAGTGCTCTACCCAAACATAAAAAAAATTTCAAAAAAATTCAATTTAGAAAATTGGATTTTGTCCGACTTTTTTGGCCAAATACCCCATAGTGTGACGTCCAGATTTGCTATGAGTTTTCGGGACATAGAAGATTCAGTGAGAGCATTTGATGGCAGCGAAAAATTACCAGTTGAAGTATGGGTAAATGAGTTCGAAGAAACAGCGGTCGTTATGTGTTGGGATGAATTCCAAAAATTTGTTTTGGCGAAAAAAATTTTAACAGGAATAGCAAAACGTTTTATCCAAAGTGAAAAGAGAATAACATCGTGGTGCAAATTGAGAGATGCTCTCCTAGATGAATTTAAAACGATGGTAAACAGCGCGCAACTACATAAACAATTAGCAGATCGAAAAATAAAAAAAGATGAGAATATTCAAGAATATTATTTCGAAATGAAAGATTTAGCTTCGCGAGGAAATATTGAAGATAGTGCTTTAATGCAATATGTAATAGACGGCATAAGAGACTTAAATGTAAACAAAACCATTTTGTACGGGGCAAAGAATTTAACAGAATTTAAAGATAAATTAAAATGCTACGAAGTAATAAACGCAAAGTCAGATCAGTCGAATGAACAAAAAAATAAACATAAACATAAACAAGAATATTAAAAGAGAACTTTTATGCTACAACTGTGGTAGTGGCGGTCATAAATCTGTAGACTGCAAAGACAAAGGAAAAGGCACAAAGTGCTTCAAATGCAACCAATTCGGTCATATTTCTTCAAATTGCTCTTATAAAAAAGATGATAACACGAATACGCGTTGTTTAATACCAAATAATAATATTATGAACAAAAACGTCAAAATAGCCGGTAAAAATTATATAGCGCTTTTTGATACTGGAAGTAAATTTAATATTATTACAGATGTCGTGTTTAAGAGTTGAACGAACCAAAACTAAAGAAAGTCAACATATATCTTGTCGGTTTCGGTCAAAATAAAGAAAATAAAATAATGCCGCTCGGTAGCTTTAAATACAATATTGAAATTGATGATGAACATTACAATGTAAACTTTCTTGTTGTTTCGCAAAAAAATATGGACATTGACGTGGTAATCGGTGAAGAATTTTGCAGTGAAGCCGCAATAAAAATAGATCGTGACGGGATTCATTTCGAAAAGATCTTAAAAAATAACGATGAAGCGGTTTCGATAATGAAAATAAATACTTTTTCGGAAAATTTTGAATTGGATATCGACGACAAAACTAGCGAAACTGTTAAACAGAAAGTGTATGATCTAATCAGCAATTATCGCCCGGTTAAATCCAAGTCAACAAACATCGAAATGAATATTGTCCTAAAAGATGAAACTCCTATTTGTTCGCGTCCAAGAAGACTACCTCTATCAGAAAGATGTGTTCTTGATAACCAAATTGATGAATGGTTAAAAGATGGAACGGTTGAGATTTCAAATTCTGAGTTCAGCAGCCCAGTGGTATTGGTAAAAAAACGCGACGGATCTCCAAGAACGTGTATCGATTTTCGAGGAATAAACAAGGTAATAGTAAAAGATAGATTTCCATTGCCTTTAATCGAAGACCAGTTAGATAGATTGCAAGACGCCAACATTTTTAGTACCATTGATTTGAAAAACGGCTTCTTTCACGTACCAGTTACTGAATCTAGCCGAAAATATACCTTTCGATTTTTCGCGAATTAAGTCGAAAGGGCGTTGCCCTACCCTACATAGATGACATAATTATTCCTGCAAAAACTGAAGAAGAAGCTTTGACTAATCTAGAAGAAGTAATAAATTTATGTAGAGATTATGGGTTGGAGATCAATTTAAAGAAGTGTCAATTCTTAAAACGTAAAGTTGAGTTTTTAGGACATGTTATTGAAGACCAAAAAATATCACCATCTCCCAACAAAATACAAGCCGTTATGAAATTTAAGATTCCACAGAACTTGAAGCAGCTACAAAGTTTTCTCGGCTTAGCCGGCTACTTTAGAAAGTTTGTGCCTAATTTTTCATTGATAGCTAAACCCTTAAGCGACTTAACAAAGCAAAATAAAAAATTTGAGATGAAAAAAGAGCAATTGGAATCTTTTAATAAATTGAAGGAAATACTCAGTAATAAGCCAGTTTTATGTATTTTTCATCAAAGCTATGAAACCGAAGTGCACACTGATGCTTCAATTGATGGTTACGGTGCCATTTTGCTTCAAAAGAATCCAAACGACGGTCAATTACATCCAGTTTATTTCATGAGTAAAAAGACAACTGATGCCGAAAGAAAATATACAAGTTATGAACTTGAAATACTAGCTGCTATTGAGGCCTTAAAGAAATTTCGAGTGTACATCCTTGGAATAAAATTTAAATTGGTTACTGATTGTAATGCATTTACAAAAACCTTAGAGAAAAAGGATCTTTGCACAAGAGTGGCTAGATGGATATTATTTCTTCAGGAGTACGATTATATTGTTGAACATCGAGCGGGTACTCAAATGAGGCACGTGGATGCTCTGAGCCGGTACCCCGTAATGATAATAGGAAACGAAGATATAATTTCTAAAATTGTTAGGGCCCAAGTTCAAGATGATGATCTGAAAGCCATAATTGAAATACTTCAAGCCAAACCAACATACAACGATTTTTTCATGAAAGGTAATGTTTTATATAAAGCTGTGGATGACTATGAGCTGGTAGTCATACCTAAAAATATGCAACGAGATATAATTAAGCAGGCTCATGAGAAGGGTCATTTTGGAGTTAAGAAAACTCGAGAGCTTATATGCAATGATTACTTCATACCAAAATTAGACGAAAAGATAAAATCTTTTATAACAAGCTGTATTCCTTGCATCGTAATAAATCGAAAACAGGGTAAACAAGAAGGGCAATTACATCCACTGCCAAAAAATGACGATCCGCTTCAAACATTGCACATTGATTTCCTTGGTCCTCTGGAGTCGACGAGTAAGAACTACAAACACATTTTAGCCGTTATCGATTCTTTTTCGAAATTTTGTTGGCTGTATCCTACGAGATCAACTACTGCTAACGAAGTCATTACAAAATTACGAAGCCAAAGCATGGTATTTGGAAATCCAGAGCAATTAATTGCAGATCGTGGCTCTGCTTTTACATCCGAAGATTTTAAAAATTACACGAATGACGAAAATATAAAGCTTTTAACGGTCACTACAGGTTTGCCCAGGGCGAATGGTCAGGTGGAAAGGCTAAACGGAATCATCAGTACGGTCTTAGCAAAGTTAAGCATCAACGATCCAGCGAAGTGGTACCGATATGTCGATAGAGTTCAACAGGTCATTAACTCAACATACTGTAGAAGTACGGATTTGACACCTTTCGAACTTCTTACCGGTGTCAAAATGCGTATAAAAGATGACATTAAGATTAAAAAACTTATCGAAGACGAGATGATAACCAACTTCAACCAAGATCGTGATGAGAAGAGGCTCCACGCCAAAGAGCAAATACTTAAGATACAGAACGAAAATAGAAAATCGTATAATCTCAGACGTAAACCAGCAACCAAATATAAAGAGGGGGATTTTGTAGCCATAAAACGCACGCAATTTGGAGGTGGGCTCAAGTTGAAACTCAAGTTGAATTCCTAGCAGAATGGCCGAGTTGTAGGTGTGATGTTTTTGCATTGCACACACTTCAATCAGTTTAAAGACGAAGCTCATAAAAGACGGTCGCTCAGCGGATATCAGCATTAATCTTTTTAAAATATTTCTAATTAAAAATTGTCAAACAATTTATAAACTTATTAATTTTTAGTTTTTTTATATAAATAAAAACTTTATTCTTATTACAATTAATTAAAACCTTACAAAATTTGGGGGATCGTCCGGGATTAATTAAAAGAAAAAATAGGAATTTTCTAAAACAAAGAAGCATTGGCTTCCAAAGAAAACAAACAAAAGCAATTTGAAAAATTCGTTACAAAATAACAACAAAGAGTATGGCGTGCCTAGAGTCATTTGAATTTGTGCAAAACTCCCTCAAACATAGCAGAAAAGAGAACGTGGCAGCGCTGACCAAATTTGTGTTTGAAAACGCAGGCGACAGAGCTAACAGAAAATACTTGCGTATGTTTGCTGGTTTTACTTTTGATGAAAACGACGATGAATATATAAAAAAATGTGAATATATTAAGAATAACCTAACGGCAGTCGATCTTACCGCAATTTGCAATATTCTCAACATAGACAACAAAAAAGAAAATTTAGTACTCCACATATTTAAAAATTTAAAAAGAGGTAATTTGTTATGTTCAAACATAAAGCCAGAGAGCGGCAGCGACGATGACGATGAGGATGATGAGGACGATGACGATTCATCAAAGCGTAGCAACGACGGCGGTTCGCAAAAAGACGAAATAACAAATAAAAGAGGCAAGAAGAAAAAAGAAGACTGTTTTTTGTCTGGTGAAGATTTTGATATGGCAAAACCAACAAAGAATTTAATGACGCACTGTGGGGTATTTGACCTAAAAAGTCGGACAAAATATGAAGGACTTCACGTAGCGCTCTGAAATTTTGCAGAAACAATACTTTTACTGAAACTATCAAATTGATAAATTTTTAATAAAATCGGATGAAGGATACGCCCCCTTTCTAAGCAAACTTCATTGAGCTTGCTGAATTTTTGTAAGAAAAATATGAATATAAATTTTGGTTTATAGATACATATCCAAAACAAAATTTTTATTATCATAGTAACCACGCCTACATTGGAATAATAAAACCATTTAAGCAGTAATTGATTCATTTATTATATATAAAAATTAAATAGTTGTGTTTGAACACTTTTTAGTTCTCAGTCCGAGGAGGAATAGCCTAATTTATTACTTTCTTCCGTATGTTTTTCAACACTCGCATTCATTTCAAATGGAAGCAACATTTCTATCGCAGTTTTGCTAAAAGGCTTTGATGGTTTTTTCCTTTTTCTTATTGAGGACAAATACGGGTCAGAATGTAAAAGCAGCCTGTTTATAACATCGATGTTGCAGTCTTTGCGAGAAGATGTTCTTGAAAAATTTTCTCTAAATTTTCGAAAATATTTATTTGCGGCTTCTGCAGCCTCTTCCGATAACATACCTATTGGAAGTAATGCATGTTCAATAATGACGGGCCCATGTATATAGTATCTTATGTACTGTTGGCGTCATTGGGTACCATGGATACAATTGTATGTATAACTTCGCGGTATCAGCGCAATAAGTTGCGAATTTGTTTACGTCTATTGCATGTCCACTCGAAATAACCTCCAACACAATAGCGAACCTTTCTATAAGATTTTTATCGATTCCTGTAATTAGTGATGATACTTCAAACTCAGCAAAAAACTTTCTGCTTGTATTCCCATCGTTAGTATTGCCATATTGGGATTTTGGAACATCAACCAGGAGTCCAAGCTCTGCAATTGCATTGCCGTTTACTGCATTCTGATAAATCATTAAATTGTTTTGATGTAGCATTGCAAACAAAGCATCTCATGGTGGAAGTAGTATCGGTTGCTGCGTTACATACTTTGCCATCTACCATAGCTAAAACCATAGTGTGCTTTACAATTATTGTTTTATTTTTAATTGATATTGCGGTTGGCTGTAAGGACAAAATTTTGTTGTTGAAGTACTCCAATTCTTCTTTAATTATCTGGGGAGTCTCATGAATAAATCTTATCCTCATAGGGCGACAAAATCGAGGCGAAGAAGGAGTAGGATTTTGCCAAACCACTTTGCTATTTACTTGACAAATCAAACGCATGGGAACTAAACATGACTGAAATATGCTAGCGTCAGTGTCACTGTCATTTTGAAACTTTTGCTTATACTGCGCTTGTTGTGATCCGTCACTGCCCCACTTGTATATCATGTCAAGAGAGCCCAATTCGTCAGCTTTTAGGACTTCAACAACATCAGTCAGAAAAAAAAGCCGATCTATTGTATGGTTCAAAAGCGCCTGTAATTCTATCTCCACACAGGTTTCAGATACACAATAAGACTCTTCAACAGGATAGCAATCTTTTTTCGCTTTTTGTAAAACGCTGTAACACGGAAAAAGACCCTTAGAAGTTTCACGAATTATTTCATATTGTGTTCTACTTAAAGATGCTTCAACAAACATCGAAAGAGCTTCAGATGGAGATATTTGGTTCTTGACTGCTGTTTCTGAAGAACTGGATTTGTATGCGTTTCTGTACTTGTCCCCACGTGCTGGAGAAGTTAAAATATCTTTAACAACATTTGAACCACCTAAGTTGCCTTGTTGTCGTAGCATGACTTGACCTGCATAAATAAGCTCTTGAGCCTCATTATTTGCTCGCAAGTGTTCAGTTTTTCGACGTTTATTCCGGTCTGTCAAATTTTCAAAAGGTTTTTGCGGTCGTCCAGAAGTTTTACTTATTGATGGGATTTCTAAAGTTCCTTGCAGCCAACTGTTGTTCTTTTTTAAAAATTGTTCCTCTGTTCTTGAAGAAGAATCCCACTTCGACTACATCTTGGCCTTAAAATAAGAAAAACTCCTCAGAAATTCCTGTTTTCGTTCACTAGCAAAATTGGAACTACTCATTGTTTCATTTTGGAAGACATCAAGTTTCGCTGACAAACTAGTCTCATCATACTCCTTCAACTTCGTGTAAATAGCCAATCGAGTTAGAATTGTATTCGAACATCCTAAAAAAATTTTAGAGCATAAGTCCAAGCAACATGTCGGAAAATATGAATTTATTAACAGAAATATAGTGCATTTTGATGCATTATATAACGCAAAGGGGCAGTGGGTGGCACCCAATTTTTCAATAATTTGTAAGAGGAATGGTTACTTGTGCTAAAAAAGCAAACATCACTGCGGGGAACGGTGGAGAACATAAACAAAATGACTAATGAATGCTTCGATGCAGAAAAAAACCGCGTCACTTTTGTGTGCAGAAAATCACTATGTTATATGTACAATTATTCATTCAATTGCACTCAAATGTATACCAAACGTTACTACATACCTTGTTTAGCAATATCCATTTCAATTATACAATTAATCACCTTTTTAAATATAAAAAAACAATATTCAAATGTTGTCATTTATTTCGCTCATTAAAAATTGCACGTGCTTCTCGTCAGTTCGCTCAACTTTTGACAGCAAGAATGCCGTCTAACGGAATTTTTTGAAAAAGAAACATATGTTTACAGTATCGTCCATAAGTGCTCTACCCAAACATAAAAAAAATTTCAAAAAAATTCAATTTAGAAAATTGGATTTTGTCCGACTTTTTTGGCCAAATACCCCATAGTGTGACGTCCAGATTTGCTATGAGTTTTCGGGACATAGAAGATTCAGTGAGAGCATTTGATGGCAGCGAAAAATTACCAGTTGAAGTATGGGTAAATGAGTTCGAAGAAACAGCGGTCGTTATGTGTTGGGATGAATTCCAAAAATTTGTTTTGGCGAAAAAAATTTTAACAGGAATAGCAAAACGTTTTATCCAAAGTGAAAAGAGAATAACATCGTGGTGCAAATTGAGAGATGCTCTCCTAGATGAATTTAAAACGATGGTAAACAGCGCGCAACTACATAAACAATTAGCAGATCGAAAAATAAAAAAAGATGAGAATATTCAAGAATATTATTTCGAAATGAAAGATTTAGCTTCGCGAGGAAATATTGAAGATAGTGCTTTAATGCAATATGTAATAGACGGCATAAGAGACTTAAATGTAAACAAAACCATTTTGTACGGGGCAAAGAATTTAACAGAATTTAAAGATAAATTAAAATGCTACGAAGTAATAAACGCAAAGTCAGATCAGTCGAATGAACAAAAAAATAAACATAAACATAAACAAGAATATTAAAAGAGAACTTTTATGCTACAACTGTGGTAGTGGCGGTCATAAATCTGTAGACTGCAAAGACAAAGGAAAAGGCACAAAGTGCTTCAAATGCAACCAATTCGGTCATATTTCTTCAAATTGCTCTTATAAAAAAGATGATAACACGAATACGCGTTGTTTAATACCAAATAATAATATTATGAACAAAAACGTCAAAATAGCCGGTAAAAATTATATAGCGCTTTTTGATACTGGAAGTAAATTTAATATTATTACAGATGTCGTGTTTAAGAGTTGAACGAACCAAAACTAAAGAAAGTCAACATATATCTTGTCGGTTTCGGTCAAAATAAAGAAAATAAAATAATGCCGCTCGGTAGCTTTAAATACAATATTGAAATTGATGATGAACATTACAATGTAAACTTTCTTGTTGTTTCGCAAAAAAATATGGACATTGACGTGGTAATCGGTGAAGAATTTTGCAGTGAAGCCGCAATAAAAATAGATCGTGACGGGATTCATTTCGAAAAGATCTTAAAAAATAACGATGAAGCGGTTTCGATAATGAAAATAAATACTTTTTCGGAAAATTTTGAATTGGATATCGACGACAAAACTAGCGAAACTGTTAAACAGAAAGTGTATGATCTAATCAGCAATTATCGCCCGGTTAAATCCAAGTCAACAAACATCGAAATGAATATTGTCCTAAAAGATGAAACTCCTATTTGTTCGCGTCCAAGAAGACTACCTCTATCAGAAAGATGTGTTCTTGATAACCAAATTGATGAATGGTTAAAAGATGGAACGGTTGAGATTTCAAATTCTGAGTTCAGCAGCCCAGTGGTATTGGTAAAAAAACGCGACGGATCTCCAAGAACGTGTATCGATTTTCGAGGAATAAACAAGGTAATAGTAAAAGATAGATTTCCATTGCCTTTAATCGAAGACCAGTTAGATAGATTGCAAGACGCCAACATTTTTAGTACCATTGATTTGAAAAACGGCTTCTTTCACGTACCAGTTACTGAATCTAGCCGAAAATATACCTTTCGATTTTTCGCGAATTAAGTCGAAAGGGCGTTGCCCTACCCTACATAGATGACATAATTATTCCTGCAAAAACTGAAGAAGAAGCTTTGACTAATCTAGAAGAAGTAATAAATTTATGTAGAGATTATGGGTTGGAGATCAATTTAAAGAAGTGTCAATTCTTAAAACGTAAAGTTGAGTTTTTAGGACATGTTATTGAAGACCAAAAAATATCACCATCTCCCAACAAAATACAAGCCGTTATGAAATTTAAGATTCCACAGAACTTGAAGCAGCTACAAAGTTTTCTCGGCTTAGCCGGTTACTTTAGAAAGTTTGTGCCTAATTTTTCATTGATAGCTAAACCCTTAAGCGACTTAACAAAGCAAAATAAAAAATTTGAGATGAAAAAAGAGCAATTGGAATCTTTTAATAAATTGAAGGAAATACTCAGTAATAAGCCAGTTTTATGTATTTTTCATCAAAGCTATGAAACCGAAGTGCACACTGATGCTTCAATTGATGGTTACGGTGCCATTTTGCTTCAAAAGAATCCAAACGACGGTCAATTACATCCAGTTTATTTCATGAGTAAAAAGACAACTGATGCCGAAAGAAAATATACAAGTTATGAACTTGAAATACTAGCTGCTATTGAGGCCTTAAAGAAATTTCGAGTGTACATCCTTGGAATAAAATTTAAATTGGTTACTGATTGTAATGCATTTACAAAAACCTTAGAGAAAAAGGATCTTTGCACAAGAGTGGCTAGATGGATATTATTTCTTCAGGAGTACGATTATATTGTTGAACATCGAGCGGGTACTCAAATGAGGCACGTGGATGCTCTGAGCCGGTACCCCGTAATGATAATAGGAAACGAAGATATAATTTCTAAAATTGTTAGGGCCCAAGTTCAAGATGATGATCTGAAAGCCATAATTGAAATACTTCAAGCCAAACCAACATACAACGATTTTTTCATGAAAGGTAATGTTTTATATAAAGCTGTGGATGACTATGAGCTGGTAGTCATACCTAAAAATATGCAACGAGATATAATTAAGCAGGCTCATGAGAAGGGTCATTTTGGAGTTAAGAAAACTCGAGAGCTTATATGCAATGATTACTTCATACCAAAATTAGACGAAAAGATAAAATCTTTTATAACAAGCTGTATTCCTTGCATCGTAATAAATCGAAAACAGGGTAAACAAGAAGGGCAATTACATCCACTGCCAAAAAATGACGATCCGCTTCAAACATTGCACATTGATTTCCTTGGTCCTCTGGAGTCGACGAGTAAGAACTACAAACACATTTTAGCCGTTATCGATTCTTTTTCGAAATTTTGTTGGCTGTATCCTACGAGATCAACTACTGCTAACGAAGTCATTACAAAATTACGAAGCCAAAGCATGGTATTTGGAAATCCAGAGCAATTAATTGCAGATCGTGGCTCTGCTTTTACATCCGAAGATTTTAAAAATTACACGAATGACGAAAATATAAAGCTTTTAACGGTCACTACAGGTTTGCCCAGGGCGAATGGTCAGGTGGAAAGGCTAAACGGAATCATCAGTACGGTCTTAGCAAAGTTAAGCATCAACGATCCAGCGAAGTGGTACCGATATGTCGATAGAGTTCAACAGGTCATTAACTCAACATACTGTAGAAGTACGGATTTGACACCTTTCGAACTTCTTACCGGTGTCAAAATGCGTATAAAAGATGACATTAAGATTAAAAAACTTATCGAAGACGAGATGATAACCAACTTCAACCAAGATCGTGATGAGAAGAGGCTCCACGCCAAAGAGCAAATACTTAAGATACAGAACGAAAATAGAAAATCGTATAATCTCAGACGTAAACCAGCAACCAAATATAAAGAGGGGGATTTTGTAGCCATAAAACGCACGCAATTTGGAGGTGGGCTCAAGTTGAAACTCAAGTTGAATTCCTAGCAGAATGGCCGAGTTGTAGGTGTGATGTTTTTGCATTGCACACACTTCAATCAGTTTAAAGACGAAGCTCATAAAAGACGGTCGCTCAGCGGATATCAGCATTAATCTTTTTAAAATATTTCTAATTAAAAATTGTCAAACAATTTATAAACTTATTAATTTTTAGTTTTTTTATATAAATAAAAACTTTATTCTTATTACAATTAATTAAAACCCTACAAAATTTGGGGGATCGTCCGGGATTAATTAAAAGAAAAAATAGGAATTTTCTAAAACAAAGAAGCATTGGCTACCAAAGAAAACAAACAAAAGCAATTTGAAAAATTCGTTACAAAATAACAACAAAGAGTATGGCGTGCCTAGAGTCATTTGAATTTGTGCAAAACTCCCTCAAACATAGCAGAAAAGAGAACGTGGCAGCGCTGCACAAATTTGTGTTTGAATACGCAGGCGACAGAGCTAACAGAAAATACTTGCGTATGTTTGCTGGTTTTACTTTTGATGAAAACGACGATGAATATATAAAAAAATGTGAATATATTAAGAATAACCTAACGGCAGTCGATCTTACCGCAATTTGCAATATTCTCAACATAGACAACAAAAAAGAAAATTTAGTACTCCACATATTTAAAAATTTAAAAAGAGGAAATTTGTTATGTTCAAACATAAAGCCAGAGAGCGGCAGCGACGATGACGATGAGGATGATGAGGACGATGACGATTCATCAAAGCATAGCAACGACGGCGGTTCGCAAAAAGACGAAATAACAAATAAAAGAGGCAAGAAGAAAAAAGAAGACTGTTTTTTGTCTGGTGAAGATTTTGATATGGCAAAACCAACAAAGAATTTAATGACGCACTGTGGGGTATTTGACCTAAAAAGTCGGACAAAATATGAAGGACTTCACGTAGCGCTCTGATATTTTGCATAAACAATACTTTTACTGAAACTATCAAATTGATAAATTTTTATTAAAATCGGATGAAGGATACGCCCCCTTTCTAAGCAAACTTCATTGAGCTTGCTGAATTTTTGTAAGAAAAATATGAATATAAATTTTGGTTTATAGATACATATCCAAAACAAAATTTTTATTATCATAGTAACCACGCCTACATTGGAATAATAAAACCATTTAAGCAGTAATTGATTCATTTATTATATATAAAAATTAAATAGTTGTGTTTGAACACTTTTTAGTTCTCAGTCCGAGGAGGAATAGCCTAATTTATTACTTTCTTCCGTATGTTTTTCAACACTCGCATTCATTTCAAATGGAAGCAACATTTCTATCGCAGTTTTGCTAAAAGGCTTTGATGGTTTTTTCCTTTTTCTTATTGAGGACAAATACGGGTCAGAATGTAAAAGCAGCCTGTTTATAACATCGATGTTGCAGTCTTTGCGAGAAGATGTTCTTGAAAAATTTTCTCTAAATTTTCGAAAATATTTATTTGCGGCTTCTGCAGCCTCTTCCGATAACATACCTATTGGAAGTAATGCATGTTCAATAATGACGGGCCCATGTATATAGTATCTTATGTACTGTTGGCGTCATTGGGTACCATGGATACAATTGTATGTATAACTTCGCGGTATCAGCGCAATAAGTTGCGAATTTGTTTACGTCTATTGCATGTCCACACAATAGCGAACCTTTCTATAAGATTTTTATCGATTCCTGTAATTAGTGATGATACTTCAAACTCAGCAAAAAACTTTCTGCTTGTATTCCCATCGTTAGTATTGCCATATTGGGATTTTGGAACATCAACCAGGAGTCCAAGCTCTGCAATTGCATTGCCGTTTACTGCATTCTGATAAATCATTAAATTGTTTTGATGTAGCATTGCAAACAAAGCATCTCATGGTGGAAGTAGTATCGGTTGCTGCGTTGCATACTTTGCCATCTACCATAGCTAAAACCATAGTGTGCTTTACAATTATTGTTTTATTTTTAATTGATATTGCGGTTGGCTGTAAGGACAAAATTTTGTTGTTGAAGTACTCCAATTCTTCTTTAATTATCTGGGGAGTCTCATGAATAAATCTTATCCTCATAGGGCGACAAAATCGAGGCGAAGAAGGAGTAGGATTTTGCCAAACCACTTTGCTATTTACTTGACAAATCAAACGCATGGGAACTAAACATGACTGAAATATGCTAGCGTCAGTGTCACTGTCATTTTGAAACTTTTGCTTATACTGCGCTTGTTGTGATCCGTCACTGCCCCACTTGTATATCATGTCAAGAGAGCCCAATTCGTCAGCTTTTAGGACTTCAACAACATCAGTCAGAAAAAAAAGCCGATCTATTGTATGGTTCAAAAGCGCCTGTAATTCTATCTCCACACAGGTTTCAGATACACAATAAGACTCTTCAACAGGATAGCAATCTTTTTTCGCTTTTTGTAAAACGCTGTAACACGGAAAAAGACCCTTAGAAGTTTCACGAATTATTTCATATTGTGTTCTACTTAAAGATGCTTCAACAAACATCGAAAGAGCTTCAGATGGAGATATTTGGTTCTTGACTGCTGTTTCTGAAGAACTGGATTTGTATGCGTTTCTGTACTTGTCCCCACGTGCTGGAGAAGTTAAAATATCTTTAACAACATTTGAACCACCTAAGTTGCCTTGTTGTCGTAGCATGACTTGACCTGCATAAATAAGCTCTTGAGCCTCATTATTTGCTCGCAAGTGTTCAGTTTTTCGACGTTTATTCCGGTCTGTCAAATTTTCAAAAGGTTTTTGCGGTCGTCCAGAAGTTTTACTTATTGATGGGATTTCTAAAGTTCCTTGCAGCCAACTGTTGTTCTTTTTTAAAAATTGTTCCTCTGTTCTTGAAGAAGAATCCCACTTCGACTACATCTTGGCCTTAAAATAAGAAAAACTCCTCAGAAATTCCTGTTTTCGTTCACTAGCAAAATTGGAACTATTCATTGTTTCATTTTGGAAGACATCAAGTTTCGCTGACAAACTAGTCTCATCATACTCCTTCAACTTCGTGTAAATAGCCAATCGAGTTAGAATTGTATTCGAACATCCTAAAAAAATTTTAGAGCATAAGTCCAAGCAACATGTCGGAAAATATGAATTTATTAACAGAAATATAGTGCATTTTGATGCATTATATAACGCAAAGGGGCAGTGGGTGGCACCCAATTTTTCAATAATTTGTAAGAGGAATGGTTACTTGTGCTAAAAAAGCAAACATCACTGCGGGGAACGGTGGAGAACATAAACAAAATGACTAATGAATGCTTCGATGCAGAAAAAAAACCGCGCCACTTTTGTGTGCAGCTATGTTATAAGTACAATTATTCATTCAATTGCACTCAAATGTATACCAAACGTTACTACATACCTTGTTTAGCAATATCCATTTCAATTATAAAATTAATCACCTTTTTAAATATAAAAAAACAATATTCAAATGTTGTCATTTATTTCGCTCATTAAAAATTGCACGTGCTTCTCGTCAGTTCGCTCAACTTTTGACAGCAACAATGCCGTCTAACGGAATTTTTTGAAAAAGAAACATATGTTTACAGTATCGTCCATAAGTGCTCTACCCAAACATAAAAAAAATTTCAAAAAAATTCAATTTAGAAAATTGGATTTTGTCCGACTTTTTTGGCCAAATACCCCATAGTGTGACGTCCAGATTTGCTATGAGTTTTCGGGACATAGAAGATTCAGTGAGAGCATTTGATGGCAGCGAAAAATTACCAGTTGAAGTATGGGTAAATGAGTTCGAAGAAACAGCGGTCGTTATGTGTTGGGATGAATTCCAAAAATTTGTTTTGGCGAAAAAAATTTTAACAGGAATAGCAAAACGTTTTATCCAAAGTGAAAAGAGAATAACATCGTGGTGCAAATTGAGAGATGCTCTCCTAGATGAATTTAAAACGACGGTAAACAGCGCGCAACTACATAAACAATTAGCAGATCGAAAAATAAAAAAAGATGAGAATATTCAAGAATATTATTTCGAAATGAAAGATTTAGCTTCGCGAGGAAATATTGAAGATAGTGCTTTAATGCAATATGTAATAGACGGCATAAGAGACTTATATGTAAACAAAACCAGTTTGTACGGGGCAAAGAATTTAACAGAATTTAAAGATAAATTAAAATGCTACGAAGTAATAAACGCAAAGTCAGATCAGTCGAATGAACAAAAAAATAAACATAAACATAAACAAGAATATTAAAAGAGAACTTTTATGCTACAACTGTGGTAGTGGCGGTCATAAATCTGTAGACTGCAAAGACAAAGGAAAAGGCACAAAGTGCTTCAAATGCAACCAATTCGGTCATATTTCTTCAAATTGCTCTTATAAAAAAGATGATAACACGAATACGCGTTGTTTATATAATAATATTATGAACAAAAACGTCAAAATAGCCGGTAAAAATTATATAGCGCTTTTTGATACTGGAAGTAAATTTAATATTATTACAGATGTCGTGTTTAAGAGTTGAACGAACCAAAACTAAAGAAAGTCAACATATATCTTGTCGGTTTCGGTCAAAATAAAGAAAATAAAATAATGCCGCTCGGTAGCTTTAAATACAATATTGAAATTGATGATGAACATTACAATGTAAACTTTCTTGTTGTTTCGCATAAAAATATGGACATTGACGTGGTAATCGGTGAAGAATTTTGCAGTGAAGCCGAAATAAAAATAGATCGTGACGGGATTCATTTCGAAAAGATCTTAAAAAATAACGATGAAGCGGTTTCGATAATGAAAATAAATACTTTTTCGGAAAATTTTGAATTGGATATCGACGACAAAACTAGCGAAACTGTTAAACAGAAAGTGTATGATCTAATCAGCAATTATCGCCCGGTTAAATCCAAGTCAACAAACATCGAAATGAATATTGTCCTAAAAGATGAAACTCCTATTTGTTCGCGTCCAAGAAGACTACCTCTATCAGAAAGATGTGTTCTTGATAACCAAATTGATGAATGGTTAAAAGATGGAACGGTTGAGATTTCAAATTCTGAGTTCAGCAGCCCAGTGGTATTGGTAAAAAAACGCGACGGATCTCCAAGAACGTGTATCGATTTTCGAGGAATAAACAAGGTAATAGTAAAAGATAGATTTCCATTGCCTTTAATCGAAGACCAGTTAGATAGATTGCAAGACGCCAACATTTTTAGTACCATTGATTTGAAAAACGGCTTCTTTCACGTACCAGTTACTGAATCTAGCCGAAAATATACCTTTCGATTTTTCGCGAATTAAGTCGAAAGGGCGTTGCCCTACCCTACATAGATGACATAATTATTCCTGCAAAAACTGAAGAAGAAGCTTTGACTAATCTAGAAGAAGTAATAAATTTATGTAGAGATTATGGGTTGGACATCAATTTAAAGAAGTGTCAATTCTTAAAACGTAAAGTTGAGTTTTTAGGACATGTTATTGAAGACCAAAAAATATCACCATCTCCCAACAAAATACAAGCCGTTATGAAATTTAAGATTCCACAGAACTTGAAGCAGCTACAAAGCTTTCTCGGCTTAGCCGGTTACTTTAGAAAGTTTGTGCCTAATTTTTCATTGATAGCTAAACCCTTAAGCGACTTAACAAAGCAAAATAAAAAATTTGAGATGAAAAAAAGAGCAATTGGAATCTTTTAATAAATTGAAGGAAATACTCAGTAATAAGCCAGTTTTATGTATTTTTAATCAAAGCTATGAAACCGAAGTGCACACTGATGCTTCAATTGATGGTTACGGTGCCATTTTGCTTCAAAAGAATCCAAACGACGGTCAATTACATCCAGTTTATTTCATGAGTAAAAAGACAACTGATGCCGGAAGAAAATATACAAGTTATGAACTTGAAATACTAGCTGCTATTGAGGCCTTAAAGAAATTTCGAGTGTACATCCTTGGAATAAAATTTAAATTGGTTACTGATTGTAATGCATTTACAAAAACCTTAGAGAAAAAGGATCTTTGCACAAGAGTGGCTAGATGGATATTATTTCTTCAGGAGTACGATTATATTGTTGAACATCGAGCGGGTACTCAAATGAGGCACGTGGATGCTCTGAGCCGGTACCCCGTAATGATAATAGGAAACGAAGATATAATTTCTAAAATTGTTAGGGCCCAAGTTCAAGATGATGATCTGAAAGCCATAATTGAAATACTTCAAGACAAACCAACATACAACGATTTTTTCATGAAAGGTAATGTTTTATATAAAGCTGTGGATGACTATGAGCTGGTAGTCATACCTAAAAATATGCAACGAGATATAATTAAGCAGGCTCATGAGAAGGGTCATTTTGGAGTTAAGAAAACTCGAGAGCTTATATGCAATGATTACTTCATACCAAAATTAGACGAAAAGATAAAATCTTTTATAACAAGCTGTATTCCTTGCATCGTAATAAATCGAAAACAGGGTAAACAAGAAGGGCATTTACATCCACTGCCAAAAAATGACGATCCGCTTCAAACATTGCACATTGATTTCCTTGGTCCTCTGGAGTCGACGAGTAAGAACTACAAACACATTTTAGCCGTTATCGATTCTTTTTCGAAATTTTGTTGGCTGTATCCTACGAGATCAACTACTGCTAACGAAGTCATTACAAAATTACGAAGCCAAAGCATGGTATTTGGAAATCCAGAGCAATTAATTGCAGATCGTGGCTCTGCTTTTACATCCGAAGATTTTAAAAATTACACGAATGACGAAAATATAAAGCTTTTAACGGTCACTACAGGTTTGCCCAGGGCGAATGGTCAGGTGGAAAGGCTAAACGGAATCATCAGTACGGTCTTAGCAAAGTTAAGCATCAACGATCCAGCGAAGTGGTACCGATATGTCGATAGAGTTCAACAGGTCATTAAATCAACATACTGTAGAAGTACGGATTTGACACCTTTCGAACTTCTTACCGGTGTCAAAATGCGTATAAAAGATGACATTAAGATTAAAAAACTTATCGAAGACGAGATGATAACCAACTTCAACCAAGATCGTGATGAGAAGAGGCTCCACGCCAAAGAGCAAATACTTAAGATACAGAACGAAAATAGAAAATCGTATAATCTCAGACGTAAACCAGCAACCAAATATAAAGAGGGGGATTTTGTAGCCATAAAACGCACGCAATTTGGAGGTGGGCTCAAGTTGAAACTCAAGTTGAATTCCTAGCAGAATGGCCGAGTTGTAGGTGTGATGTTTTTGCATTGCACACACTTCAATCAGTTTAAAGACGAAGCTCATAAAAGACGGTCGCTCAGCGGATATCAGCATTAATCTTTTTAAAATATTTCTAATTAAAAATTGTCAAACAATTTATAAACTTATTAATTTTTAGTTTTTTTATATAAATAAAAACTTTATTCTTATTACAATTAATTAAAACCCTACAAAATTTGGGGGATCGTCCGGGATTAATTAAAAGAAAAAATAGGAATTTTCTAAAACAAAGAAGCATTGGCTTCCAAAGAAAACAAACAAAAGCAATTTGAAAAATTCGTTACAAAATAACAACAAAGAGTATGGCGTGCCTAGAGTCATTTGAATTTGTGCAAAACTCCCTCAAACATAGCAGAAAAGAGAACGTGGCAGCGCTGACCAAATTTGTGTTTGAAAACGCAGGCGACAGAGCTAACAGAAAATACTTGCGTATGTTTGCTGGTTTTACTTTTGATGAAAACGACGATGAATATATAAAAAAATGTGAATATATTAAGAATAACCTAACGGCAGTCGATCTTACCGCAATTTGCAATATTCTCAACATAGACAACAAAAAAGAAAATTTAGTACTCCACATATTTAAAAATTTAAAAAGAGGAAATTTGTTATGTTCAAACATAAAGCCAGAGAGCGGCAGCGACGATGACGATGAGGATGATGAGGACGATGACGATTCATCAAAGCATAGCAACGACGGCGGTTCGCAAAAAGACGAAATAACAAATAAAAGAGGCAAGAAGAAAAAAGAAGACTGTTTTTTGTCTGGTGAAGATTTTGATATGGCAAAACCAACAAAGAATTTAATGACGCACTGTGGGGTATTTGACCTAAAAAGTCGGACAAAATATGAAGGACTTCACGTAGCGCTCTGAAATTTTGCAGAAACAATACTTTTACTGAAACTATCAAATTGATAAATTTTTATTAAAATCGGATGAAGGATACGCCCCCTTTCTAAGCAAACTTCATTGAGCTTGCTGAATTTTTGTAAGAAAAATATGAATATAAATTTTGGTTTATAGATACATATCCAAAACAAAATTTTTATTATCATAGTAACCACGCCTACATTGGAATAATAAAACCATTTAAGCAGTAATTGATTCATTTATTATATATAAAAATTAAATAGTTGTGTTTGAACACTTTTTAGTTCTCAGTCCGAGGAGGAATAGCCTAATTTATTACTTTCTTCCGTATGTTTTTCAACACTCGCATTCATTTCAAATGGAAGCAACATTTCTATCGCAGTTTTGCTAAAAGGCTTTGATGGTTTTTTCCTTTTTCTTATTGAGGACAAATACGGGTCAGAATGTAAAAGCAGCCTGTTTATAACATCGATGTTGCAGTCTTTGCGAGAAGATGTTCTTGAAAAATTTTCTCTAAATTTTCGAAAATATTTATTTGCGGCTTCTGCAGCCTCTTCCGATAACATACCTATTGGAAGTAATGCATGTTCAATAATGACGGGCCCATGTATATAGTATCTTATGTACTGTTGGCGTCATTGGGTACCATGGATACAATTGTATGTATAACTTCGCGGTATCAGCGCAATAAGTTGCGAATTTGTTTACGTCTATTGCATGTCCACTCGAAATAACCTCCAACACAATAGCGAACCTTTCTATAAGATTTTTATCGATTCCTGTAATTAGTGATGATACTTCAAACTCAGCAAAAAACTTTCTGCTTGTATTCCCATCGTTAGTATTGCCATATTGGGATTTTGGAACATCAACCAGGAGTCCAAGCTCTGCAATTGCATTGCCGTTTACTGCATTCTGATAAATCATTAAATTGTTTTGATGTAGCATTGCAAACAAAGCATCTCATGGTGGAAGTAGTATCGGTTGCTGCGTTACATACTTTGCCATCTACCATAGCTAAAACCATAGTGTGCTTTACAATTATTGTTTTATTTTTAATTGATATTGCGGTTGGCTGTAAGGACAAAATTTTGTTGTTGAAGTACTCCAATTCTTCTTTAATTATCTGGGGAGTCTCATGAATAAATCTTATCCTCATAGGGCGACAAAATCGAGGCGAAGAAGGAGTAGGATTTTGCCAAACCACTTTGCTATTTACTTGACAAATCAAACGCATGGGAACTAAACATGACTGAAATATGCTAGCGTCAGTGTCACTGTCATTTTGAAACTTTTGCTTATACTGCGCTTGTTGTGATCCGTCACTGCCCCACTTGTATATCATGTCAAGAGAGCCCAATTCGTCAGCTTTTAGGACTTCAACAACATCAGTCAGAAAAAAAAGCCGATCTATTGTATGGTTCAAAAGCGCCTGTAATTCTATCTCCACACAGGTTTCAGATACACAATAAGACTCTTCAACAGGATAGCAATCTTTTTTCGCTTTTCGTAAAACGCTGTAACACGGAAAAAGACCCTTAGAAGTTTCACGAATTATTTCATATTGTGTTCTACTTAAAGATGCTTCAACAAACATCGAAAGAGCTTCAGATGGAGATATTTGGTTCTTGACTGCTGTTTCTGAAGAACTGGATTTGTATGCGTTTCTGTACTTGTCCCCACGTGCTGGAGAAGTTAAAATATCTTTAACAACATTTGAACCACCTAAGTTGCCTTGTTGTCGTAGCATGACTTGACCTGCATAAATAAGCTCTTGAGCCTCATTATTTGCTCGCAAGTGTTCAGTTTTTCGACGTTTATTCCGGTCTGTCAAATTTTCAAAAGGTTTTTGCGGTCGTCCAGAAGTTTTACTTATTGATGGGATTTCTAAAGTTCCTTGCAGCCAACTGTTGTTCTTTTTTAAAAATTGTTCCTCTGTTCTTGAAGAAGAATCCCACTTCGACTACATCTTGGCCTTAAAATAAGAAAAACTCCTCAGAAATTCCTGTTTTCGTTCACTAGCAAAATTGGAACTACTCATTGTTTCATTTTGGAAGACATCAAGTTTCGCTGACAAACTAGTCTCATCATACTCCTTCAACTTCGTGTAAATAGCCAATCGAGTTAGAATTGTATTCGAACATCCTAAAAAAATTTTAGAGCATAAGTCCAAGCAACATGTCGGAAAATATGAATTTATTAACAGAAATATAGTGCATTTTGATGCATTATATAACGCAAAGGGGCAGTGGGTGGCACCCAATTTTTCAATAATTTGTAAGAGGAATGGTTACTTGTGCTAAAAAAGCAAACATCACTGCGGGGAACGGTGGAGAACATAAACAAAATGACTAATGAATGCTTCGATGCAGAAAAAAACCGCGTCACTTTTGTGTGCAGAAAATCACTATGTTATATGTACAATTATTCATTCAATTGCACTCAAATGTATACCAAACGTTACTACATACCTTGTTTAGCAATATCCATTTCAATTATAAAATTAATCACCTTTTTAAATATAAAAAAACAATATTCAAATGTTGTCATTTATTTCGCTCATTAAAAATTGCACGTGCTTCTCGTCAGTTCGCTCAACTTTTGACAGCAACAATGCCGTCTAACGGAATTTTTTGAAAAAGAAACATATGTTTACAGTATCGTCCATAAGTGCTCTACCCAAACATAAAAAAAATTTCAAAAAAATTCAATTTAGAAAATTGGATTTTGTCCGACTTTTTTGGCCAAATACCCCATAGTGTGACGTCCAGATTTGCTATGAGTTTTCGGGACATAGAAGATTCAGTGAGAGCATTTGATGGCAGCGAAAAATTACCAGTTGAAGTATGGGTAAATGAGTTCGAAGAAACAGCGGTCGTTATGTGTTGGGATGAATTCCAAAAATTTGTTTTGGCGAAAAAAATTTTAACAGGAATAGCAAAACGTTTTATCCAAAGTGAAAAGAGAATAACATCGTGGTGCAAATTGAGAGATGCTCTCCTAGATGAATTTAAAACGACGGTAAACAGCGCGCAACTACATAAACAATTAGCAGATCGAAAAATAAAAAAAGATGAGAATATTCAAGAATATTATTTCGAAATGAAAGATTTAGCTTCGCGAGGAAATATTGAAGATAGTGCTTTAATGCAATATGTAATAGACGGCATAAGAGACTTAAATGTAAACAAAACCATTTTGTACGGGGCAAAGAATTTAACAGAATTTAAAGATAAATTAAAATGCTACGAAGTAATAAACGCAAAGTCAGATCAGTCGAATGAACAAAAAAATAAACATAAACATAAACAAGAATATTAAAAGAGAACTTTTATGCTACAACTGTGGTAGTGGCGGTCATAAATCTGTAGACTGCAAAGACAAAGGAAAAGGCACAAAGTGCTTCAAATGCAACCAATTCGGTCATATTTCTAAAAATTGATCTTATAAAAAAGATGATAACACGAATACGCGTTGTTTAATACCAAATAATAATATTATGAACAAAAACGTCAAAATAGCCGGTAAAAATTATATAGCGCTTTTTGATACTGGAAGTAAATTTAATATTATTACAGATGTCGTGTTTAAGAGTTGAACGAACCAAAACTAAAGAAAGTCAACATATATCTTGTCGGTTTCGGTCAAAATAAAGAAAATAAAATAATGCCGCTCGGTAGCTTTAAATACAATATTGAAATTGATGATGAACATTACAATGTAAACTTTCTTGTTGTTTCGCATAAAAATATGGACATTGACGTGGTAATCGGTGAAGAATTTTGCAGTGAAGCCGAAATAAAAATAGATCGTGACGGGATTCATTTCGAAAAGATCTTAAAAAATAACGATGAAGCGGTTTCGATAATGAAAATAAATACTTTTTCGGAAAATTTTGAATTGGATATCGACGACAAAACTAGCGAAACTGTTAAACAGAAAGTGTATGATCTAATCAGCAATTATCGCCCGGTTAAATCCAAGTCAACAAACATCGAAATGAATATTGTCCTAAAAGATGAAACTCCTATTTGTTCGCGTCCAAGAAGACTACCTCTATCAGAAAGATGTGTTCTTGATAACCAAATTGATGAATGGTTAAAAGATGGAACGGTTGAGATTTCAAATTCTGAGTTCAGCAGCCCAGTGGTATTGGTAAAAAAACGCGACGGATCTCCAAGAACGTGTATCGATTTTCGAGGAATAAACAAGGTAATAGTAAAAGATAGATTTCCATTGCCTTTAATCGAAGACCAGTTAGATAGATTGCAAGACGCCAACATTTTTAGTACCATTGATTTGAAAAACGGCTTCTTTCACGTACCAGTTACTGAATCTAGCCGAAAATATACCTTTCGATTTTTCGCGAATTAAGTCCAAAAGGCGTTGCCCTACCCTACATAGATGACATAATTATTCCTGCAAAAACTGAAGAAGAAGCTTTGACTAATCTAGAAGAAGTAATACATTTATGTAGAGATTATGGGTTGGACATCAATTTAAAGAAGTGTCAATTCTTAAAACGTAAAGTTGAGTTTTTAGGACATGTTATTGAAGACCAAAAAATATCACCATCTCCCAACAAAATACAAGCCGTTATGAAATTTAAGATTCCACAGAACTTGAAGCAGCTACAAAGTTTTCTCGGCTTAGCCGGTTACTTTAGAAAGTTTGTGCCTAATTTTTCATTGATAGCTAAACCCTTAAGCGACTTAACAAAGCAAAATAAAAAATTTGAGATGAAAAAAGAGCAATTGGAATCTTTTAATAAATTGAAGGAAATACTCAGTAATAAGCCAGTTTTATGTATTTTTAATCAAAGCTATGAAACCGAAGTGCACACTGATGCTTCAATTGATGGTTACGGTGCCATTTTGCTTCAAAAGAATCCAAACGACGGTCAATTACATCCAGTTTATTTCATGAGTAAAAAGACAACTGATGCCGAAAGAAAATATACAAGTTATGAACTTGAAATACTAGCTGCTATTGAGGCCTTAAAGAAATTTCGAGTGTACATCCTTGGAATAAAATTTAAATTGGTTACTGATTGTAATGCATTTACAAAAACCTTAGAGAAAAAGGATCTTTGCACAAGAGTGGCTAGATGGATATTATTTCTTCAGGAGTACGATTATATTGTTGAACATCGAGCGGGTACTCAAATGAGGCACGTGGATGCTCTGAGCCGGTACCCCGTAATGATAATAGGAAACGAAGATATAATTTCTAAAATTGTTAGGGCCCAAGTTCAAGATGATGATCTGAAAGCCATAATTGAAATACTTCAAGACAAACCAACATACAACGATTTTTTCATGAAAGGTAATGTTTTATATAAAGCTGTGGATGACTATGAGCTGGTAGTCATACCTAAAAATATGCAACGAGATATAATTAAGCAGGCTCATGAGAAGGGTCATTTTGGAGTTAAGAAAACTCGAGAGCTTATATGCAATGATTACTTCATACCAAAATTAGACGAAAAGATAAAATCTTTTATAACAAGCTGTATTCCTTGCATCGTAATAAATCGAAAACAGGGTAAACAAGAAGGGCAATTACATCCACTGCCAAAAATGACGTTCCGCTTCAAACATTGCACATTGATTTCCTTGGTCCTCTGGAGTCGACGAGTAAGAACTACAAACACATTTTAGCCGTTATCGATTCTTTTTCGAAATTTTGTTGGCTGTATCCTACGAGATCAACTACTGCTAACGAAGTCATTACAAAATTACGAAGCCAAAGCATGGTATTTGGAAATCCAGAGCAATTAATTGCAGATCGTGGCTCTGCTTTTACATCCGAAGATTTTAAAAATTACACGAATGACGAAAATATAAAGCTTTTAACGGTCACTACAGGTTTGCCCAGGGCGAATGGTCAGGTGGAAAGGCTAAACGGAATCATCAGTACGGTCTTAGCAAAGTTAAGCATCAACGATCCAGCGAAGTGGTACCGATATGTCGATAGAGTTCAACAGGTCATTAACTCAACATACTGTAGAAGTACGGATTTGACACCTTTCGAACTTCTTACCGGTGTCAAAATGCGTATAAAAGATGACATTAAGATTAAAAAACTTATCGAAGACGAGATGATAACCAACTTCAACCAAGATCGTGATGAGAAGAGGCTCCACGCCAAAGAGCAAATACTTAAGATACAGAACGAAAATAGAAAATCGTATAATCTCAGACGTAAACCAGCAACCAAATATAAAGAGGGGGATTTTGTAGCCATAAAACGCACGCAATTTGGAGGTGGGCTCAAGTTGAAACTCAAGTTGAATTCCTAGCAGAATGGCCGAGTTGTAGGTGTGATGTTTTTGCATTGCACACACTTCAATCAGTTTAAAGACGAAGCTCATAAAAGACGGTCGCTCAGCGGATATCAGCATTAATCTTTTTAAAATATTTCTAATTAAAAATTGTCAAACAATTTATAAACTTATTAATTTTTAGTTTTTTTATATAAATAAAAACTTTATTCTTATTACAATTAATTAAAACCCTACAAAATTTGGGGGATCGTCCGGGATTATTTAAAAGAAAAAATAAGAATTTTCTAAAACAAAGAAGCATTGGCTTCCAAAGAAAACAAACAAAAGCAATTTGAAAAATTCGTTACAAAATAACAACAAAGAGTATGGCGTGCCTAGAGTCATTTGAATTTGTGCAAAACTCCCTCAAACATAGCAGAAAAGAGAACGTGGCAGCGCTGACCAAATTTGTGTTTGAAAACGCAGGCGACAGAGCTAACAGAAAATACTTGCGTATGTTTGCTGGTTTTACTTTTGATGAAAACGACGATGAATATATAAAAAAATGTGAATATATTAAGAATAACCTAACGGCAGTCGATCTTACCGCAATTTGCAATATTCTCAACATAGACAACAAAAAAGAAAATTTAGTACTCCACATATTTAAAAATTTAAAAAGAGGAAATTTGTTATGTTCAAACATAAAGCCAGAGAGCGGCAGCGACGATGACGATGAGGATGATGAGGACGATGACGATTCATCAAAGCATAGCAACGACGGCGGTTCGCAAAAAGACGAAATAACAAATAAAAGAGGCAAGAAGAAAAAAGAAGACTGTTTTTTGTCTGGTGAAGATTTTGATATGGCAAAACCAACAAAGAATTTAATGACGCACTGTGGGGTATTTGACCTAAAAAGTCGGACAAAATATGAAGGACTTCACGTAGCGCTCTGAAATTTTGCAGAAACAATACTTTTACTGAAACTATCAAATTGATAAATTTTTATTAAAATCGGATGAAGGATACGCCCCCTTTCTAAGCAAACTTCATTGAGCTTGCTGAATTTTTGTAAGAAAAATATGAATATAAATTTTGGTTTATAGATACATATCCAAAACAAAATTTTTATTATCATAGTAACCACGCCTACATTGGAATAATAAAACCATTTAAGCAGTAATTGATTCATTTATTATATATAAAAATTAAATAGTTGTGTTTGAACACTTTTTAGTTCTCAGTCCGAGGAGGAATAGCCTAATTTATTACTTTCTTCCGTATGTTTTTCAACACTCGCATTCATTTCAAATAGAAGCAACATTTCTATCGCAGTTTTGCTAAAAGGCTTTGATGGTTTTTTCCTTTTTCTTATTGAGGACAAATACGGGTCAGAATGTAAAAGCAGCCTGTTTATAACATCGATGTTGCAGTCTTTGCGAGAAGATGTTCTTGAAAAATTTTCTCTTAATTTTTAGAAAATATTTATTTGCGGCTTCTGCAGCCTCTTCCGATAACATACCTATTGGAAGTAATGCATGTTCAATAATGACGGGCCCATGTATATAGTATCTTATGTACTGTTGGCGTCATTGGGTACCATGGATACAATTGTATGTATAACTTCGCGGTATCAGCGCAATAAGTTGCGAATTTGTTTACGTCTATTGCATGTCCACTCGAAATAACCTCCAACACAATAGCGAACCTTTCTATAAGATTTTTATCGATTCCTGTAATTAGTTATGATACTTCAAACTCAGCAAAAAAACTTTCTGCTTGTATTCCTATCGTTAGTATTGCCATATTGGGATTTTGGAACATCAACCAGGAGTCCAAGCTCTGCAATTGCATTGCCGTTTACTGCATTCTGATAAATCATTAAATTGTTTTGATGTAGCATTGCAAACAAAGCATCTCATGGTGGAAGTAGTATCGGTTGCTGCGTTGCATACTTTGCCATCTACCATAGCTAAAACCATAGTGTGCTTTACAATTATTGTTTTATTTTTAATTGATATTGCGGTTGGCTGTAAGGACAAAATTTTGTTGTTGAAGTACTCCAATTCTTCTTTAATTATCTGGGGAGTCTCATGAATAAATCTTATCCCCATAGGGCGACAAAATCGAGGCGAAGAAGGAGTAGGATTTTGCCAAACCACTTTGCTATTTACTTGACAAATCAAACGCATGGGAACTAAACATGACTGAAATATGCTAGCGTCAGTGTCACTGTCATTTTGAAACTTTTGCTTATACTGCGCTTGTTGTGATCCGTCACTGCCCCACTTGTATATCATGTCAAGAGAGCCCAATTCGTCAGCTTTTAGGACTTCAACAACATCAGTCAGAAAAAAAAGCCGATCTATTGTATGGTTCAAAAGCGCCTGTAATTCTATCTCCACACAGGTCTCAGATACACAATAAGACTCTTCAACAGGATAGCAATCTTTTTTCGCTTTTTGTAAAACGCTGTAACACGGAAAAAGACCCTTAGAAGTTTCACGAATTATTTCATATTGTGTTCTACTTAAAGATGCTTCAACAAACATCGAAAGAGCTTCAGATGGAGATATTTGGTTCTTGACTGCTGTTTCTGAAGAACTGGATTTGTATGCGTTTCTGTACTTGTCCCCACGTGCTGGAGAAGTTAAAATATCTTTAACAACATTTGAACCACCTAAGTTGCCTTGTTGTCGTAGCATGACTTGACCTGCATAAATAAGCTCTTGAGCCTCATTATTTGCTCGCAAGTGTTCAGTTTTTCGACGTTTATTCCGGTCTGTCAAATTTTCAAAAGGTTTTTGCGGTTGTCCAGAAGTTTTACTTATTGATGGGATTTCTAAAGTTCCTTGCAGCCAACTGTTGTTCTTTTTTAAAAATTGTTCCTCTGTTCTTGAAGAAGAATCCCACTTCGACTACATCTTGGCCTTAAAATAAGAAAAACTCCTCAGAAATTCCTGTTTTCGTTCACTAGCAAAATTGGAACTACTCATTGTTTCATTTTGGAAGACATCAAATTTCGCTGACAAACTAGTCTCATCATACTCCTTCAACTTCGTGTAAATAGCCAATCGAGTTAGAATTGTATTCGAACATCCTAAAAAAATTTTAGAGCATAAGTCCAAGCAACATGTCGGAAAATATGAATTTATTAACAGAAATATAGTGCATTTTGATGCATTATATAACGCAAAGGGGCAGTGGGTGGCACCCAATTTTTCAATAATTTGTAAGAGGAATGGTTACTTGTGCTAAAAAAGCAAACATCACTGCGGGGAACGGTGGAGAACATAAACAAAATGACTAATGAATGCTTCGATGCAGAAAAAAACCGCGTCACTTTTGTGTGCAGAAAATCACTATGTTATAAGTACAATTATTCATTCAATTGCACTCAAATGTATACCAAACGTTACTACATACCTTGTTTAGCAATATCCATTTCAATTATAAAATTAATCACCTTTTTAAATATAAAAAAACAATATTCAAATGTTGTCATTTATTTCGCTCATTAAAAATTGCACGTGCTTCTCGTCAGTTCGCTCAACTTTTGACAGCAACAATGCCGTCTAACGGAATTTTTTGAAAAAGAAACATATGTTTACAGTATCGTCCATAAGTGCTCTACCCAAACATAAAAAAAATTTCAAAAAAATTCAATTTAGAAAATTGGATTTTGTCCGACTTTTTTGGCCAAATACCCCATAGTGTGACGTCCAGATTTGCTATGAGTTTTCGGGACATAGAAGATTCAGTGAGAGCATTTGATGGCAGCGAAAAATTACCAGTTGAAGTATGGGTAAATGAGTTCGAAGAAACAGCGGTCGTTATGTGTTGGGATGAATTCCAAAAATTTGTTTTGGCGAAAAAAATTTTAACAGGAATAGCAAAACGTTTTATCCAAAGTGAAAAGAGAATAACATCGTGGTGCAAATTGAGAGATGCTCTCCTAGATGAATTTAAAACGATGGTAAACAGCGCGCAACTACATAAACAATTAGCAGATCGAAAAATAAAAAAAGATGAGAATATTCAAGAATATTATTTCGAAATGAAAGATTTAGCTTCGCGAGGAAATATTGAAGATAGTGCTTTAATGCTATATGTAATAGACGGCATAAGAGACTTAAATGTAAACAAAACCATTTTGTACGGGGCAAAGAATTTAACAGAATTTAAAGATAAATTAAAATGCTACGAAGTAATAAACGCAAAGTCAGATCAGTCGAATGAACAAAAAAATAAACATAAACATAAACAAGAATATTAAAAGAGAACTTTTATGCTACAACTGTGGTAGTGGCGGTCATAAATCTGTAGACTGCAAAGACAAAGGAAAAGGCACAAAGTGCTTCAAATGCAACCAATTCGGTCATATTTCTAAAAATTGATCTTATAAAAAAGATGATAACACGAATACGCGTTGTTTAATACCAAATAATAATATTATGAACAAAAACGTCAAAATAGCCGGTAAAAATTATATAGCGCTTTTTGATACTGGAAGTAAATTTAATATTATTACAGATGTCGTGTTTAAGAGTTGAACGAACCAAAACTAAAGAAAGTCAACATATATCTTGTCGGTTTCGGTCAAAATAAAGAAAATAAAATAATGCCGCTCGGTAGCTTTAAATACAATATTGAAATTGATGATGAACATTACAATGTAAACTTTCTTGTTGTTTCGCATAAAAATATGGACATTGACGTGGTAATCGGTGAAGAATTTTGCAGTGAAGCCGAAATAAAAATAGATCGTGACGGGATTCATTTCGAAAAGATCTTAAAAAATAACGATGAAGCGGTTTCGATAATGAAAATAAATACTTTTTCGGAAAATTTTGAATTGGATATCGACGACAAAACTAGCGAAACTGTTAAACAGAAAGTGTATGATCTAATCAGCAATTATCGCCCGGTTAAATCCAAGTCAACAAACATCGAAATGAATATTGTCCTAAAAGATGAAACTCCTATTTGTTCGCGTCCAAGAAGACTACCTCTATCAGAAAGATGTGTTCTTGATAACCAAATTGATGAATGGTTAAAAGATGGAACGGTTGAGATTTCAAATTCTGAGTTCAGCAGCCCAGTGGTATTGGTAAAAAAACGCGACGGATCTCCAAGAACGTGTATCGATTTTCGAGGAATAAACAAGGTAATAGAAAAAGATAGATTTCCATTGCCTTTAATCGAAGACCAGTTAGATAGATTGCAAGACGCCAACATTTTTAGTACCATTGATTTGAAAAACGGCTTCTTTCACGTACCAGTTACTGAATCTAGCCGAAAATATACCTTTCGATTTTTCGCGAATTAAGTCGAAAGGGCGTTGCCCTACCCTACATAGATGACATAATTATTCCTGCAAAAACTGAAGAAGAAGCTTTGACTAATCTAGAAGAAGTAATAAATTTATGTAGAGATTATGGGTTGGACATCAATTTAAAGAAGTGTCAATTCTTAAAACGTAAAGTTGAGTTTTTAGGACATGTTATTGAAGACCAAAAAATATCACCATCTCCCAACAAAATACAAGCCGTTATGAAATTTAAGATTCCACAGAACTTGAAGCAGCTACAAAGTTTTCTCGGCTTAGCCGGTTACTTTAGAAAGTTTGTGCCTAATTTTTCATTGATAGCTAAACCCTTAAGCGACTTAACAAAGCAAAATAAAAAATTTGAGATGAAAAAAGAGCAATTGGAATCTTTTAATAAATTGAAGGAAATACTCAGTAATAAGCCAGTTTTATGTATTTTTAATCAAAGCTATGAAACCGAAGTGCACACTGATGCTTCAATTGATGGTTACGGTGCCATTTTGCTTCAAAAGAATCCAAACGACGGTCAATTACATCCAGTTTATTTCATGAGTAAAAAGACAACTGATGCCGAAAGAAAATATACAAGTTATGAACTTGAAATACTAGCTGCTATTGAGGCCTTAAAGAAATTTCGAGTGTACATCCTTGGAATAAAATTTAAATTGGTTACTGATTGTAATGCATTTACAAAAACCTTAGAGAAAAAGGATCTTTGCACAAGAGTGGCTAGATGGATATTATTTCTTCAGGAGTACGATTATATTGTTGAACATCGAGCGGGTACTCAAATGAGGCACGTGGATGCTCTGAGTCGGTACCCCGTAATGATAATAGGAAACGAAGATATAATTTCTAAAATTGTTAGGGCCCAAGTTCAAGATGATGATCTGAAAGCCATAATTGAAATACTTCAAGACAAACCAACATACAACGATTTTTTCATGAAAGGTAATGTTTTATATAAAGCTGTGGATGACTATGAGCTGGTAGTCATACCTAAAAATATGCAACGAGATATAATTAAGCAGGCTCATGAGAAGGGTCATTTTGGAGTTAAGAAAACTCGAGAGCTTATATGCAATGATTACTTCATACCAAAATTAGACGAAAGATAAAATCTTTTATAACAAGCTGTATTCCTTGCATCGTAATAAATCGAAAACAGGGTAAACAAGAAGGGCAATTACATCCACTGCCAAAAAATGACGTTCCGCTTCAAACATTGCACATTGATTTCCTTGGTCCTCTGGAGTCGACGAGTAAGAACTACAAACACATTTTAGCCGTTATCGATTCTTTTTCGAAATTTTGTTGGCTGTATCCTACGAGATCAACTACTGCTAACGAAGTCATTACAAAATTACGAAGCCAAAGCATGGTATTTGGAAATCCAGAGCAATTAATTGCAGATCGTGGCTCTGCTTTTACATCCGAAGATTTTAAAAATTACACGAATGACGAAAATATAAAGCTTTTAACGGTCACTACAGGTTTGCCCAGGGCGAATGGTCAGGTGGAAAGGCTAAACGGAATCATCAGTACGGTCTTAGCAAAGTTAAGCATCAACGATCCAGCGAAGTGGTACCGATATGTCGATAGAGTTCAACAGGTCATTAAATCAACATACTGTAGAAGTACGGATTTGACACCTTTCGAACTTCTTACCGGTGTCAAAATGCGTATAAAAGATGACATTAAGATTAAAAAACTTATCGAAGACGAGATGATAACCAACTTCAACCAAGATCGTGATGAGAAGAGGCTCCACGCCAAAGAGCAAATACTTAAGATACAGAACGAAAATAGAAAATCGTATAATCTCAGACGTAAACCAGCAACCAAATATAAAGAGGGGGATTTTGTAGCCATAACACGCACGCAATTTGGAGGTGGGCTCAAGTTGAAACTCAAGTTGAATTCCTAGCAGAATGGCCGAGTTGTAGGTGTGATGTTTTTGCATTGCACACACTTCAATCAGTTTAAAGACGAAGCTCATAAAAGACGGTCGCTCAGCGGATATCAGCATTAATCTTTTTAAAATATTTCTAATTAAAAATTGTCAAACAATTTATAAACTTATTAATTTTTAGTTTTTTTATATAAATAAAAACTTTATTCTTATTACAATTAATTAAAACCCTACAAAATTTGGGGGATCGTCCGGGATTAATTAAAAGAAAAAATAGGAATTTTCTAAAACAAAGAAGCATTGGCTTCCAAAGAAAACAAACAAAAGCAATTTGAAAAATTCGTTACAAAATAACAACAAAGAGTATGGCGTGCCTAGAGTCATTTGAATTTGTGCAAAACTCCCTCAAACATAGCAGAAAAGAGAACGTGGCAGCGCTGACCAAATTTGTGTTTGAAAACGCAGGCGACAGAGCTAACAGAAAATACTTGCGTATGTTTGCTGGTTTTACTTTTGATGAAAACGACGATGAATATATAAAAAAATGTGAATATATTAAGAATAACCTAACGGCAGTCGATCTTACCGCAATTTGCAATATTCTCAACATAGACAACAAAAAAGAAAATTTAGTACTCCACATATTTAAAAATTTAAAAAGAGGAAATTTGTTATGTTCAAACATAAAGCCAGAGAGCGGCAGCGACGATGACGATGAGGATGATGAGGACGATGACGATTCATCAAAGCATAGCAACGACGGCGGTTCGCAAAAAGACGAAATAACAAATAAAAGAGGCAAGAAGAAAAAAGAAGACTGTTTTTTGTCTGGTGAAGATTTTGATATGGCAAAACCAACAAAGAATTTAATGACGCACTGTGGGGTATTTGACCTAAAAAGTCGGACAAAATATGAAGGACTTCACGTAGCGCTCTGAAATTTTGCAGAAACAATACTTTTACTGAAACTATCAAATTGATAAATTTTTATTAAAATCGGATGAAGGATACGCCCCCTTTCTAAGCAAACTTCATTGAGCTTGCTGAATTTTTGTAAGAAAAATATGAATATAAATTTTGGTTTATAGATACATATCCAAAACAAAATTTTTATTATCATAGTAACCACGCCTACATTGGAATAATAAAACCATTTAAGCAGTAATTGATTCATTTATTATATATAAAAATTAAATAGTTGTGTTTGAACACTTTTTAGTTCTCAGTCCGAGGAGGAATAGCCTAATTTATTACTTTCTTCCGTATGTTTTTCAACACTCGCATTCATTTCAAATGGGTGCAAATTGAGAGATGCTCTCCTAGATGAATTTAAAACGATGGTAAACAGCGCGCAACTACATAAACAATTAGCAGATCGAAAAATAAAAAAAGATGAGAATATTCAAGAATATTATTTCGAAATGAAAGATTTAGCTTCGCGAGGAAATATTGAAGATAGTGCTTTAATGCTATATGTAATAGACGGCATAAGAGACTTAAATGTAAACAAAACCATTTTGTACGGGGCAAAGAATTTAACAGAATTTAAAGATAAATTAAAATGCTACGAAGTAATAAACGCAAAGTCAGATCAGTCGAATGAACAAAAAAATAAACATAAACATAAACAAGAATATTAAAAGAGAACTTTTATGCTACAACTGTGGTAGTGGCGGTCATAAATCTGTAGACTGCAAAGACAAAGGAAAAGGCACAAAGTGCTTCAAATGCAACCAATTCGGTCATATTTCTAAAAATTGATCTTATAAAAAAGATGATAACACGAATACGCGTTGTTTAATACCAAATAATAATATTATGAACAAAAACGTCAAAATAGCCGGTAAAAATTATATAGCGCTTTTTGATACTGGAAGTAAATTTAATATTATTACAGATGTCGTGTTTAAGAGTTGAACGAACCAAAACTAAAGAAAGTCAACATATATCTTGTCGGTTTCGGTCAAAATAAAGAAAATAAAATAATGCCGCTCGGTAGCTTTAAATACAATATTGAAATTGATGATGAACATTACAATGTAAACTTTCTTGTTGTTTCGCATAAAAATATGGACATTGACGTGGTAATCGGTGAAGAATTTTGCAGTGAAGCCGAAATAAAAATAGATCGTGACGGGATTCATTTCGAAAAGATCTTAAAAAATAACGATGAAGCGGTTTCGATAATGAAAATAAATACTTTTTCGGAAAATTTTGAATTGGATATCGACGACAAAACTAGCGAAACTGTTAAACAGAAAGTGTATGATCTAATCAGCAATTATCGCCCGGTTAAATCCAAGTCAACAAACATCGAAATGAATATTGTCCTAAAAGATGAAACTCCTATTTGTTCGCGTCCAAGAAGACTACCTCTATCAGAAAGATGTGTTCTTGATAACCAAATTGATGAATGGTTAAAAGATGGAACGGTTGAGATTTCAAATTCTGAGTTCAGCAGCCCAGTGGTATTGGTAAAAAAACGCGACGGATCTCCAAGAACGTGTATCGATTTTCGAGGAATAAACAAGGTAATAGAAAAAGATAGATTTCCATTGCCTTTAATCGAAGACCAGTTAGATAGATTGCAAGACGCCAACATTTTTAGTACCATTGATTTGAAAAACGGCTTCTTTCACGTACCAGTTACTGAATCTAGCCGAAAATATACCTTTCGATTTTTCGCGAATTAAGTCGAAAGGGCGTTGCCCTACCCTACATAGATGACATAATTATTCCTGCAAAAACTGAAGAAGAAGCTTTGACTAATCTAGAAGAAGTAATAAATTTATGTAGAGATTATGGGTTGGACATCAATTTAAAGAAGTGTCAATTCTTAAAAC
The DNA here is from genome assembly GCA_920105625.2 of Clusia tigrina. Classification (NCBI taxonomy): domain Eukaryota; kingdom Metazoa; phylum Arthropoda; class Insecta; order Diptera; family Clusiidae; genus Clusia; species Clusia tigrina. Next base: position 51,006,720 of record OV050032.1, on the reverse strand, counting down.
GTAAAGTTGAGTTTTTAGGACATGTTATTGAAGACCAAAAAATATCACCATCTCCCAACAAAATACAAGCCGTTATGAAATTTAAGATTCCACAGAACTTGAAGCAGCTACAAAGTTTTCTCGGCTTAGCCGGTTACTTTAGAAAGTTTGTGCCTAATTTTTCATTGATAGCTAAACCCTTAAGCGACTTAACAAAGCAAAATAAAAAATTTGAGATGAAAAAAGAGCAATTGGAATCTTTTAATAAATTGAAGGAAATACTCAGTAATAAGCCAGTTTTATGTATTTTTCATCAAAGCTATGAAACCGAAGTGCACACTGATGCTTCAATTGATGGTTACGGTGCCATTTTGCTTCAAAAGAATCCAAACGACGGTCAATTACATCCAGTTTATTTCATGAGTAAAAAGACAACTGATGCCGAAAGAAAATATACAAGTTATGAACTTGAAATACTAGCTGCTATTGAGGCCTTAAAGAAATTTCGAGTGTACATCCTTGGAATAAAATTTAAATTGGTTACTGATTGTAATGCATTTACAAAAACCTTAGAGAAAAAGGATCTTTGCACAAGAGTGGCTAGATGGATATTATTTCTTCAGGAGTACGATTATATTGTTGAACATCGAGCGGGTACTCAAATGAGGCACGTGGATGCTCTGAGCCGGTACCCCGTAATGATAATAGGAAACGAAGATATAATTTCTAAAATTGTTAGGGCCCAAGTTCAAGATGATGATCTGAAAGCCATAATTGAAATACTTCAAGCCAAACCAACATACAACGATTTTTTCATGAAAGGTAATGTTTTATATAAAGCTGTGGATGACTATGAGCTGGTAGTCATACCTAAAAATATGCAACGAGATATAATTAAGCAGGCTCATGAGAAGGGTCATTTTGGAGTTAAGAAAACTCGAGAGCTTATATGCAATGATTACTTCATACCAAAATTAGACGAAAAGATAAAATCTTTTATAACAAGCTGTATTCCTTGCATCGTAATAAATCGAAAACAGGGTAAACAAGAAGGGCAATTACATCCACTGCCAAAAAATGACGATCCGCTTCAAACATTGCACATTGATTTCCTTGGTCCTCTGGAGTCGACGAGTAAGAACTACAAACACATTTTAGCCGTTATCGATTCTTTTTCGAAATTTTGTTGGCTGTATCCTACGAGATCAACTACTGCTAACGAAGTCATTACAAAATTACGAAGCCAAAGCATGGTATTTGGAAATCCAGAGCAATTAATTGCAGATCGTGGCTCTGCTTTTACATCCGAAGATTTTAAAAATTACACGAATGACGAAAATATAAAGCTTTTAACGGTCACTACAGGTTTGCCCAGGGCGAATGGTCAGGTGGAAAGGCTAAACGGAATCATCAGTACGGTCTTAGCAAAGTTAAGCATCAACGATCCAGCGAAGTGGTACCGATATGTCGATAGAGTTCAACAGGTCATTAACTCAACATACTGTAGAAGTACGGATTTGACACCTTTCGAACTTCTTACCGGTGTCAAAATGCGTATAAAAGATGACATTAAGATTAAAAAACTTATCGAAGACGAGATGATAACCAACTTCAACCAAGATCGTGATGAGAAGAGGCTCCACGCCAAAGAGCAAATACTTAAGATACAGAACGAAAATAGAAAATCGTATAATCTCAGACGTAAACCAGCAACCAAATATAAAGAGGGGGATTTTGTAGCCATAAAACGCACGCAATTTGGAGGTGGGCTCAAGTTGAAACTCAAGTTGAATTCCTAGCAGAATGGCCGAGTTGTAGGTGTGATGTTTTTGCATTGCACACACTTCAATCAGTTTAAAGACGAAGCTCATAAAAGACGGTCGCTCAGCGGATATCAGCATTAATCTTTTTAAAATATTTCTAATTAAAAATTGTCAAACAATTTATAAACTTATTAATTTTTAGTTTTTTTATATAAATAAAAACTTTATTCTTATTACAATTAATTAAAACCCTACAAAATTTGGGGGATCGTCCGGGATTAATTAAAAGAAAAAATAGGAATTTTCTAAAACAAAGAAGCATTGGCTACCAAAGAAAACAAACAAAAGCAATTTGAAAAATTCGTTACAAAATAACAACAAAGAGTATGGCGTGCCTAGAGTCATTTGAATTTGTGCAAAACTCCCTCAAACATAGCAGAAAAGAGAACGTGGCAGCGCTGCACAAATTTGTGTTTGAATACGCAGGCGACAGAGCTAACAGAAAATACTTGCGTATGTTTGCTGGTTTTACTTTTGATGAAAACGACGATGAATATATAAAAAAATGTGAATATATTAAGAATAACCTAACGGCAGTCGATCTTACCGCAATTTGCAATATTCTCAACATAGACAACAAAAAAGAAAATTTAGTACTCCACATATTTAAAAATTTAAAAAGAGGAAATTTGTTATGTTCAAACATAAAGCCAGAGAGCGGCAGCGACGATGACGATGAGGATGATGAGGACGATGACGATTCATCAAAGCATAGCAACGACGGCGGTTCGCAAAAAGACGAAATAACAAATAAAAGAGGCAAGAAGAAAAAAGAAGACTGTTTTTTGTCTGGTGAAGATTTTGATATGGCAAAACCAACAAAGAATTTAATGACGCACTGTGGGGTATTTGACCTAAAAAGTCGGACAAAATATGAAGGACTTCACGTAGCGCTCTGAAATTTTGCAGAAACAATACTTTTACTGAAACTATCAAATTGATAAATTTTTATTAAAATCGGATGAAGGATACGCCCCCTTTCTAAGCAAACTTCATTGAGCTTGCTGAATTTTTGTAAGAAAAATATGAATATAAATTTTGGTTTATAGATACATATCCAAAACAAAATTTTTATTATCATAGTAACCACGCCTACATTGGAATAATAAAACCATTTAAGCAGTAATTGATTCATTTATTATATATAAAAATTAAATAGTTGTGTTTGAACACTTTTTAGTTCTCAGTCCGAGGAGGAATAGCCTAATTTATTACTTTCTTCCGTATGTTTTTCAACACTCGCATTCATTTCAAATGGGTGCAAATTGAGAGATGCTCTCCTAGATGAATTTAAAACGATGGTAAACAGCGCGCAACTACATAAACAATTAGCAGATCGAAAAATAAAAAAAGATGAGAATATTCAAGAATATTATTTCGAAATGAAAGATTTAGCTTCGCGAGGAAATATTGAAGATAGTGCTTTAATGCTATATGTAATAGACGGCATAAGAGACTTAAATGTAAACAAAACCATTTTGTACGGGGCAAAGAATTTAACAGAATTTAAAGATAAATTAAAATGCTACGAAGTAATAAACGCAAAGTCAGATCAGTCGAATGAACAAAAAAATAAACATAAACATAAACAAGAATATTAAAAGAGAACTTTTATGCTACAACTGTGGTAGTGGCGGTCATAAATCTGTAGACTGCAAAGACAAAGGAAAAGGCACAAAGTGCTTCAAATGCAACCAATTCGGTCATATTTCTAAAAATTGATCTTATAAAAAAGATGATAACACGAATACGCGTTGTTTAATACCAAATAATAATATTATGAACAAAAACGTCAAAATAGCCGGTAAAAATTATATAGCGCTTTTTGATACTGGAAGTAAATTTAATATTATTACAGATGTCGTGTTTAAGAGTTGAACGAACCAAAACTAAAGAAAGTCAACATATATCTTGTCGGTTTCGGTCAAAATAAAGAAAATAAAATAATGCCGCTCGGTAGCTTTAAATACAATATTGAAATTGATGATGAACATTACAATGTAAACTTTCTTGTTGTTTCGCATAAAAATATGGACATTGACGTGGTAATCGGTGAAGAATTTTGCAGTGAAGCCGAAATAAAAATAGATCGTGACGGGATTCATTTCGAAAAGATCTTAAAAAATAACGATGAAGCGGTTTCGATAATGAAAATAAATACTTTTTCGGAAAATTTTGAATTGGATATCGACGACAAAACTAGCGAAACTGTTAAACAGAAAGTGTATGATCTAATCAGCAATTATCGCCCGGTTAAATCCAAGTCAACAAACATCGAAATGAATATTGTCCTAAAAGATGAAACTCCTATTTGTTCGCGTCCAAGAAGACTACCTCTATCAGAAAGATGTGTTCTTGATAACCAAATTGATGAATGGTTAAAAGATGGAACGGTTGAGATTTCAAATTCTGAGTTCAGCAGCCCAGTGGTATTGGTAAAAAAACGCGACGGATCTCCAAGAACGTGTATCGATTTTCGAGGAATAAACAAGGTAATAGAAAAAGATAGATTTCCATTGCCTTTAATCGAAGACCAGTTAGATAGATTGCAAGACGCCAACATTTTTAGTACCATTGATTTGAAAAACGGCTTCTTTCACGTACCAGTTACTGAATCTAGCCGAAAATATACCTTTCGATTTTTCGCGAATTAAGTCGAAAGGGCGTTGCCCTACCCTACATAGATGACATAATTATTCCTGCAAAAACTGAAGAAGAAGCTTTGACTAATCTAGAAGAAGTAATAAATTTATGTAGAGATTATGGGTTGGACATCAATTTAAAGAAGTGTCAATTCTTAAAACGTAAAGTTGAGTTTTTAGGACATGTTATTGAAGACCAAAAAATATCACCATCTCCCAACAAAATACAAGCCGTTATGAAATTTAAGATTCCACAGAACTTGAAGCAGCTACAAAGTTTTCTCGGCTTAGCCGGTTACTTTAGAAAGTTTGTGCCTAATTTTTCATTGATAGCTAAACCCTTAAGCGACTTAACAAAGCAAAATAAAAAATTTGAGATGAAAAAAGAGCAATTGGAATCTTTTAATAAATTGAAGGAAATACTCAGTAATAAGCCAGTTTTATGTATTTTTAATCAAAGCTATGAAACCGAAGTGCACACTGATGCTTCAATTGATGGTTACGGTGCCATTTTGCTTCAAAAGAATCCAAACGACGGTCAATTACATCCAGTTTATTTCATGAGTAAAAAGACAACTGATGCCGAAAGAAAATATACAAGTTATGAACTTGAAATACTAGCTGCTATTGAGGCCTTAAAGAAATTTCGAGTGTACATCCTTGGAATAAAATTTAAATTGGTTACTGATTGTAATGCATTTACAAAAACCTTAGAGAAAAAGGATCTTTGCACAAGAGTGGCTAGATGGATATTATTTCTTCAGGAGTACGATTATATTGTTGAACATCGAGCGGGTACTCAAATGAGGCACGTGGATGCTCTGAGTCGGTACCCCGTAATGATAATAGGAAACGAAGATATAATTTCTAAAATTGTTAGGGCCCAAGTTCAAGATGATGATCTGAAAGCCATAATTGAAATACTTCAAGACAAACCAACATACAACGATTTTTTCATGAAAGGTAATGTTTTATATAAAGCTGTGGATGACTATGAGCTGGTAGTCATACCTAAAAATATGCAACGAGATATAATTAAGCAGGCTCATGAGAAGGGTCATTTTGGAGTTAAGAAAACTCGAGAGCTTATATGCAATGATTACTTCATACCAAAATTAGACGAAAGATAAAATCTTTTATAACAAGCTGTATTCCTTGCATCGTAATAAATCGAAAACAGGGTAAACAAGAAGGGCAATTACATCCACTGCCAAAAAATGACGTTCCGCTTCAAACATTGCACATTGATTTCCTTGGTCCTCTGGAGTCGACGAGTAAGAACTACAAACACATTTTAGCCGTTATCGATTCTTTTTCGAAATTTTGTTGGCTGTATCCTACGAGATCAACTACTGCTAACGAAGTCATTACAAAATTACGAAGCCAAAGCATGGTATTTGGAAATCCAGAGCAATTAATTGCAGATCGTGGCTCTGCTTTTACATCCGAAGATTTTAAAAATTACACGAATGACGAAAATATAAAGCTTTTAACGGTCACTACAGGTTTGCCCAGGGCGAATGGTCAGGTGGAAAGGCTAAACGGAATCATCAGTACGGTCTTAGCAAAGTTAAGCATCAACGATCCAGCGAAGTGGTACCGATATGTCGATAGAGTTCAACAGGTCATTAAATCAACATACTGTAGAAGTACGGATTTGACACCTTTCGAACTTCTTACCGGTGTCAAAATGCGTATAAAAGATGACATTAAGATTAAAAAACTTATCGAAGACGAGATGATAACCAACTTCAACCAAGATCGTGATGAGAAGAGGCTCCACGCCAAAGAGCAAATACTTAAGATACAGAACGAAAATAGAAAATCGTATAATCTCAGACGTAAACCAGCAACCAAATATAAAGAGGGGGATTTTGTAGCCATAACACGCACGCAATTTGGAGGTGGGCTCAAGTTGAAACTCAAGTTGAATTCCTAGCAGAATGGCCGAGTTGTAGGTGTGATGTTTTTGCATTGCACACACTTCAATCAGTTTAAAGACGAAGCTCATAAAAGACGGTCGCTCAGCGGATATCAGCATTAATCTTTTTAAAATATTTCTAATTAAAAATTGTCAAACAATTTATAAACTTATTAATTTTTAGTTTTTTTATATAAATAAAAACTTTATTCTTATTACAATTAATTAAAACCCTACAAAATTTGGGGGATCGTCCGGGATTAATTAAAAGAAAAAATAGGAATTTTCTAAAACAAAGAAGCATTGGCTTCCAAAGAAAACAAACAAAAGCAATTTGAAAAATTCGTTACAAAATAACAACAAAGAGTATGGCGTGCCTAGAGTCATTTGAATTTGTGCAAAACTCCCTCAAACATAGCAGAAAAGAGAACGTGGCAGCGCTGACCAAATTTGTGTTTGAAAACGCAGGCGACAGAGCTAACAGAAAATACTTGCGTATGTTTGCTGGTTTTACTTTTGATGAAAACGACGATGAATATATAAAAAAATGTGAATATATTAAGAATAACCTAACGGCAGTCGATCTTACCGCAATTTGCAATATTCTCAACATAGACAACAAAAAAGAAAATTTAGTACTCCACATATTTAAAAATTTAAAAAGAGGAAATTTGTTATGTTCAAACATAAAGCCAGAGAGCGGCAGCGACGATGACGATGAGGATGATGAGGACGATGACGATTCATCAAAGCATAGCAACGACGGCGGTTCGCAAAAAGACGAAATAACAAATAAAAGAGGCAAGAAGAAAAAAGAAGACTGTTTTTTGTCTGGTGAAGATTTTGATATGGCAAAACCAACAAAGAATTTAATGACGCACTGTGGGGTATTTGACCTAAAAAGTCGGACAAAATATGAAGGACTTCACGTAGCGCTCTGAAATTTTGCAGAAACAATACTTTTACTGAAACTATCAAATTGATAAATTTTTATTAAAATCGGATGAAGGATACGCCCCCTTTCTAAGCAAACTTCATTGAGCTTGCTGAATTTTTGTAAGAAAAATATGAATATAAATTTTGGTTTATAGATACATATCCAAAACAAAATTTTTATTATCATAGTAACCACGCCTACATTGGAATAATAAAACCATTTAAGCAGTAATTGATTCATTTATTATATATAAAAATTAAATAGTTGTGTTTGAACACTTTTTAGTTCTCAGTCCGAGGAGGAATAGCCTAATTTATTACTTTCTTCCGTATGTTTTTCAACACTCGCATTCATTTCAAATGGAAGCAACATTTCTATCGCAGTTTTGCTAAAAGGCTTTGATGGTTTTTTCCTTTTTCTTATTGAGGACAAATACGGGTCAGAATGTAAAGCAGCCTGTTTATAACATCGATGTTGCAGTCTTTGCGAGAAGATGTTCTTGAAAAATTTTCTCTAAATTTTCGAAAATATTTATTTGCGGCTTCTGCAGCCTCTTCCGATAACATACCTATTGGAAGTAATGCATGTTCAATAATGACGGGCCCATGTATATAGTATCTTATGTACTGTTGGCGTCATTGGGTACCATGGATACAATTGTATGTATAACTTCGCGGTATCAGCGCAATAAGTTGCGAATTTGTTTACGTCTATTGCATGTCCACTCGAAATAACCTCCAACACAATAGCGAACCTTTCTATAAGATTTTTATCGATTCCTGTAATTAGTTATGATACTTCAAACTCAGCAAAAAAACTTTCTGCTTGTATTCCCATCGTTAGTATTGCCATATTGGGATTTTGGAACATCAACCAGGAGTCCAAGCTCTGCAATTGCATTGCCGTTTACTGCATTCTGATAAATCATTAAATTGTTTTGATGTAGCATTGCAAACAAAGCATCTCATGGTGGAAGTAGTATCGGTTGCTGCGTTGCATACTTTGCCATCTACCATAGCTAAAACCATAGTGTGCTTTACAATTATTGTTTTATTTTTAATTGATATTGCGGTTGGCTGTAAGGACAAAATTTTGTTGTTGAAGTACTCCAATTCTTCTTTAATTATATGGGGAGTCTCATGAATAAATCTTATCCTCATAGGGCGACAAAATCGAGGCGAAGAAGGAGTAGGATTTTGCCAAACCACTTTGCTATTTACTTGACAAATCAAACGCATGGGAACTAAACATGACTGAAATATACTAGCGTCAGTGTCACTGTCATTTTGAAACTTTTGCTTATACTGCGCTTGTTGTGATCCGTCACTGCCCCACTTGTATATCATGTCAAGAGAGCCCAATTCGTCAGCTTTTAGGACTTCAACAACATCAGTCAGAAAAAAAGCCGATCTATTGTATGGTTCAAAAGCGCCTGTAATTCTATCTCCACACAGGTCTCAGATACACAATAAGACTCTTCAACAGGATAGCAATCTTTTTTCGCTTTTTGTAAAACGCTGTAACACGGAAAAAGACCCTTAGAAGTTTCACGAATTATTTCATATTGTGTTCTACTTAAAGATGCTTCAACAAACATCGAAAGAGCTTCAGATGGAGATATTTGGTTCTTGACTGCTGTTTCTGAAGAACTGGATTTGTATGCGTTTCTGTACTTGTCCCCACGTGCTGGAGAAGTTAAAATATCTTTAACAACATTTGAACCACCTAAGTTGCCTTGTTGTCGTAGCATGACTTGACCTGCATAAATAAGCTCTTGAGCCTCATTATTTGCTCGCAAGTGTTCAGTTTTTCGACGTTTATTCCGGTCTGTCAAATTTTCAAAAGGTTTTTGCGGTTGTCCAGAAGTTTTACTTATTGATGGGATTTCTAAAGTTCCTTGCAGCCAACTGTTGTTCTTTTTTAAAAATTGTTCCTCTGTTCTTGAAGAAGAATCCCACTTCGACTACATCTTGGCCTTAAAATAAGAAAAACTCCTCAGAAATTCCTGTTTTCGTTCACTAGCAAAATTGGAACTACTCATTGTTTCATTTTGGAAGACATCAAATTTCGCTGACAAACTAGTCTCATCATACTCCTTCAACTTCGTGTAAATAGCCAATCGAGTTAGAATTGTATTCGAACATCCTAAAAAAATTTTAGAGCATAAGTCCAAGCAACATGTCGGAAAATATGAATTTATTAACAGAAATATAGTGCATTTTGATGCATTATATAACGCAAAGGGGCAGTGGGTGGCACCCAATTTTTCAATAATTTGTAAGAGGAATGGTTACTTGTGCTAAAAAAGCAAACATCACTGCGGGGAACGGTGGAGAACATAAACAAAATGACTAATGAATGCTTCGATGCAGAAAAAAACCGCGTCACTTTTGTGTGCAGAAAATCACTATGTTATAAGTACAATTATTCATTCAATTGCACTCAAATGTATACCAAACGTTACTACATACCTTGTTTAGCAATATCCATTTCAATTATAAAATTAATCACCTTTTTAAATATAAAAAAACAATATTCAAATGTTGTCATTTATTTCGCTCATTAAAAATTGCACGTGCTTCTCGTCAGTTCGCTCAACTTTTGACAGCAACAATGCCGTCTAACGGAATTTTTTGAAAAAGAAACATATGTTTACAGTATCGTCCATAAGTGCTCTACCCAAACATAAAAAAAATTTCAAAAAAATTCAATTTAGAAAATTGGATTTTGTCCGACTTTTTTGGCCAAATACCCCATAGTGTGACGTCCAGATTTGCTATGAGTTTTCGGGACATAGAAGATTCAGTGAGAGCATTTGATGGCAGCGAAAAATTACCAGTTGAAGTATGGGTAAATGAGTTCGAAGAAACAGCGGTCGTTATGTGTTGGGATGAATTCCAAAAATTTGTTTTGGCGAAAAAAATTTTAACAGGAATAGCAAAACGTTTTATCCAAAGTGAAAAGAGAATAACATCGTGGTGCAAATTGAGAGATGCTCTCCTAGATGAATTTAAAACGATGGTAAACAACGCACAACTACATAAACAATTAGCAGATCGAAAAATAAAAAAAGATGAGAATATTCAAGAATATTATTTCGAAATGAAAGATTTAGCTTCGCGAGGAAATATTGAAGATAGTGCTTTAATGCAATATGTAATAGACGGCATAAGAGACTTATATGTAAACAAAACCAGTTTGTACGGGGCAAAGAATTTAACAGAATTTAAAGATAAATTAAAATGCTACGAAGTAATAAACGCAAAGTCAGATCAGTCGAATGAACAAAAAAATAAACATAAACATAAACAAGAATATTAAAAGAGAACTTTTATGCTACAACTGTGGTAGTGGCGGTCATAAATCTGTAGACTGCAAAGACAAAGGAAAAGGCACAAAGTGCTTCAAATGCAACCAATTCGGTCATATTTCTTCAAATTGCTCTTATAAAAAAGATGATAACACGAATACGCGTTGTTTAATACCAAATAATAATATTATGAACAAAAACGTCAAAATAGCCGGTAAAAATTATATAGCGCTTTTTGATACTGGAAGTAAATTTAATATTATTACAGATGTCGTGTTTAAGAGTTGAAAACTAAAGAAAGTCAACATATATCTTGTCGGTTTCGGTCAAAATAAAGAAAATAAAATAATGCCGCTCGGTAGCTTTAAATACAATATTGAAATTGATGATGAACATTACAATGTAAACTTTCTTGTTGTTTCGCATAAAAATATGGACATTGACGTGGTAATCGGTGAAGAATTTTGCAGTGAAGCCGAAATAAAAATAGATCGTGACGGGATTCATTTCGAAAAGATCTTAAAAAATAACGATGAAGCGGTTTCGATAATGAAAATAAATACTTTTTCGGAAAATTTTGAATTGGATATCGACGACAAAACTAGCGAAACTGTTAAACAGAAAGTGTATGATCTAATCAGCAATTATCGCCCGGTTAAATCCAAGTCAACAAACATCGAAATGAATATTGTCCTAAAAGATGAAACTCCTATTTGTTCGCGTCCAAGAAGACTACCTCTATCAGAAAGATGTGTTCTTGATAACCAAATTGATGAATGGTTAAAAGATGGAACGGTTGAGATTTCAAATTCTGAGTTCAGCAGCCCAGTGGTATTGGTAAAAAAACGCGACGGATCTCCAAGAACGTGTATCGATTTTCGAGGAATAAACAAGGTAATAGTAAAAGATAGATTTCCATTGCCTTTAATCGAAGACCAGTTAGATAGATTGCAAGACGCCAACATTTTTAGTACCATTGATTTGAAAAACGGCTACTTTCACGTACCAGTTACTGAATCTAGCCGAAAATATACCTTTCGTTTTTTCGCGAATTAAGTCGAAAGGGCGTTGCCCTACCCTACATAGATGACATAATTATTCCTGCAAAAACTGAAGAAGAAGCTTTGACTAATCTAGAAGAAGTAATAAATTTATGTAGAGATTATGGGTTGGACATCAATTTAAAGAAGTGTCAATTCTTAAAACGTAAAGTTGAGTTTTTAGGACATGTTATTGAAGACCAAAAAATATCACCATCTCCCAACAAAATACACGCCGTTATGAAATTTAAGATTCCACAGAACTTGAAGCAGCTACAAAGTTTTCTCGGCTTAGCCGGTTACTTTAGAAAGTTTGTGCCTAATGTTTCATTGATAGCTAAACCCTTAAGCGACTTAACAAAGCAAAATAAAAAATTTGAGATGAAAAAAGAGCAATTGGAATCTTTTAATAAATTGAAGGAAATACTCAGTAATAAGCCAGTTTTATGTATTTTTAATCAAAGCTATGAAACCGAAGTGCACACTGATGCTTCAATTGATGGTTACGGTGCCATTTTGCTTCAAAAGAATCCAAACGACGGTCAATTACATCCAGTTTATTTCATGAGTAAAAAGACAACTGATGCCGAAAGAAAATATACAAGTTATGAACTTGAAATACTAGCTGCTATTGAGGCCTTAAAGAAATTTCGAGTGTACATCCTTGGAATAAAATTTAAATTGGTTACTGATTGTAATGCATTTACAAAAACCTTAGAGAAAAAGGATCTTTGCACAAGAGTGGCTAGAGGGATATTATTTCTTCAGGAGTACGATTATATTGTTGAACATCGAGCGGGTACTCAAATGAGGCACGTGGATGCTCTGAGTCGGTACCCCGTAATGATAATAGGAAACGAAGATATAATTTCTAAAATTGTTAGGGCCCAAGTTCAAGATGATGATCTGAAAGCCATAATTGAAATACTTCAAGACAAACCAACATACAACGATTTTTTCATGAAAGGTAATGTTTTATATATAAAGCTGTGGATGACTATGAGCTGGTAGTCATACCTAAAAATATGCAACGAGATATAATTAAGCAGGCTCATGAGAAGGGTCATTTTGGAGTTAAGAAAACTCGAGAGCTTATATGCAATGATTACTTCATACCAAAATTAGACGAAAGATAAAATCTTTTATAACAAGCGTATATTTTATTATACATATATATATTTGAAAATATTTCTTTGAACACAACATTTTTTGTGAAAGTGGTTTCACATCCGGTCACTAACTTTCCTTGGAAGGGTCCGTCCAGTTTTTTAACTTTGACATCCGCAGCTCGCCTCGCTCTGGAGAAAACCACATACAATTGCCCGTGGCTATCACAGAAAGAAAATAATGACGTGTTAAAAAATGAGCGAGCAAGAGAGCAATCAAAGAGTGTTGGTACGTTTTTATGTAGTTGGCAACGCATTCACCTTCACCGCAGTGAGGCTAGTAAATTATATATTGTATATGATTCCTTAACATTCTCTGTTTATATCTGCAGATTTCCAGTCGCATTATTTAGATTTTTGTCAGATGCTAAGAGGATTGTGTCGTCAGCAAAGGTAGCAATTGTGGTATTCAGTTCTTTTGGAAGTGGTATATCTGAGGTAAATAGGACATATAGCAGTGGTCCTAAAACACTCCCTTGAGGAACTCCAGCTGTTGTAAGATGAATAGACGAACACTCTTCATTATATTTGACGTAAAAGTAAAAAAAGGTCTACCGTGATAATAAAATTAAAAGTTATTCAAATCACATTAATGTAATATATTATTATACAAAAATAGTCACATTTTAATAAAACGAAAAAATTTCACATGTATATACTCAACAGTTTACGAAAATCCATTGCAAAGTGGCAAATTGTAGTTTTGGATCATTTTAACATTTTTAGTTGCTCATTTTTTTTTAAATTTCCCTCGTAAAGAGAGGCTTATGTGAAAAGAGGCTTATTATAAATAATCTTTCTAAGAGCATAAGTAATCTTAAATAGAAGAGACTAATCAAAAGGAATGAAGAATAACGGTACTTTTTGGCTTATCTCTACTACAAATTCTATTGTCATGTTCGACACCGTAAAGAAGCATTAGGTATCAGTATGCCAGAAATATTCAAACAAAGTGCATCAAAGTATGCGTACAAATAGCATTTGAAGTTAATAACAATATAAACAAAAAATCGGTTTGAAAAATTATATGCACAATTTTCAGTAGCGATTTGAAGTTTGTCACGTTCGACACCGTAAGTGTAAATTATTTTTTTTTATATGTACGCATAAATAAAGCGATTTCGGGGTTTTACGAATTTCTTCATCGGACAATGCTTACGGTAAACAGCCCATTGAATTCGCAAAAAAAAATTTAAGTATGTAGAGCATTGTACGCTCTGCTCGAATTTGAAAATCATGAATAACTAAGTCGCAAAATGTGGTTTTATCGGACGCTCAATCGTTTTTTGAATGTGCAAAAAATAACATTCACGGCATACAACTATATTTCATACCATCAGAGCAAATAGAGAAGGAGTCCCGAATATTAAATGAAAAGTGGAAAAGTGTAAGAAGCATTTCAGGTATCCAACGACTGCACAGCTTTTCTTGCGATGGTCGGCAAATTGAAGCAGCTGCTACTGCATATTCCTTAAAAAAAGCAATTTAATGTAATACTTTTTTTATTTTTTCATGCATTTAAGACGTTTCTTAAAAATATATTAAAAATCAAATACACATACAGTTCTTGCGTGATGGCGTTACAAAAAATTTGTCTAATTTGTCTATATATATATATATATATATATATATATATATATATATATATATATATATATATATATATATATATATATATATATATATATATATATATATAGACATTGTATAGAAAAAATGTCACGTTCGACATGTCACGTTCGAACCAACCTAAAAATTAAATGTAAAAAAACTACCCATGATATTTCTATCAAATAAAGAGGATTCGAAAACTTTGTTATTTTGTAACATTTTAAAATTTTCATCTATAACATGTTGTGTTTGATTTCGCTGATTCTCATGTTTTTACAGATGTTCACAGAAACTACTTCTGTTTTTGTCGCGTTCGAACCGCTCCTTTTTTTGTCCTTATTTTATAAACAACATTTCGCCTGAAAAAGACTAAACCACCAGTGATAGTACTATTAAGGATCTATACGATTATGTAAAAGATGAATCTAAAATATGTTTTATTCTGACCTTTTTTTCGCTTTAAATGTGTACAACGGTCACGTTCGACACCGTGGAATTGCCCATATGCATGCATAGGATCTTTTATAAAGATCGATAGTGCAAGTGGTAAAGCGTTGGTCTATCAATTTTATGATGCCGGGTTCAAGTCCGCTGAGAAATGTGTTTATTTTTTTAATTTATCATCCTTTTTTTGAAAGCAAACTAATAATTATTTTTATAAAAAATAATAAGAATAGTTTCTACTTTAGCATAAATTATCCAGTATTAAATAATTTTACTGAACCACATTCAATTGCTGCTGCTATAGCATCATTACAGCAAATAAATGTATGTATATCTTCTAAAAATAGTCATAACGATGTTTCTTAACTCACATATGTATATTAATTCATATGCGCATGAAACTGTGTTAGTTTTGTACGATTTCAATACCTTTGTTTATGTTAGTTTTTGGATGCTTTTGCGCAATTCGTCTAAAGAAGCTCATAAATTTCACAAAATCTAATCCAATTAAACATTTTGTTCGTCAATGAATATGTGCAATTTTAGGAAGTTTTTGTTTTTCCGTATATGCTATGTATGTTTAATAAATTGTTGGATTGGATTTTATGCTTATGGTAGGAAAAGGAAGAATTTTGCAGATGTATTAAAATTTATGATATTTCTTCTATATTATTTACAAAATAAAAACGGTTAGACCGACTTTGAAATACCCTTTACCTTTTCTTGTGCGTGCCAGTTCAACAATGAGGATATTTTCTTCATAAATCATCACTAGGAGCATATTCAGAGTAATTTTTGGTAGGGTTCCTTGAAATGATTATATCGACCCCATTTCTTGTGTATGGCTTTCTAGTTTCAATATAACCACTAATATAAAATTTCGTCAAAAAATATTGTGTAGGTCGAAAGTTATAATAATATGTCAATAGTGGGCGTAGCTGTAAAAATAACACGCCCATTTTTTGTGTGGTGTTTAATGTTAGTACCCGCAACCTTCCTGTGAAATTTCATTTATAAATCTTTAATAGGAACACAGTAATGATTTTTGGCTCATTGTGGGCGTGGCAGTTGTATTATGGTCTCCATATTCTGCACACACACTATTATCGACCCCATATATATTTCTGCAAATTTTTATTCCGCTGGCATCAATACGAGCATAGGTAGGCTAATTTTAATTTTAGACCTGAAAGTTCCTTATATTAAAAAAGGAGTGTCTTTTCCCTGATCAACCGCATTTGTTGCAGATAAAATTTCGTCCATAAATCTCTACCAGATGTTTAGTTAATAATATTTGTTAATAGTGCGCATGGCAGTTAATATATACCACCCACTTTTTGCATAGTGTTTAGTAGGACCCACATCTCCATAACTGCCAAATTGCGTGACGATTCCATCAATTGGACCGAAGTTACATTCATTTAAAAAAAGTTAAAAAAGTTCCTTATATAGGAGGTAGGCGTGGTCTTTGTTCAAATCGGTCCATATAGCAATCTGGTTCTGTATCTTTTTCCAGACTATACTTTTTCAAAATTTCGGTGTAGAAAAAAAGTGGCCACATACGGACGGACAAAATAAAAATTCCTTAGAAAGTGATTCTGACCATATCTGTATATACTCGTATATGTCCATACCTACCACACCTCCCTCTTGAAATTGCAACCCCTCTCAAATACTCAAAATTAGTATACCCTTTTTAACTTTTTTAAATATAAAGGCTATAATGAGCTCAATCCAAACTTCTGAGAGTCATTGACGCACCTTCGATCATCAATAATATAAATATTCAGAACAATCTGAATATACCACTCGTAAAGAAAGAAATTTATGAGTCCCTCCTGAAATATGTCCAAATATCAAAAATCATCCAAACCAAATAGCTAGAATATTGGTATATAATAATCACCAGCACAGCACTACAAATACTTAAATTTACACGTTACATATGTACATACACTCGGAGTCAAAGTGAACAAGCAGGCATTGTAAAAATTTTTGTTAGAAAATTTTTATTAAAATAAATGAATTTATTGGATCAGTCTTAGTATTTTTTTACAACATTCAATGTACTATGTTCACGCGAAATTTCCTTGCTGACATACAACCCCAGAGCATCACACTACCACCTCCATGTTTTACGGTTGGAAAAAGATTAAGCTTGTTGTATGCTTCGCCTCGCTTACGAAATACTAATTTACGTTCCTGTATGCCGAAAACACAGAACTTCGATTCGTCGGAGAAAAGCACATTGTTCCAGAACTCATCCGGCATATCTACATATTTGTTTGCAAATGCTATGCGCTTCTTTCGATTAGCTAAAGATATGTAATGCGGCCCATAGACGATACATCATGATCATACTCATTCGTGTACGTGTTGAATGAAGCTCCGCCACAGACGAGTGATCAAAATCGAAGATCATCATTTTTTCATAGTCGTCGTTGAGTGAGGTTGTCATGTCTCTGTCGGATGACGAAGTTTTGTGTGCGCTACGGCTTGTACTGTGCAAGGAAAAATTGTAAAAAAAATAAAAAAACCATTTTGGATGAAAGAAAGGCACAAAAAAAATAGTACAATAGCATTCAAGGGACTCCAGCAGAAACACATTTTAATTATTTTTATCCGCGCACATCTTCACGTTGGCAGTCAAACTCAAATGAGCAAAATTTGCATGTAAATTGCCCACAAACGACGATCATCCATACATCATGATCAACATCGTAATAAAATTTCCCCTCAAAATCTAAATGAATTAGATTTTCGACGATCAGTCAGTGATCACAGCGAGATCATGGCTGTGTGACACATACATGCATATTTTCTCTCTTTTTCACACATACTATTATATATGAGTATGATCATGATGTATCGTCTATGGGCCGCATGATGTATCGTCTATGGGCTTCTTTCGTTGTAGACTTTTGATCGTTTGTTTTGCTACCCTTGACAACAAAAGCGCCGTTATCTCCACTGTTTTGGGAACACATGCAAATTTCTCGTGAACATAGTACATTGAATGTTGTAAAAAGAAATACTAAGAAAACTGATCCAATAAATTCATTTATTTAAATAAAAATTTTCTAACAAACATTTTTGCACTGCCTGCCTGCTTGTTCACTTATGACTCCGACTGCATGTCGTTATTTTTAAATTCCAATTTTAAAAATTACATTTATTGTAGTAACTAATATACATATATCATTAAAGTACACTAAGCACTGGCCAGGTGTATTATTGTTTATTAAATAGTTTGTAATATTTGGTTACTTATTGTATTAGAAAATATAATAAATAAATGGATGAATAAAAAAAACATGTATTTCTTACTACAATGCATTGGAATTCCTAATGGATATTAAGAGTTAAAATTTTAAAATGACAATATTGACATCTTTTTGTACTGATAAATAATCCAAATATTTGTTAAAGCTGCAGAGATTCTCGTTTTTTAAATATTTAAATAAATTTTTGTGCACCATTTACATTTAAAACTCTTTTAAAAATGAATCAAGCAAGAAGAGATAGAAAAGTGAATACGCTGTTTTTTTATACATATATGGTACCCAGTGTCACGTGTATATCGATTTCTGAATGAGTAAAAAATACTGTCGCACATTGTAATACATATATACAATGAAGTTAATATATCTTCTATTAATAAGTATTAAAAATGCGTCAATATAGTTTATGATTTTTAGGTAAGATTGGTTGATGCCCGCTGACTCTTCGGTCCACTTCCTTTTCGATATTTAGGCTCTTCAAAAATGTCGTGTCAACGATGTGTTTTTTTGTGCCCTTTGGGATGGGTTCACTGCCAGTTGTCAGTATTGGTGGTGGTCCCGTAGTAGTTCTGAAATTATTCAACCTTGCTCTATAAAGATTTAATGTAGTTTGAGTTGGTGACGCAATCGTGCCATCATAATAACTGTGTGAACGGGATTTCGCTATAGATAAAATTGCAACTTCTTTTACGTTCATGTCCTCCGTTGTTGAGTTTTTCCTAATTTGATTTTGCGGCACCTTCATTATTGTATATTGCTTAGGATTATTTGTAGACAATGATATTTTTTCAGTGACTGTTGACTTTCTGGTGGGTGTTAAATTAGTGTGGGAAACTGTTCGTATGCGCATAGGATTCCATGCATGACTAATGTGGTTATTATTAAGTGTTGGTGTTTCTGTTGATATCGTTTGTTTGCGATAATTTCGCTTTTCTTCCATGTAATTCGATTCATTTACATCCGTATCTTGGTCCGTGGATGTGTAATAATTATGTAGCTTTCCGGCCTCAAAAGCAAGCTTCAGTTCAGGTACATCCAATATGTGCTTTGTGGAAGAGGTCTTTGTGCTACTTCGAACTCGCTGTCTTTTACGTGTACGTCGGAGGTGTGGGGATTGCATTGTAGTATAAGGTGATGTATTTGGTAAATGATTGCTATCTTCTCTTAGTTTGTCCATAGAAAGATTTGCGATAGGTTTGCGCAAAAGTGAATGATGGTTTGGACTGATGTAGTTTTCCCCTCGTATAGATTCCATGTGTGCATTTTGTTCCTGGTTTTTATAGTGAATTGACGCGATATTATATGATTGAGGTGGATAGGATTCCTGCTCCTCGTTATTTGAAGCTTCAAACGGTATCGGATCGTAAATTGGAACTTCGTAACTTGATTTTGGAAAGTCGTAAGTTGGTTGTTTATGGTTTGGATTTAATGGTAATTCTTTTGAGGGTGGTCGGTAATCTTCTTCTGCGCCTGGATATGGGTGTGAGAAATGTATAGGGATTTTAGACTGTTCAGGTATTTGATACGATGGTGGCGAAGATTCAGGTGGCTCCGCAAAATTGCCTGATAGTAGCTCAGTAAATTCGGTTGCTTGGTAATTGTTGTTGTTACCTGTATTGTTTTGATGACGGGGTAAAATATTGATTTCGTACGAAGGGGAATGCATAATTTCAACATCAGCAGCAGATATCGGTGGTTCTGCAAAATTTTGTGAATCCAAGACGAAGTTGTAACCAGAATTTGGAACATTCTTATCATAGAATGGATAGTTGCTGGGATTGTTAAGTGATGTGCCGTAGACAGATTGAGTTGGAATAGAATAATATGAATCAGACGTTTGTGATGATGGTGGTGTCTCATATTGACTCGACGACTTGTACCCAGTCATAGGTTGTGAAGATTCCGGATAAAGTAAACGGATTTGATGCTTAGAGTCGTACGATAAAGAAGATTGTTTATGCAAGTTTGATGGATGTTCTGGGATGTTACGGCTTGGCTTAATTGGGGGACTATAAGAGTGTAAACCTGTATATTTACTGATATCACTTTGGTAGCTACTGGAGTAGTCGTGCTCAATAGGTACACCATAGCTTTGGTGTGGTGTTCTAAATTCGTTTATTTTTGTATTCGTTAGATCATCCAAATTAGATGATTCATTATCGCCGGAATATTCAACGCTTTCTTCTTTAGGAGAATAGGAAGAACTTTCCTTATGACTGTAAAAATCTAAATCCATTTCCTCATCTTCATAGCTCGAGGGAGGCAGATCGAAATCGGTAGAATGTACGTTTAAGTGCTGAAAATCGTCGTTGGAGAATGATGGGGGCTCAACGTGTGATATTGGAGATCGTGCAATGTAATACATGATGGGATCGCGGTAACTGAAGTTAGAAGGCCCATTTTTGATGTGGGTCCACTTAATTCGTCTTCGTGATTTTGAACTCTTGGGTGATGAAAAAAGATGTCTTACAATTGTAATAGGAGGCTGCTGCCGGAAACGTACCAATTTTGCTGCTATTGCAGGTACTGTGGGGACTGTTGTCATTGATTTTGCTATTGTGATGTTGTTGAGCAAGAGCGCATTATTTCGGAAAGAACCCGCTTCCAGTGCAATAGCAGGTTGCGAATGCAACAGTATGTGAATCTGCAAAATAAAAGAAATATATGCAATTGGAGGCAAATTGTTGAAATATGTTGTGGTGCTCTTAAATTGGAAGTACGTCTACATGCATGCTTTAATCAACCTGTGCGTGTCTGGCGTTTTTCTTTTCATTGCAGTTAAGTGTGTTGCAATTTATTTTTGCTTTTGTATTTGGTTGTTTTTGTGTTATGCATCCATAAATTTCAGTATTTGTTGACAATTATTACATGCTCATCGCGTACTGGCCCCTACACAAGTGTGACTTTATAGCAATAGTGTAAGTGTTCGAAAAAACAACTCACAACTTCAAATTAGTCCGTAAACATAACTAAATTTCACACTGGCAGTTCGTTTCAAGAGCAAAATTTTTTTATTTTAATTTGCAATTACTTGAAAAGGGAAACTTTTTGACTGTTTTTTTCGAAAAGTTGAACCTCAATGTTTATAATCGGTCGTACAAACTACTATTCACACTCTACATATGCACTAAAAGAATACTGGCTCTTTTAAAATACATTCATAACTCCAAATATATAAAAATTTATATCAGAAGTTTGACATAAAAGCAAAAATTAGATTATGAATTTTGGTGATAATAGTGGTCGTAACATTTGAGCCGCCACTACCAACCATACATAGAATTCATCACTATGAAAAACCTGCCTATAAAGATAATGTTTATTCTTGTGTTATGAGGATCTCTTTTAAACGGTTTTGTTAAGCTTACGCATTCCTGGCGGTATCTATCACAATATAAAGTTGTGCATACATCTGAACACGAACGCCACGGAGGCACATCGAGCAAATAATACGCCATTGTGTTGTTATGTGTACGAAAAACTGATGTAACGTTTTTGGTAGGTCGACTAAGGTGGCTTTATCGGATCTGGCGAACACACCGAGGCTCTTCGCATTACTTCCTTATCACGTCCGTATGACTGTATCGTGTGCTTTGATCATATTCGTGCTCAGTGGTGTACTCATTTAAGGCAGAAATAGAATACTGTTTAGGAATCAGTTTAGTAAAAAATTAAATTATGAGATTGAGACCCATTCCTCCTTTCGACGTACTGGCTCTCCCTTGAGAATGCATTGAATTTGGATTTATCGAAATTGTGTTACAGTTTCAAAAGCATAATTATATCTGTGTCTTTTAACTTGCACATTTTGCGGGAGCTGCTATTGCACTGCTTTCACTTTACATATTGGTTTGCATTAACTACACATTTGTGCCCTATTTGATTGCTATGAGGCATTTTTACATACAAACATGAACATATATGTATGCATGTACTACAATAGCAATTAATTTTAGTCCCATTGGATCCCCAAGCTCATATGCAAAGTATTATGTTCTGAACCCGTGTTATGTAGTCGAAAGTTTTTATCTCTATAACTGAACCAGTAGATTAAAGAATTTTCTATTTGGAACCTTTTTTGCAGTAGTTTATTTCACCTACGTAATCAGATTTTCCACGAACCACAGTACTGTGCATTTGTCAAATTCACAATCGTTTGCACTTACGGATAACAGACAAAAGCAAAACATTTTCATAGTCTCCAATAGGCGCACAATTTTGTATTTAATTTAATTTTTCAATTCTCTGTATTGTACGATTTTTCACTAAAGAAATACTTATGCACACATCACACGTTGGACTTTCTTTCTTGAACTAGTCGCTCCGCATGAAAGTGATCTTGTTTTATGAAAGTGCAGACTGCTGCTACTACTGACTACTACCATACAGTGTTTGTGGTACTGGGCTTTTACCGCTTACAGCGAAATACATATGTATGTAGATATATTTATTGCGCAGTGTACACCATTATGCTTAACCTAATTGCAGCTAAGCAATTCAGGGATAGCACTATCATTGAATACTATTCTCCTAAATTTTGTTGGTGATGTTTAAATAACCGTTCACAAAGTGGTGGTAGAATGATTACATCAACGAATAAAGAAGCATTTCATGTTTACACATAGTTTTCTAAAATCAACTAATTAACATAAATACAAAAAGAGATTTACCGACATATTCTCACTGTTACGGGTAAAGTAAATTTTGTTACTTACTCTAGAGCATTGGTTATATTGTTTGGAAAAACAGTGGCAACACTGCAAAATTGACTACACAATAATATATGGGTGAGAGAAATTTCAAATAAAACGGCAAGTAAATAATTTTTAATTAAGAAATTGTTCATGAAAAATAGCTTCAACTTACTTGTCATATGGTGCCAATTCGTATACAGTGAATCAAAAAAGTATTGGCACAGGTCAATTTTCAAAGTTTATTTGCTAATAACTTTTATTCCACACCACTTACAAAAATAATTAGTATACCATTTTTAAAAAGGAACATTTTATTATATAATTAAAACATAACATATTTCATATTTCACTTTTTTCCAGGTGTAATGTTATAAAAACTAAAAAAATTCATTATTTTTCCTCAAAAAAGTATTGGCACACATGTAAAAAATTTGATTTCAGGTAAGATTTATGAACATTTAATATTTGGTTAGTCCTCCTTTGGCCTTAATAATTGCCGCTAAGCGTCTAGGCATACTTTTTACTAAGTTAGATGTCTCCTCTGGTGTTATGTTTTCCCATTCTGTGCGTATGGCTTCCTTGAGTGAGTTCTTTGATGTTGTGCGATGACGACGTATTTTCTTTTCCAGTAAACCCCAAACATGTTCTATAGGATTCGTATCTGGCGACTGTGGAGGTGTTTTGAATTGTTTGCAGTGGTAAATTAGCCATTCTTGTACAAGATACGACGAATGTTTCGGATCATTGTCTTGTTGGAACATAAATGTTTTCGCATCTAGCCCCAACTTTTCAACACTTGGAGTCAAGTTTTCTTTTAAAATATTCATATATAATTTCTTGTCCATTTTCTCATCAATAAAGACGAGATTTCCCACGCCAGAAGCCGCCATACACCCCCATACCATGACATTGCCACCGCCATGTTTCACTGTTTTTAGTACATTATTTTCTGCCAGCTCTTTGTTTGGCTTTCGCCAAACTTTTTGTGCGCCGTCTGAACCAAATAGGTTAAACTTCGATTCGTCACTAAATATCACACGATTCCAAAATGATTCCGACTGATTAATATTGAGTTTGGCGAACTCCAGCCTCTTTTTTATATTTACAGGCGACAGGCAAGGTTTGCGTCGAGGAACTCGTCCATGATAACCAGCTCTGTTTAAGGTGTTCCGTATTGTTTGGGGATCCAAGTTTTCTTTAAATCTTTGCTGCATTTCATGGCATAATTTGACGGCCGAAGTCTTTGGATTTTGAGCCACTGCAGCTATTACAATCCGCTCCTGGCGTGGTGTAAATTTTTTTGGCCTTCCTGATCTGCTCTCATGCTGTAATTTTCCGAAATTTATGTAATGTTTTATAATGTTTCGTACACTTGAATATGGCCTCTGTAATAGAACTCCAATTTCTCGATACGATTTTTGCTGTACGTAAAGATTTATTATAATTTTACGGACGTCTACCGGAATTTCAGAACCTCTGCCCATTTTGATTATTCTTTCAAGAAATCAGTATCTACACTAACTTGAAATATTTTAAATAAAAACTAAAACGCAATAATTGAGTAGAGAGAAAAGGAACGGAGCAAAGAAAACTAAAGGATTACCGTTATTTGCGCAAAAACATTACAATCACACAACGTGTGCCAATACTTTTTTGAGGAAAAATAATGAATTTTTTTAGTTTTTATAACATTACACCTGGAAAAAAGTGAAATATGAAATATGTTATGATTTAATTATATAATAAAATGTTCCTTTTTAAAAATGGTATACTAATTATTTTTGTAAGTGGTGTGGAAAAAAAGTTATTAGCAAATAAACTTTGAAAATTGACCTGTGCCAATACTTTTTTGATTCACTGTATAAGCTCTAAACAAATTTTTTGGTTTAGGCGAAAATGCTGAATAAACACGTTTTCGTCCAAATTAAAGGGGTCGTTTGTTTGAATGAACAACACAAAACTGAACATCTGATTGTTCGTTCCCTCCTATTTGGCAGGGAACAAAATTTACCAAGTAACAGTGAAGTCAGAATACGAAATAGTAACAATTTACTGAAAGATAAATTTTTATGTCAAGATATTACCTCGCTAGAATAGATACATTAAAAAATGTTTTGTGCCGATAGTCACTACAACTACAGCCAAGGTAATTCTGAGAATCGCCAAAAGGATTTCTAATCCCAACTAGAACGTCACGATGGCAGCCGGCAGCAATACAACTTTGCTTATGTTTGGTGCTAATGTTTGTTGTTTTATTTCTATCTCCATAACACACCAAAACAATACCGCACAAGAAAGTGGACATACGAGTATGTATATGCAGAAATGAAGTTATTACACCCAAATGCTATTCGAAACCGAGTTTACTTCATTTATACTTTATTTTTATTAAAAAATAATTATCGTAGTAATATCTTGTATCAATATTTGCCAACAGATGAAAACAAATTAATTTGTATACATCCTTACTTTTTCTTTTTTAATGTTAAAAAAAGGTGCGCAAATCCAAAATATACTACAATTGCAAGAAAACTGAAATAACTATTATAATAACCCCGAGGGGTGTATGATAAGTACCTGTGTTTAGCGACTGAAGGCAACACTGACGCAAAATGTGCATGCCATCTTTAAACCGATGACTCTTAAAATTTCATATAAATTTCTCGATTAGTTTTGTTTTGCCAGTTCTTGAGACTAGTCAAGTTTGTTTCTGTTTGCAACCATGGAGAAAGAGTAATATCGATATAATAATGATAAAAATCTACTTGTAATTTTAATATAACATTAAAAAAATGTATTTTTGTATTTTTTAATCATATCTTAAATACAAGCTTTTATTCAATATTTTTGTGCTTATAAAACCAATTAAAAACTATATATTTTTTCACCGATTCTGGCGCAAGACTTGTGCGGTTGTCTCTCAATAAAGCTTTGAAACAACTAAAAGATCAATCGAGACCAGTGGAGCATGTCGGAATGACTTGGAGCTTTACATATCAACGCAATATGGAAGTATACTTCCTTTACAACCAACAATAGTGCTGTTTATTTGTTTAATTGTTTCCAGACCTCGATTGATGAGAACACTGCGTTAAATTTCTTAAGCACATGCCCAGCTGGCACTCCTTCGGCTTTCGTTAGCTCTTGCTTTACTGTATTTAACATTCTCACATCGCTTACCGGGTATCTATGAAGAAAGTAAAACATTTTAAAATATGGATAAGAAAAGAGTTTCAAAATAGACAATTTGCCTATACCTCTTTTTTGCAGTCCTTCAAAGACATTCGATTGGTTTTTATCAATCATAAAACCAAAGTTGGCCTGTATGTATACAAGTTGCCCTTGAATTACATGGTCTCTCAACAACTTGTTTGCAAGTACAATACAGGATGTGTCGTCCTCTTACTCATCGACAAATAATTTTATTTTCGTAAAGTTTTCCTCATATTAAGAAATTGCATTTAACCAGATACCCCAGCGGGTTAGGACCTAGAACAAGAAAATACTCAATTAGAACAATTTTTATTTTTTAACTTACCGTTTTTGGAGGTAGAGATAGCTCGGAGAATTTTTCCTTAAAAAGAGCGATTCAACGAGGACTCTAACAAAATTTTCTTCAAATTTGACACCAAAGCATCAACATCTACAAATTGATTGCGTATACTTTCGCTTACTCGGTGCAGACCATGAGCAACGCATGTAACATGTGATACATGTATACGCAATCAATTTGCAAATGTTGATTTGGATACAAATCCTTGAGTGATGTACCACATATTTTCATATCGGGTCGGTCTCAAACAATGAAACTCTTTTTTTCTTTACTCCTTCCGGCCATAGAACTTTAATTGAATCGTCAAATAGTGTCGCAATAGAGGGAGGTTGGTTGAATCGATTTTGTGCAACATTTCAACTGTCAGCAGTAGACAACATTATTAATATACCGACCAAGTTGATCCACCGTTTCGTCTATAGAAACATAAATATTAGAGTCCCCAATTTCGTGGCGAATGCTCTCCATAATATTTAGGTAGAACTCATGAACATAATTTTTTCCGATTGTGGATTCATCAGGAAACTTTTTGTTCGAATACTTTCCATAAACAATTTGAATTCCGCATTTTTTAATTTATTAAGCGGAATATCGTATGCGAGCATCATCAGATCAGTGAAAAAATCGTTCTTTCCAATGACGCTAGAAATGGGTTAGCATTTTGCTTGGTTGATAGGAACCCCTGTTTATGTTTCTGCGTTTTGATGTGCTGTTCTATGTAATATTTTTTTGAAATTCCAACTTTCACTCCGCAGAGTTTGCACAAAAGCACACTTCCATTGCTGGGAAAAATTCTTTGCCGCATTTCTCTATAAGCAATTTTATTTTGGTTTCAGTTTTTTTTTTAGTAAATTTCAGCATTTTTATATAAATATTTTAAATACTTGGAAAAAAACTGTTGTTTTGTAGCATTGCCAGACGACTGTTAAAGGCATGTAACCTAATGGAAACTTTAAGTTCATGTAAATATAAGCTTTGAAAATTTATGTAAATTGGACAAGTGGCATTCTTTTTTTTGTGAAAATATATTTATCTTTTTCTATCACATTGATAAGCGGTAAAAATTCAAATATTTCATTATTTCCTAAATTAATATTGCCATACATATAAAAATTTTTCCCACAAAAAATTTCTCTATACACACAATTTGTAGAAAGGAATTTTCGCAAAGATTTTCTTGAATTGGAACTATTATTGTTCAAAATAAAAAGGCATAAAAAAGGCAAAAATAACAAAGAGGCAAATTTGCCTATTTTTCCACAAAAAAAGGCTACGTAAGGACCTAAAACGTGTTTCTATAACTATGTCCTAGTTAGAAAAAAGAGGCAAATTTCACGAAATCCAGGCCTTGGTGATTAGAATGGAGCAAAAACGGAATCGCTTGACAACTTCGGAGCACTGTTTGGAAATGTTTAAGTGCAATCCGGAAGGGTTTCTACGGCGTGTCGTGACTGTTGACGAAACATGGATCCATCAGTACATGCCAGAAATGAAAGAACAGTCAACACAGTAGACTTCACCTGGCGAACCCGCTCCAAAGAAGGCGAAATGGTTCGGAAAAGTCATGGTGACCGTTTTTTGGGATTCGCAAGGCATCATCTTTACCGACTATTTGCAGAAGGGAAGGACAATCATGGGGCAGAACTATGCTCATTTATTAGACAGATTCGATGCTGAACTGATGAAGATCGGCCCCATTTGGCGAAGAAAAATGTTGTCTTTCACAATGATGACGCACCAGCTCACTCATTAGCAATCGCTACAGCAATACTTTCCGAATTACGCTACGAATTGCTGCCTCATCCACCATATTCTCCAGATTTGGCCTCATGCGATTTCTTTTTGTTTCCAAACATGAAAAACTGGCTTGATGGAAAGTGGTTCACATCAAATGAGGAAGTCATCGCCGCATTTTTTGCATATTTATCGCTGGACTAAATGTATCGAGTTGCAAGGAGACTATATTGGGAAATAAAAATATTGAAAAAAGCAAAAAAAACGTGTACTTATCATACACCCCTCGTAACCAGCGTAACAGGCGAAAAAGATTGTACAAATGATATGAAATGAAAAAAATATTGATATCCGCAAAGAAATCCATATCACTAAACTGGTTTTGATATACATATACAACGCAATACACATGCCTCCCAGAACCGTGAAGCCTATAAAATTACGCTATGAAGAGCATACGCTCACTACGTTAAGTTCGGCGACTTCATTCGAAATCATGGAAACTTTTGTATGCGCCGTTTGTCACTAGCCGACGCGGTAGTGGAAAGCCGGTCTTTTCCATTATTGCAACTGCACTACACCGGTATGTGAACTTTGCGAAAGTTTTTCGTTTATAACTGCTATCCAAAAAATAATATTGATCAAATTTGTGGCATGAGTATTTGTCGAAGGAGTTATGATAACGGTAAAACTCTAAAATTAAATTCAGTTTGACATTTTTTTATTGGTTTTTCCTTCATAAATTCAGTGTTCTGAAATTCCAGTTAGTTAAAGTTCGAAAAATGCAACGTTACAAACAAAAAATTGAAACGAAATTGTACCATGATCTACAACACTAGTATGAGCAACAAAAAAGGAATGTATAAACAACTTTCTGTATTTATGTACACACATACATATAAACATACAGTTTCTCAAGAAAGTGTTTTGACAAGGTAAAAATATCATGAATTAGATTTCTCCCCAACATAATATACTACTTCTTTATTGTTTTGATTAATTTGTTTGATTCATTTCATTTAATCAATATATTTACTAATGAACAGTAACAAAAAAAAGAAATATTAAACTTAAGATACAAAAAACATCACAAAAACAAAAATAGTCAATCGGATTTCCCCCCTACATAATAAATATAGGACTTCTTTATCGTTTTGATAAATTTTTTGAATTTTTTTATTTAATCAGTGTATTTACTAATACTTAAATTCTCACACATTTTTTCCGATGCAGTGGTTGAAGTAAACCAAGTGAGTCACATAAAATGACTTTCTTTTGCCAAGCATCTTTAAATTCACAATATTTCATTACAAACGGTGCAATTGATGAGATAAGCGCAACTATTTTTGGTTTATTTGCTTTTCAAATATGCAAGAAACATAGTGGAACATCGACCCGATAATGGTAAACACATTCCGCAGATAAATTGGTTCCAAAGACAATTGTAAAAACATTTTCTTGACAGCAAATTTTTGGACTATTTATTGTATTGTTTTTTGTTTTTTTTTTTGGGGTGATGTTCTTTAGTAAATACATTAGGTTAGCTTAACCTGGCTGATATAAAGACCGATTGTTCCCTAGTGATAGCAGATGGGGTCTGACCTTTATGCAGATTTCCAGTAGGCATCTCGTAGGATGTCAACTCTTTTTACGAATTTAAGCAGTGCTGTCAGCTCCATTCCTGAGATGTCTTCCAATCTCCCAAATTGTGGGGCTCCTAAGAATTTTAAGCGCGTTTTTGATAACGCAGGACATATACAAATGAGATGTTCTAGAGTTTCCCTTACTCCAACCTCCCTACATTTCCTACATTCGTCATCGTCCGCAATTCCTATCTTGTGTACATACGCCGCCAGTAAATTGTGGGCTGTCATTATACCTATGATAGTTCTACAGTATTTTCGTGAGAGCGCGAGTATAAATCGCGTTTGCTTCCTATCGTTGATCTTACACATAGCTTTTGCAATTTTGCAGGTATTTAGCCACCTTGCTTTAACCTGCCTGCTCATGTGTCTGTCCATTTCGTTTAATAGTTCTTCAAGAGGTTTCTGTATGTCGTTTTCTTATTCAAGCGGTAAATAGACAGCGTTTTTTGCAATCTCATCTGCTATTTCATTTCCTTCTATGCCCTTATGACCAAGTACCCAATAAATATGCAGTCTTCTATTTGTGACTAGCCTATCTATGGCTTCCCTGCTCTGTAGAACATTTTTGGATTTTATACTATATGAGTTAATCGCCTTTATCGCTGCTTGGCTGTCCACGTATATGTTTATTTTTGAGTCATTTCCTATCTTGGTGTAGGCTAGCTCAGGGGCTTTCCTGACAGCGAAGACTTCCGCTTGGAAGATGTCTAATTCCCAACTCTGAACAGTAGATGCCCGCTCCCATTCCATCCATCGCTTTTGAGCCGTCTGTGTAAAAGTTAAAGGTCCTTCGGCTGGGCCTCATGCCCTTACGCCACCCCTCCTCTTCGATTATAGTTCGATAGCTTCTTTCCCAATTAAAACGTGGAGTCATGTAATCAGTGTTGCACACACCCCTTCTGCCTATTGAGCTATGCCCGATGGCTCTGTACGTGAATTCTCCCGTAGCCGCCAGTCTCCCCGCGGATTTCACTGCAAGATTCTCCGCCACAAGGTCGATAGGCGGCATGTTGAGTACTTTTTCGAGAGCAGCCGTTGGAGTGGTTCTCAGTGCGCCTGTTATGCAAAGTGCAGCGAGGCGCTGGATTCTTCCCATTGGCATTCTATATGTAGCTTTCTTTGTTGCAGTCCACCACACTAAAGCACTATACAGTAAGATTGGTCTAACTATAGAGGTATACCACCAGTGCATCAGCGAGGGAGAAGACCCCAAGTACCGCCTAACATTCTTTTACATACATATAGCGCGTTACTGGCCTTCTTCGCCCTTTCCTCAACATTGCGCCTCCACATAAGCTTATTGTCCAAAATTACTCCAAGGTACTTTGTGTGGTCTTTGAGAGCAAGTTCACTGTCACCTAACTTCGGGAAGTTCCACGCGGGGACCTTGTACTTGCTGTTAAAGAGTATTTATTTATTTTATTTTTTTTATTTTATTAAAATTAATTACAATTAAAATTATAAATAATTATATAAGCTCTAGCTGCCATCATGTCCGTTTTATCCGCGTTTACCTCCAAGCCTGATCGAGACGCCCACTGATGGATCGTTTTAAGAGTGCTATTCATTACGTGACTGATGGTATATAGGTACTTTCCTGTTTCTACTATTGCTATGTCATCTGCATATGCCACTAGTTTATATGCCTTCCCATCAAATTCCCTAAGTAGTTCGTTTGGTCACTGCCTGTTTGGTCACTTTAACTTCGTTCCACTCCGCTCTTATCTTTCTGCAACCCAGAATCTGCTTTATCCACAGTGGGTTCTACATTAATTTTTAAGATGCTATTCAAAATAGCATCCTTCGTCACGTTGTTGAAGGCTCCTGATAATCTAGGAATACCCCAAGGGCATATTCTTTTTATTCTAAGGTCCTTTCTATATTCAGTACTAGCGAATGAAGCGCAGTCTCCGTGGATCTGCCTTTAGTATAAGCGTGCTACGGTTTTGACATATGGTCTGGCGCAATTGTGTCCCTGATATATGCGTCTAGTATCTTCTCTAATGTCTTCAGAAGGAATGAGGTCAAACTGACGAGCCTGTATTCTTTTGAGTAGAGAGGGTTGCTTTTACCCGCTTTCGGTATAAACACAATACTCGCCTGTCTCCACGAAGCAGGCACGTAACCGAACCCTAAACATCCCACATACGAGTATATCGTTTTTAGCCATGGTACCAAAAGATAGCTGACCTTTTGGAGCATGGCTGGGAAGATTCCGTCCAGACCCGGGGATTTAAATGGGTCAAAGGAATTTATTGCCCATTCTATTCTATCTGTAATGATATTTGTAGGAATGTCGTTAGCAGTATCTCTTATAGCTTCGAGATATACAGTGTCAGTAAAGCCCGGGAGATGTGTACTGACAAGGTCCTCGAGGGATTCGTCACAGCTGTCAGTCCAGTCTCCATTGCTTTTCCGTATTAAACTGGGCATGGTCGGATTCTTAGAAATCAGTTTCCTGAGCCTAGCCGTTTCGTTTGTATTTTCTATATTGCTACAGAAGTCTTTCCAAGATTCCCTCTTCGCTACGCGCATTTCCTTTTTGTATTCCTTTAATAATTCCCTGTACTCAATCCAAGATAACTCATAGTCAGCTACCCTAACTCCTTGTTCCACTAGGGAGGTTTCGACTTGCGCTTTATACGTGTTGGAGGACAAAAACTATGATGAGCTTTAATGAGAGTAATTGTGAGTGAATTTACCCTTTTTTCAAGTTCAACGTGCGAGTCATACCTTCTTGGTCTCATTCGTTTATTTTCTAGTATCTTCCTGTACAAATCCCAGTTCGTGTTTCTACGATCCCTGAAGTTTAAATTTTTATATTTAGTCGAGAATGTAACAGAGAAACTTGTATATTTGTGGTCAGAAAATGATGATGCATTAAGCACCTTCCAGTCTTCTACCATAATATAATCATTTGTATAGAATGTTACGTCTAGTACGTTCTTCGAGGTGGGCCCAATGTATGTTTGTTCCTCCCCCCTATTGGCTATTTCTAGACTGCTTTGTCGAATAAAGTTGAGTAGTGACCTCTATCATTTATATCAGCGCTTCCCCATAGCGTGTGGTGCTCGTTTGCGTCGGATCCAACCACCAGAGCCTGCTTCCTTTTGCTGGCTGCTTCCGTCAACCTATGAAGTTCACTCGATGGCGCTGCGTCCTCGAGTGGCATGTAGCAAGAGGCAAGGAGTAGTAGCTCATCTTTGCCGTCTTTTACGGCCACACCCGTTTCAAAGCTGAGATCTTTTTTCACCTCCCCAGTCTCGAGCGTGTTTTGGTTATCATCCCCCGGGTTTCGTTTTTTGAGGCGAAGGTGCACGCTACCAACTCCCCACGCCATCTTTCCAAACCGTGCGTAAAGTATATTTTCTGCCTTATTGATCTGCAAGATGTAATTCTGGCCTCCCTCAGTATGCGCAGCTTTAGCCACACTTAGCACCTTCCAGTCGCTCGTCGGCACGTCCGGATTCTGTCGTTGTAAGAGTAGCAGAGCATCCTCAGTTATCAGCAGGCGCGGTATGAGGACCTTCGCCTTCGGTACTTTGCATTTAATCATTTTGACGCCGCCAAACCATTCTGCTCCGTCAAATGTTGGCATAGGTGCGCTGGGGTCTGTGTACATTTTTGCGAGTAGGGTTTCCAGCAGCTTCATCTCCACCGCTTTCCACCGTTCTTACGTTATTTGTCCCAGCGGGATACTGCGGTCTATGAGTGCCACAACGTTGTCGGTCGTTCTGTATCGTGCTTGACGATTGGCTTCACAGCACCGTCATTGCACTTCCTTTTCATAGTGGGCATCTTTCCTTCGCTTTCGGTAGAGCGTTGCCTTTTTTCTGCAATTTGCTCCTCTAACCTGTTGGCGAACTTCGGATCTGATGCGGCGCACCTTGGGAGAGTTGAGAAATGTGCCCGGCCTTTTTCAACTTCCTCCTTAGCCCAAACCAACCGTACCTTCTCCTGCTGAGCTAGGTCGTTTTTGGTGCTAAGGGTACTTTTACCGCGGCGTTGTATTGCGCTTTCGCTTTCATCCTCTCCTTACTTGGCTTAGCTCTAGGCCCTTTCTTGCTATCAGAACTGACACTGAAACCTTCGAGTTTAGCCGGAGAGCGAAGTAGCGCGTCGTCGTCGGTTGTGTTTACGCTCGCTACGCTTTCGAGGTCCGAGTTTTCCTGGACTATGGCCACTGTGCGTTGCAGAGCGAACGTCTTTGTTGTGCTGGCAGTAGCAGTGCGACTGCTGTAACCTGCTCCCGTTACAGCAGAAGTGTGGCCACTGGCGAGACAGCTTATAGCTTCACTGTGCCCGCCGGTGGTAGTGGCCATTTCTCCCACCGACGTTTGGGCTGATATCCCAGCCCGCTTTTTTACATTATAAACCTCCATTTTGAGTTTTTGTTTCGGGAAGCCTCTATCCCTAACGTTTTATACCTGCCATCAGGTACCTTATTAGCAATGATCTTTATACTAGCTCCCCCGTCACCTATTGGGGCAACATATATAGTTCTCCGCCAAGAGGGAAGGGGGGAGTTCATATATTGATCTTGGCTAGGCCCCACCTGTTTGCGTTGCTGCAAATCAGGTAGACCCCGCAACAGCACTGCAAATCATGATGCCCATTGCCCAGTCGGCACCCGCGTGGAGGGTACAGCTAAGACGATTTCTGCCGACCTAGTAAATATATTAATTAAATTTAAAAAAAAAAATTTTAAATTAATCAAAATAATAAAGAAGTACTATTTTATGTAGGGGGAAATCTGATTGACGAATTTTTTACCTTGCCAAAATACTTTTCTGACAAATTGTACATACATACTATCCTAGTAATAAGCGCTAATAAAACATACTTACATATGGGCATTTCCATGAAAACGTCAACCGCGACTGAAAAAATAAAAACCTTTGAAACATTTTTCAAACAGGGCAAATATTTAAAAAAGCACTCAAATTTTATTAAGAAGATGTATTTAGAGCTTATAACAATCATTAAAGAGCAAAAAATAACAGTTTAAACTGACAATCTCTTTGGTTAATCTTAAGAAATTGCAATCAGCTGTTTTCTCTTAACTAGCGACTAAATTCAAGTATTTGTAGCATTGCAATTACACTTTGAAATTAACGTTACAACAACAAGATCCACGAGGAAAGAGAAAATATAGAGTTCGATTAGCGGTATTTTTTTTGGTTCGCTTTGGATGTTATTCTAATGTCACGTACGTAGTGCAAAAACATCATTTATCTACGTCATTTGAATTTGACTGGTCGTAGTGTTTCAAAGCAAGATATTTGTCGCAAACAAATATTAATCATAATTTTTTTTCAGTTTGGTGTAATAGAAATTGTATAAGTTTCTAAAGTTCGTCACGTACGATATTATAAGTACTACAATTGCAATTAAATGTATGAGAGTTCATTTGTTAATTATAAATATTTTGTTAAGATGGGTAAAACAAGCTACGAGACTACAAAAAAATGGAGGGAGGATTTGAAAAAGAATGAGGAAAAAATTAAGAAGTACCGAAAAAAAGAGGCTGAAAGACAGCGTGTCTATCGAAGAAAGATGGCAGATGCAGCCAAAAAAGACGAAAAACTTCTTCAAGAAAAAAGAACTAAAGATCGCATTCGACAGCAAAGGCGGAGAGGAGAAATAAATAAAAGTGTACGTAACTTTATCCCCGAATCTTCTTATAAATGTAAGCAAACTTTGGGTAAAGCTATAGGAAAGGTAGAGAAGGCCTTGCTAATAGACATAAGCAAAAAAGTTGAAATAATTGAAAATGTATATAAGAAATATGTGGAACCTTTAAAGCGTGAACAGGAAAAACACCTTGGTCCAGTTGAAAGTATTAATATAATCAAAGAATTCTTCATGCGAGATGGAATAAGCGTGCAAGCTCCTGGCCGAAAAGACACATTTATCTATGATGGGAAAATAGTTCCAAAGCGCTTTATGCTTTTGACTGTTGGAGAAGCTTACCAACTATACAAAAACGAATTCACCATAGAAAGTGTTGGAAAATCTTTCTTTTATCATTACCGACCTAGCTATATACAGTTAATAGACAAAATGCCGCACAATATGTGTGTTTGTAAATACCACGCAAATTTTGCGTTTTTGTTGGAGTCCTGTGCAAAAGTTATACCAACGTTTCCAAATACATTTGAAAGGTTCTTACAATTAGTCTGTTGCAATGTACTGGATGAAAATTGTGTGGCTGAAAATTGCCAGAATTGCGTGCGAGATATAGAACATGATTTGATCCCTCTACGTTTCCATAAAGAAATGGAAAAAAATTTGAAATGGAAGTTTTGGAGAAAAATTGATAACCGTTTAACGTTAAGCTATACGATCGGTACATTGTCGGAGCTAATTCGTGAAATAGAAGCTCAACTGCCGATTTTCAAACTGCATAGTTTTGTAAAGCAATGCCAGCAAAGATATTTTAACGATAAAAAGATAAATGTTACGCCTGATGAAGTGGTTTTTCAAATAGATTTCGCTGAAAACTATCGATTGGTTAATCAAAATGAAATTCAAGATGCTCACTTCAGCTATCAACAGGTCACTATTTTCACGTGCGTTGCGTGGCTCTTTGGAAAAAGTAAATCTTTTGCTATTATTAGCGACAAATTTACGCATAACAAGTTTGACGTTTATTGTTTCATCACGAAAATTATGCTGCAAATAAGAGAACAATATAAAGACATATCATCTATTTACATATTTTCCGATGAGAAGCGCTCAGTTCAAAAACAAATTCATATTGAAAAGTATTCCTTCTTTCGTAAACGAATTTAGCTGCAAATATTTAGAATGGAACTTCTTTGCAACATCACATGGTAAAGGTGCAGTTGATGGAATTGGTGCAATTGTTAAAAGAAAGGTCTGGCAAGTTGTGAAAGCAAATGAATTAATATTGCCAGATGCTTTCTCATTTTATGAATGTGCTCATAAATATGTGGAAGGAGTTAATTTGTTGTATGTTGCTGCCGAAGAGATTGAAACCCTTTCTTCTATTATCAATGAAAAATGGCAAAATGTCCAGCCAATTCCAAAAATAAAAAAACTTCATACGTTTGCATATCACGATATTTCTCGAACTACGTATTCATTAAGAGACAAAATAAAAATTTAATTAGTACAAGTACATAGTATGTAGTAAGAAATGAATTTAACCCTTTATTTTGTTTTTATTGATTTTATCACTGAATAACTATTTTTTGTTTGTTTTTAAGTTTTTGTATGCATATTTACAAAACATATATTTTATTACTTAAGAATCACATAAGAGAAAAATCTATCACGTACGGTATGTCACGAACGATATAAAATTTTGTTCATTATAAAATCACCAACAAATTTTTTTTAATTTAAAAACAACGAATTCTAAAGGAAAAATATTTGGCTTAGTTTAAAAAATTACAATAACAAAAAAGCTTCACACAATTCGCAGATTTTCGCATATTTTTACATGCACCACAAAGTTACTTCCGTTTTATGTCACGAACGATATGCTTTTATTTCCCTCGATATTAATTTTTTTGTCATATATAGTACCCTGTGAATGGAACATAACGACAAAATTTTTAGAGTTGCTCCTATATTTGCACAATTTATTGCACTTTGTAGGTGTACAAATGTCACGTACGATGACATGGAAATGCCCATATACGAGATATGTTCAAAAAGTATCGCGAATATTGAATTTTCGCGAGCTACGGATGTTCGATTTTCGATCTTTTTGTGGCGTTATGTTGGTACTCATGACCCTCACTTATGTTGACAATCTCGGCCATTTTGAATGTTCAGTCAGTTTTTGACACCTATTGTGCGTGTACGTGTTTTAACTTGTCTTCTCCAAAATTTACAAAAATAATATGAGTGTCTTTGGCTCAATAGTTTGCGCGGTGATCTATACTTTTTATGGCTTAGGGTTCGAGCCCAGCAAAAGGCTGGTGGTTTTATCTATTTTTTTTTTTTAAATTAACAATAATTTTTATGAAAAAAGTATAAAAGTATTTTACTATTTTCCATAAATTAACCAGTATTATATCATTTTACTGGACCAAAACTAGAACAGAATTATTTCATGTCTGATATAGAAGAAGACTGGAAACGGTGGAGTATTATGAAATTTAATCTTCAAGACTAATCATACATACATATATGTACATACTGAAAGGAGAATAAATCTCAATGATTTATCCTCCTACATAACATATTGGCACCACTCGTAAAATAAGATCACCAGTTACCCGACACTGGTGAGTCACTTCACCGTATTCATCACGCCACTGCCTCTCAACAAACCCACGCGGTGGAGAACACGTGGAGAAAACCCACGCGGTGGAGGACCACGAGGCAGCTACCAAAAAGAAGAAGAAGACAAACTGAAACATATGGCAGCTATCGGGAAGAAGGAGAAGAGCAAACCACGCCATTCTGATAGCCAACGAGAGCACGCCACGCATTGCGTGTGAGCAGCCACTGCGCTATATAAGGAGCAGCATCGCAGTACTCAGTCTCTTTTCCATCGAACAGCGGCGCAGGCAAGACCTCTTGATCATCGAAGAACAACGCAAGCAAGAACTCTCTTACATCGAACAGCAGTGCAATTAAGAACCTTTTTTTTATCATCGAACAAACGGTAGAGACAACAACAGTGCAAGTGACCTGACGCTTCTGACGACCTGAGCGAGTTAGTCACTCGCGCCGAACGTACACATTTACCTGAGTGAGTTAGTCACTCGCGCCGGACAAACTGACGCCTACCTGAGCGAGTTAGTCACTCGCGCCGGACGAATACCTGAGCGAGTTAGTCACTCCCGCCGGACACCTACGACATTGGAACGCGCGACACAAAGCCCCCCACCATGCGAATCGCCAACTGAAGGCGAAAACAGATAAATGTACTAATAAGAAAAGAAATTGTAAATAAGTAAGACAATAAAGTATCCACGGAGTTAACCACAAACTAAGACTTATTTTCTTGCTAACGAACCCTGGACACCGCTGAGTCTACCTCAGCTGTAAAATTTTAAAGAGACACAGCGTGTCGTTACAATACATACAATCTGTACATACATATTTGTGTTATCATTTTGGCAGGTAGCGAATTGTGCCATAAGAAGCATGAAATTAAAAGAAAGCGCCTTCATATCTCGATTGGAGTTTTTGTTTTATGATGTTCGGTGTGGCTTCTTTAAATATAAAGTGGAGCTGAATTCAATTTTTCATGAAATTATGGATATTTAAATATTTTCAGAATAGACAAATATCAGCACAGTTTATTCTTTCGATTTTATATTTCATATGTTCGCTTTAGCAGCATGTAATCAAACATTTTTTGAGTGTATCCGAAGGAAGAATAATTATGCACAAAAGACAAATTTTGCTAAAATTAATGATCATCTTTTAATATTCATATGTTCCTCTGTTGCCCATTCCATTAGAAAATTTATCTAAAACAATTTTAAATTGAGTGTAAAGTCAACAAAGTCAACTTGTTTAAAAGTTTTTGTTACTTTGTCAGATCCGCTTGAAATACTACAATCACATTATATTACAAATTATACCACTCGTACGTACATGAATATGTATTTGTATGTATGAACACTGATTTTCCAAATTTTCATAGCATATGATTTTATGTTGAAAGTAAATTTTATGAACTTCAATTTCTAGCAATAAATGCATATGTTCTTGTTATATAATTGATTTACAAAGCTTTGTAAATAAAACCGTATATAACCTATATACGAGGTGTGATCAAAAAATAACCGTTATTATCATCTTTTCGTGAGTTACGTATGTTCGATGTTCGCATTTTTTTCTGTTATGTTGGTACACATGTCTGTTATATATGTTGGCAATACCAACCATTTTGGATTGTCAGTTTGTTTTTGACAGATAAAAAGGTTAGTCGTGTTTTGGTGTGCTCTTCGATTTTGTACTATTCGAAAAAATGCATCAAAGAAACTGTATTCAGTTTTGAGTAAAAAATGAAATTAAATGCGCAAGGACATTTGAAATGTTGACTGTGGCCTTTGGCGAGTCTACTATGAGCAGAACACAAGTTCAATTGTGGTATAACCGGTTTAAGGAAGGCCGAGAAGATGTCAATGATGATGCTCGTCCTGGTCGCCCGAGCACGTCAACAACCGATGAAAACATTGACGCAGTGAAGAAAATGATTTTGGATAATCGTCGAATCACTATCAGAGAGGTTGCTGATGATGTTGGCATATCGTTCGGCTCATGCCAAGCAATTTTTACGGATGTTTTAGGCATGAAACGTGCGGCAGCGAAGATTGTTCCAAAATTGCTAAATTTTGAACAACGTCGCATGGACATCGCTCAGGAGCTGTTTTTGGCCAAAAACAAAACCGTTATCATGCCTCAACCACCGTATTCACCGGACTTGGCCCCCGCTGACTTTTTCCTCTTTCCAAAACTGAAGACACCGATGAAAGGTAAGCGTTTTGCTACGATTGAGGAGATAAAAGAAAAATCGAAACAGGAGCTGTAGGCGATACCAAAAAAAGCGTTTCAGAAGTGTTTCGAGGATTGAAAAAAATGCTGGCATATGTGTATTATATCTGAGGGGAATTACTTTAAAGGGGACAAGATAGTTGTTGATGAATAAAAAAATACTTTATTTTTTGATCACACAATAACGGTTCTTTTTTGATCACACCTCGTATATATGCATGCATATCTGTGTATTTAAATATGTAAGAACATAAATATATAAATAAAATAACTAAAATTATAAAATAAGTACACATGTTTTTTATTTCACTTTCCATAATTATTTCATTTTATATTCCCATTGTCGCACCAAAACAGGAAATAGCAACTTTCACGGCATAAATTTAACCAACCAATTATTAAATAGAACAAAAATTGTAATGCCAAATCAATTGAAATATATTATTTCACATTTATTGACATAAATATTGTCATAAAATGGGTGCATCATGTGCGCATAAAATTGTGTTAGTGTTTGTACGATTTCAATTGCTTTGTTGACGTTAGTTTTGTGATGCTTTTGCGCATTTCGTCTGAAGAAACTCAAAAATTTCACAAAATCTAATCCAATCAAACATTTCACTCGTCAATGAATATGAGCAATTTTAGGAAGTTGTTGTATTTCCGTACAAGCAAATTGTTAGATTGGATTTTATTGTTATGGTAGTAAACGCAAGAATTTTGCAGATGTATTTAAATTTTTGATATTTATTTTCCATAAATTATCCGTCGTTTTATTACACTAGTTTACAAAATAAAATTTTTTTCATGTACATTTGATGAGAGGTGACTTTTCTTATGTATTTTCATCTGCTGAATTCGAAAATCAAGGTTAAATTTTTTTTTTTCATGGAATAGTTTGTGAGATATTGTAATTTTTGTATTTTTTCGACCTTTTTTCACGTGACAAATCATATCTCGAGCTAGAAATGTCCGATTGGGTCGTTCTTAGTACCCAATGCAAGGTATGTGACGAATATGTATAATCGGATCTTTGATTGGTAAAGCGGTTCAAAATATATCGATGAAAATAGGGCACATTTTCAAAAAAATTATATTTTACAGTGATTCTGTGCCGGCGGAAAAGTACAAATCGTTGAAAAACTGCTGGTTTCTCTTCATGTACGTAAATATGATATTTTAACGTAAG
The DNA here is from genome assembly GCA_920105625.2 of Clusia tigrina. NCBI lineage: Eukaryota > Metazoa > Arthropoda > Insecta > Diptera > Clusiidae > Clusia > Clusia tigrina. The sequence goes on along the minus strand of OV050032.1, from coordinate 50,965,262 downwards.
AACTAAGACCAACTAGAAGATAATCGACCGAAAAATGACAAAGTTATAAGCAATTGAGTGAAAGTTATATGCTTTGGAGTGGATTTATTCACTCAATTGCTTATAACTTTGTCATTTTTCGGTCGATTTTCGAATTCAGCAGATGAAAATACATAAGAAAAGTCACCTCTCATCAAATGAACATTTTCGGTGTAAACTAGTGTTATTGGCACTATAATAAAATATTTCATGACTGCTATAGAAAAACACTGGTAGCGATGTAGTATGATGAAGTTCAAAATTTAAGAAAATATTCTAGTAATAAAACTAATAGAAATTTAAAAAGTTTTTGAACTCTTTTCCATGCCACCTTTGAGGTAGAGTTATTGGTACGTTTTTTTAAAGTGGTGTCCCTGGTAGGCCTTGAACTTAAACTCCAAAGCCTTTACATCAAATGTAAATTTAATTTCTGGAAGCAGTCATTAAATGAGGTTCAGTAAGATTAATTATAAGATTATAAAAATAATTTTTAATTTACTTTAAAAAAAAGATGAACAATAAAAAAAATTAAAAAAAGTATTCTTCTGTGGGCTTGAGAACTCGGCACCGTAAAAGGCCGACAGACTACCAACGCTTTACCACTGACGCAACTGATGCTTGCAAATATTTTAGCAATTTTGCGACATTTTAGGGCGTCAAACTGTTTTGAATTAATTAATCCAACAGCACACCGTTTATTAAATTCTGTGCATTTGCCCAACACTGACCACGATGCACTTTCATATATAGGAATATTCAAAATGAAATTAACGTAATAATAGTAATTTATTTATTAAAATATATATTGTATAAATCAATAAATATTTATTAAAAAAAAAAATAATTTTTTAATAATTTTGAAATTTTATAAATTTTTTGTTTGAAATAAATTTTTTTCAAATTTTTTATTGAATTCACTGTTAACATGCCGCTGTTATAATCATTTTTAGCAGAAAAATGTTACATTTTGACAGCAGTTCCACGGCGATTCCATGCGTGGCATTTCCCCTGTTTGCTAAAGAGCGATTTGCATAGTCTTTTTGTTTATTGTCTTCGCTACGTCTTGTTAAATATTGTCTTTGCTACGTATATACCCTTTGCTTCAGACACACTATGAGAGCGCATGCGCTGGGAGAGAGCAGCACGCTCATCCGTTGAGCGTTGCAAACCGTTTCACTTTCATTTTTGGATTCATAATGCAAATTGATTTCTTTTTTATTTAATTCGAGTCTTTCGATATTTAACACTTAATTCACACAAAATGAGAAAGGGTGCAAATAATATGACAGACTTAATCTTGTCTCTTTATTACTTAAAATCAGGGCACACTTGTAAGGTGGTCGCAAGGGAAAAATCACTCTTCTTATAAAATTGATGTGATTAAAATTAACTGTATCAGATTCCACATTGACACCATATAGGGTAAAAGCGGATAAGCTTAAACTGTGCCCAGAAGCATAAGTTTATACAATGGGTGAAATATCACTCGAGGGACTGTTAATTAACGTCAATTACGTTAAATTACGTTTTAACAATCTACTCTCGTTTTAGGTATGATTGACAAGTCTGCAATGTGCTGTCAACATACACGTCATCACAAGCATGTTGCTTGTGCCGTGCTACACCAAAAATTATGAACAATATAAGAGCGCGAAATTGACAAAAATGTGCTTCCGTCATGCCTAGATAAGTTTAGGATAAAAGTTTGAAATAAAAAAAAAATGATATGCGGCAGGTCAGGACAATAAAGCAAAAGTAGCTGAAATGCAGAAAGAAATTTAAAACAGATTTAAAAAAGGATTGAGTATTTTAGTAGATATGCCGAAAAAAATTCCGGCAATACCAATGATGGCAATACAGCCAGAAGATTCTGCAAAGGCGCAGAAAACATCGGAAATATCAGGCATACATATTGGTCGTATTAAAATTATAAAAAGGTTTGACACAATAAGTGAATACCCTATTAATATACATGCTTTTCGACGCTACAGAACTTTATTTGTCGGAATATTCATGGTTTATATCATGGAAATAATATAAGCTCCTCCTGCATCCTCCCCATTGGTAATTTTTGTGAAGAAGCGCAAGAGTACAGAAATAAAGATGCAAGAAATTATCGCGAATTGTTTACTAGGAAAACATCACGAATTGACACGAATACGGATCTATTGCACAGCCTGCTTAATTTCATCCGACTTTTATAGGTAGTTTACGTACAACTCCAAAAACCAAGTGGGCAGCTTCATATACGTAGTGGTTGTATTATTATTGGTCCATCCAATTTTTGCAGAAGGCTCTGATTAAGATTAAATTTACAACTCGTTTTTATTTAATATTTGTATTTAATCGTATGGTTTTCTTTATTTATCCCCATGTTGATTAGTATATGAAAACCATCAAAACAATCACAAGAAGCATATTTCTCTGTATTTTTATAAATTATCTTTTCAATGAAGGAATAATTACTTTAATTACTTTTATAATATATCTCGAATTATAATTAAAAAAGACTTTTGACCTTAAATGTAGACAAAAGGAGAATTTGTATGGGAAGGGGAGTAGTTTTTTTCCAGTGTTGTTCATCTTAGAACTTAACCTCCGCATGGAAACTAAAAGCTTACATACTAAATTTCAAGTCAATATCTCTGAAACTATGGCTGCAATTGAATTAAGTCCCCCTAGATTGGCAAATGCGGCGATGGAACATTTTGCATTGTCTGCATTGTAACCGCCATATTTAGCTGCACCAACTGTTTCATGAATGGCGACGAACTTAAATGTGTCGTCTGCATTGTAGTTAGTATATTAAGCACCATTAGGTTTGTTTGCGTGCATTTCCAGTACGAATTTACAATCATCGAAATTCAAGGGAGTAAAACAGTATTCGCTCTGGAGGAGAAGAATATCCAAAAGAGTACGCGAACGGAAATTTGCAATAATTTGCAAGTTAATAGAAACAGCTGTTTGCATTATATTTTTATTGTCATTATTTTGCGATTTTGATTGTGTTATATTTGTTTTTATTGTGAGAAATAAAATTGAAAGATATGGAAAACAGGAGAACAATTGTTGTGAAATCTTCACCGGAAACAAGAAATGCTCTTGCAGAAGGATGCGATTCAACAACACTTGTCTCATGAATAAAATTTTTTTTTGTCTGGAACCTGGTTTGAATGATTGGAATGAACTAATGAAACTTAATTAAATTGATATCTACCTCTTCCGTCGTTAATTCGCTCATATATATATTAATACGGAAGCACATTTGTTGTGGTCCCTTTTACCAGCTTCCTATTAACTCGATTTTCGATAAATTTTTTCTTATATAAAAAGTACTGTCATGTAGATTTACAGAATATATAAATTTTATTTATTTTTTTATTTTTATTTTATTAAAGCTTACATAGTAAAAACAATTATTAAATAAGCTATACTAAGCAGCGCTAGCAGCAGGGGCTTTCGGCTGGCTGTTGAATGAGGGCTGGTTTAGATGCGGCGGAGTAAATCAGTATCCCTGAGAAAATTGTAAATTTTGGTGATATTGTCGGCAGTTGGATTCATGAGAAGTAGAAGTGGATCGTTATTATTAAAATTTTGATGTCTCTGGTTTTCCAGTTAAGGAAAAAAACTAATAAGTGTATCACGCTGACAGTTGATTCGCAGAATGGGCATTGGCTAAGACGACTACCATCCAATAGTTGTGCGTTAGTGATGATAGTGTGTCCAATACGAAGCCGAGTATAAGGAGTGATATAGTTAGCCGGAACGGATGTCGGGTAGCAAGGTTTAGAGCGGTTAAGGTTGATTCTTGAATAGTGGTGGTTATACCTCATCCACTCAACCGCTATCTTAGTATTTCTCTGCTGAGCTATAAAGCGATGGATATCACTCTTTATGAAGAAAATGGAGGTAGTTGTGGGAGTGTTTATCATTTCTTTAGCAGTTGTATCCGCAAGTGTATTGCCAATGATGCCCGAATGGCCGGGCACCCACATGATTCTAAGCTGGAAAAGCCATCAGAATTTCTCTTATGCCACCAATCAGGTAGTTAGAATTACTACAGTTTTTTAGTGCTTGAAAGCAGGACAAGCTGTCTGTGCAAATGACGTACTTTCCTTTATTTTGTTTGGAGTACTGGACGGCGTGAATAATTGCTGTGGCTTCCGCAGTGAAGACTGAACAAAAAGGAAATAGCAGACCATATGATATTGGCTTATCTTTTTCTCTCACTGCAGCGAAGGTTGTGTTGGCTGCTTTAGATCCGTCAGTGAAAATGAATTGCCAACCTCTCGATTTGAAGAGAGCTGCTACTTCCGAGAATCGGGCTTTATATACAGAGCTTGGAGTGCTGGATTTAGGAAGATGAATCAGGTCGTTGATGAATGATGATTTCTTCAATGACCATGGGGGGTGATGATTCTTCCAAGGTAGAGATATTTTAATGGGTAACTCATTTTCTTTCGCAAACATGGCGCATTTATAAATTGAAGATGAGATCTTTGGCAATCGTTTTCGTGACGCTGAGTAGAAATCCTTTTGCAGAGCGAAGTTGGCGCTGAGGATTAGCTTCGGATAAAGTTTACGGATGCTGTCTTCCATGTTATCGTTTAAGAAAGGAAGTCCAGATTCGGCCAAGATGTTTTTTATGGGTGACGTAGGAAATGCACGCAGAGATCTACGAACGGCAGTGTGGTAAGGTGCAGCCAGCATCTTAAGATTATTTTTCGCGTGGTGTCCATATATTGCTAATCCATAGTTGATGATCGACAAGATGAGAGCCCTGGTGACATTCACGAGTAGAGCCGAACCGATTAGCGAGCGCTTACTTGATAGATATTTAATAATGTTTAAGTTAGCATAGAGTCTGTCTCTAACATATTGACAATGTTGTTTGAATGAGTACTTAGAGTCTAATACAATACCAAGAAACTTAAGGCTATTTGTACATGAGATATTAACATTATTAAAGGTAAGCGTGGGGATATTACAATGTCGTTTCTTACAAATATGTAGCAATTTGGATTTAGAAGATGAAATTGAAGCGCCTGAAGAACGGGACCATGTGGATAAGAGGGACAGGATTTCAGCAAAGGACGACATAACCGTAGTTAAGTTGGAAGATTTTGAAAATAACAATATATCATCCGCATAGATTTGATGACCGACATTGGGGAAATCAGATAAGCTAATGCTGATTTCGTCAAATGCGATAATAAAGAGGATAACCGAAAGGGGGGAACCTTGCGGGGTGCCGTTATCAAGAGGGCGAATAGGGGAGGAGACATTGGATATGAGAACACTAATTTTACGGTTGGAGAGAAATGATTTTACAAAGTTGTATATACGAGGACCAACCTTCCATTTGTTAAGTTGCCTTAATACAACATGGATACCAATCCGATCAAACGCTTTTAAAAAATCTAACGAGAGCAACGATATGTGATTTTTGCAGGACAATGCGTCAGAAATAAAGTGATCCAGGTGCAAGAGTGCGTCAATTGTTCCCTGCCCCTTCTTGAATGCAACCTGGTTATGGTGAATAAGTTTGTTTGTGTGGACGTACCAAGAGAGCCTGGTAGCAATGATTTTTTCCATTAATTTACCTAGACAGGGCAGAAGAGATATAGGACGGTAGCTACTAACTTCGCACGGAGGTTTACCAGGTTTTAAAATGGGAATGACAGCACTTGTCTTCCAAGGAATGGGGTAGTTGCCAGTACTGAAGATTTTATTATAATGAATGAGAAGACGGGAGAGAAGGAAGGGAGGGAGGTGTTTAATGATGGGGTAAGATATTTTATCAATCCCAGGTGTTTTGCCTTTGACTGCTGAGAGTGCAGAATGGAGTTCAAGTAAGGATAAATCAGCATCTAACAACTTGGCCGATGGAGATAGGTTCGAAGGCGGATAGCGGGTGGAAGAGAGCAGAGAAAGTTTACTAGCGGAGAATTCAGGAGGGAAACTGGGATCGGAGGAAGAGTTGGAAAAATTACAGGCAAATTCTAGGGCTATATCTTGTGGATACAGTAGGTTACCACGAGAGGAGTTAAGGGAAGAGATAGGGAAGGAAGATGGTAGACCAGATAGTCTTTTTATGTCAGCCCAGATTTTTCTTGGGGAAGAAGAGGTATTGAATTGGCTAGTTAATTTTTGGAAGCAGAGAAGTTTGGCAGCTTTGGCTTTGCGGCGAAATATCGCATTGGATTTTTTGTACTCGATGAGGTTTGAAGAGGAGCGAATGCGTTTGAATTCGCGCCATGCCAGTTGTTTGCGTTGCCTTAGTGCCAGAAGTTGATCGTTCCACCATAAGGGTGTTGGTTTGACTGGTTTGGAGGAGGATTGAGGGATAGATTGATTAGCAGCGGAGCGGATGATTTTTTGGATTCTCGAGGTTTCCTGATAAACATTTGGAGAGATGGGGAAGGAATTGGAGTGTATTATGCAGTCGTGTTCGAACTTGTCCCAGTCGGCCAAGTCAGTTTTAAAGCGAATTCTGGGTCTGAATAGGGATGTAGAGCGGGGCGAGGGAATTTTAGCGAGGATGGGAAAATGATCGCTACCGTGTAGGTCGTCTACGCGGCACCAAGATGCTCTGGAGAAGAGGGATGCGGAACAGAGGGAGAGATCAATATGTGTAAAGGTTCCATGAGTGGAAAAATGAGTGGGAGCGCCATCGTTAAGAATTATGCTGTTGGAGATTAGGATGGCGTCTTCAATGGTACGCCCCATAGAATTAGCAGAAGCCGAACCCCACAGAGGGCTCCAAGCATTAAAGTCGCCTGCCAGTATGAAAGGATTAGGCCTGAGGACAAGAAGGCTACTGAAATCTGTAGTTGAGAAAGAATGGTTGGGTGGGGAATAGGCACAGATAACTGTGATTTTAAAGGGAGTTTGGATTTCTATGGCTAGAGAGGAAATGTTGGATTGGATGTGGGGAAGGGTAATGTGAGGTAGGTTTCTCTTCACAAGAATGGCAATTATTTTCATATGTTGTCCCTAACTGGGTTCAAATCAGGGTCAATTTTGTACGGCGTTTACTATTTTGAAATTTACGACGTATTGTATCATAGAGCAGGTCCATTGACTGCTCAATATGGACGTGCGTCGTATTACGTGCAACTTTTTTATGATGTTGAAACCGCTGTCACATATTAGTTACACAAGCAAGTTAATCAGTCATGTAATGCAAATTTAATTAAAGAAATTTCTTCTGCAATTGTAACGGATGTTGCTGTCATTTTTAGCACAGTTGATGGGGAACCACCATTCGAAAGAAATATGGTGTCCTTTTCGAAAACGAATATATCTGTTTTGGATTCATCATTAGATCCATTGGCCTACCCATTATTATTTCCAAATGGTGACACTGGGTGACATGCTAATATTTTTTAAAATTTACCTTCAACGTCACGTACGTCAAATACATCACGACATAATGTCACTATGCATATAGACTGGCAATCAGGGGCGATTTTTGTGTACTGCACCATTCGCGAAAATTATTTTTGCAATGGATAGTGGACATGTATGTTGGAATTGAAGGCACACATCTTCATTTAATAAGAGAAAATCAAATGTTATTCGTTTATAATAACTTGACCGATTATTTTGAATCGCATCCTGATAATTAGGCAGAAAAATGATTCTGCCATCTGCTTTCAACGGGTTCCCTCAAACATGCATCGAAACTACCTCGATGCAATGGCCATTGTCCAACATTTTGGTAAACCATCGTTAATTTTGACAATGACATACATCAAAATGATTCGGCTAATTTTCGACCTGAAATCATTGTACGTGTATTTAAGGCGAAATTAAAATAATTGATTTATTTAATTGACAAAAAGAAAGTTTTTGGTTGTGTTAAATCTATTATTTACACTATCGAGTTTCAGAAGAGTGGCTTGCCTCATGCTCATATTTTGATTAATTTCAGTGAAAATTATAGAATTGTTTCTCCAAATGATATTGATCTAGTAGTTCCACTGATATTCCAGATATTAGAGTCAACCAAAATTGCATGATTATGTTTCAAAGCACATGATGCACGGAGCGTGTGGTTTCTTTAATCCCAATGCAGTTTGCATGAGGGATGGAAAATGCTTGCAAATTTTTTCGAAGGATTTTTGTGTATCTACAATGGTGGTGATATCACGCATATATGTATGTAGTTTCTCCGAAAGATGTTGAACTTTTTCATTTCCGACTGCTTCTATTGCAAGTCGTTGGTCCGAAATCGTTTGAAGACGTTAGGACTTATCGTAATGTCGTTTATAATTCTTTTATTGAAGCTTGCCATGCCCGTGTTATTGCATCAAATGATGAGTGGCGTGATTGGTTGAACGAAGCGAAAGAATTCCATTCACCAAAGCAAATACGCGATATATTTGATCTTATTTTTGTATTGAATGTTCCAGCAAATACTCTGGCATTATGGAATGAGTTCAAGCTATTCTTGCTATTGGGTTACCTCTGCCAACATCCGTTTTTGATATTGATGCATTTGACCCACTGCAGGAACTGTTTTTATTTAATGAATGTTATGAAAGTGCCAATGCTGAACAGGGCATTCGTGAGGCTGTGGCAAAACATTTACACAAACTGCAATTATCCATATAATTTTTTTTCCATGTGTTTATTTATTGTATTTTCTAACAATAGACTAACAATAAGTATGCAAGTCTTACAAACTAATTAATTAACAATAATACACCTTGTTAGTGCTTAGTGTATCTTAAAGATCAGTGTTCTGTGTATATTAGTTACTACAATAAATTGAATGGTAAATTACATAGGTATATATTTAAACTGTAAGGATTGTAGTGCTGGTGTTATTATAGGTGGTTTGGATGACTTTTCATCTTTTGAGTATTTTTGAGTCTATATTAGAGTTGCTTGCGTTTAGGTGTAGGTTTATTGTGCATCATGCAATGTAGGCTATTAGCTTTTAGTATCACAAGCTTTTTCTTGGCTTCGATATGGCGCTTCGAGGTCAATCGTCTGTCAAGATGAATTCCTAGATATTTCACTTCTTTTGCTTGCGGAATAGGAACATTATTAAGTTTTATAACTGGACATTCACCTTTTTTTAGAGTAAATGGGATCTGTGTACATTTTGATTCATTGACATTAATTCGCCAGTCAACCAATTTTCTACTAATAACAGATGGTCTTCTAGATCACGAGATGCATTTTTGGGATTTGAGTGAGTGCTAAGGATAGCAGTGTCATCGGCGAAAGTTGTTGTGGTAGATCCGAAGTATATATTAAGTACAGCACGGGACCTATCACGCTTCCTTGTGGTACGCCAGCTTTGATGTCATAGTTTTTAGAGGAAACATTATTATTTCTCAGTTTGAATTTCATGCCACTATGATACGATTCCAGTATTTGGTGTGCTTTTGCGGGCAAGAGTTTTTAAATTTTGAAGATAACCTCCTCGTGCCATACTTTATCAAACGCTTGCGACACATCTAAAAATATGGCAGAGCATTGAATAAAACTAAAATAGCAATGATTGTCTTCGAGTTTTGTCTATCCCGACGTAGAAACCAAAGCTCAATCATCCCAATGGAAGCTGCCGCATGAGCCAAGACCGAAAAAAGCACGCCAAGTTCGGTCGAATGTGAAGGTTTTGCTGTCAGTTTTCTTTGATTGCAGGGGCGTGGTGCATTATAAATTCTTGCCGCAGGGTAGAACTATCAATAAGAAATATTATCTTCAAGTAATGCGCAATTTGCGAGAAGCAATCCGCCCGGAATTGTGGAAGAACAAAAATTAGATTTTGCATCATGATAATGCCCCTGCTCACACATCAATACTTGTACGCGAATTTTTGGCCAAAAACAACACTGTAAGAATGCCGCAGCCACCGTATTCCCCAGACATGGCCCCCTGTGACTTTTTCTTGTTCCCGAAACTGAAAAGGCCCATGAAAGGACGACGGTTCGCCACGATTGAGGACATAGACAAAAAACGAAGACAAGCTAAAACACGTCCACGCACAATAGCTGTTACAAACTGATTGTCAACATAAGTGAGGGTCATGAGTACCAACATAACGCCACAAAAAGATCGAAAATAGAGCATCCGTAGCCCGTGAAAATTCAAAATTCGCGATACTTTTTGAACACACCTCGTACCAACAGGGGTGTCCTAGATATGCCGTTTCTCTGTGCAGAAAATACAAAAGATATCAAATTTCAGATTAGCATGTGGTAAACCAATGAGTATTTTGTTTAACAGTCCACTGACAGGGGTAGAAAAAATTAATACGTCGTCCCATACAATATATGATACAAATTTTCTAATAAAATCTTTCATTATATTATTTATGAGTCTTCAAAGTAGCACTACGCACTCCAACCGGCATGCGACGGAAAATGCACATCATCTGAAGCATTTCTATCTGATAGGAAACCCAGAGCTCGGTCCAATGTAGTGAAGTATTGACAACAGCCCAGTTTATCCAACAATACGCCTATTTTAGGTATAGAAGATATATTGTCAGTCGTATGATTATTGAGTTTCCTATAGTCAACAACCATACGTCATTTTCATTTAGTAGCAGCAATCTGCTTCCTTTGTAGAATTCATTATTATTTCTACGCGTTTTTATCAGTGCCCGTCTGCTACTTTCGCCACGTCCGAAAATTGTGGGGTGTTGACTATCAATATGATATAAAATTAGGCAGTTGGTTTGGATTTGTTTTATCAAAATATGTCTATATTTCTAATATATATTAATATTAAATTTAAATAAAACATCCACACCATGGGTAATAAAACTAAAGATAGTCAGCAATCAGATATCGGCAGTTAGAGACTAGCAGCAGCTTAACATCGGCAAGACGTTTGTTTTAATTGATATGATCGACAATTTTCACTTCCAAACATGATCAGCCTCGGTTTCCTCAGTTAATCATTGACAAACTCTTACTTCTTTTTATTTGAATTTAATAGACAATTCAGTTTATTTTATTTTTATCAAACGTGAAACTTTTTCAAAGCCCGTTGTATGTTATATTCAAGTACTTCGAAGTTTATTGAATAAAATTAATACATTCTAAATTATTTCCCTTAATTTACAATTTTCTATAGTGTTGGTTCTAGTAATTCATAATTTTAAAATATTTTAATTTATAAACTAAACTTTCAGATTCGGCGTCTCGCTTCATCTTATTCTATATTGAAACTTCTGCTAAAAAATTATATTTATTTTATAAACTACACGCATACACCATAGTTTCACAATAATTAAGTTCACTTGGTTTTCTCTATTTTGGAATAATACAAAACACTCAAAATTTTGATTTTTCATTATTATATTCATGAGAGCAGGAACAAATAGGATTTTTTCCGAATGGTATATTTTAGAGCCAAACGCCGTTTTCGACTGCGCCCTTAAATAAAGCACTTGTTTATTTTTAAAGGTCGTTCTTAGCCTAATCTTTATACATTTCTTTTTAAAAAACATTTACACTTTAGCTTCTTTGTGTATTTTGTATGGGTGACTAATTTTTTATTTTTTTTACATTGTAACTAGTTAAATGATTTAGAAAACTAAATAACAATTTGTATCTGATTTTGTATAAAGCAAGTAATTTTATTGATCCTCTGCACAATACTTGCAGAGAAGTTGGTTACTATATGAGATCCTTTAGTTTGGGTCAGTAAGAACTGAGGCTTTGCTGTTCACATGGTTAGATAGTCTTTCCACGTGAGAATTTCCATATTATTGTATTGCAGCGGTGACTGACTCGATGCCAAGATCACATTCGAGATCGCTGCTGCAGACATACCAAGTGTTTTTACGGCACATTTCCGTAGTTTCTTTTGGAATCTTTGGATCTGCCTTATATTACAGGAGTTTGAGCAGCTCATAGTTGAATTCCATAGGTCCATATCTGTTTAAGCACTTGGTGTAATCAAGAATATTGTTCCTTGGTTGGTGCAATAAGCAAATCAGTTTTTATTTACAAATTATGATTACGCAGGACTGTGTTTTTATTTTTGTGTTAAACATTTGCTTATTTACATTATTTATTACTTAATACTACTCACCAAAAAAGTTATTTTTTATTTTCCTTCATGCCGCTTAGCTACCTAGATTTTCAAGGAGAAAACAATTCATACCTGCTTATCCCATTTCGGTCGGGTGCATTTTTGTGGCACTCGCGTCAGAAACCACATTTTATTATGCACGCAATTTGGTACAACTTGGTGATTAGAATTACCTTTTGAATGAACTATGTGCGGCTGGGCTGATTGAAGTGAACGCCTTAGTAGTGATGCGGCGATGAAGGTTTTATTATTATCAACATACGACAGAGTTTGAAGAATTTGAGTGTGTGTGCAGCAATCAAGATGGAAGGCAGGGGTGAAGTAGGGCTACAAAACACGAAAACGAAAACCAGTATAGTTAAAATTGCTATAAAGCGATTTGTCGAGTAAATCGCATGATTGTAATCGGGTACTAGGATGAATGACGGGGCGAAGGAGTGGTGTACAAATGTACAATTGAATGGTCACCTCAAATAACGTTGTAACCGACAGTTTTTGCGAAATGCGTTTTTTAGTGAAATTATATTCTTACGGCAATTGCTTGTCTTTCTACAAACAAAATTTACCTTTTTGAAAATTTGTTTGCACATCAAATACACTTTAAAGTAAACAGTCGCTGGAACAACGTTGTAAGTGATCGATATAAATTCAAGTGCGGAAGAATTTAGTGTGTTGCGTAAGCTTAATAAAGAAAAAAAAAGGAAAGTAAACTATGAAAATTGGCAATATATTAATAAAAAATTACTCAGAACTAGTGGAGAATCCAACATGTCCAAAAAAGGCAAAAACGTCGTATGTGCACAAACATTAAAACAATTTATAATTTTATACTTATAGGTCTGCAATTGTTCTTGTAATAAATAAATAAATAGGCCGCCCTCTGTGGTCTAGTGGTAAGCATGCTAGACTACACACCCCGAGGGTCGCAGGTTCAAATCCTTTTCTCTTCGAGTCGAAAGCCTCTGCAGCTAGTACTCATTCCCCCAACACCTCGCACTCATAATTAATTATGGTGTAAGATATAATAATAATAATAATGTTCTTGTAATTGGTATTGCAAAAATTTCAACTCAGACGAAATCAAAAACTTGTTTACGGAGTTTTATAAAAAAACAATCAGCTCTATTCAAATCTTTGATTCTATTAGTCGAACCAAATAGAAGGCGGGTAGCAGAAGGAACACCACGTCTTAATGTAGCTGTGCATTATTTTTGGTCTCATACGGTTGGAAAGAGACAGAGGGTATGCCAAAAAATAGTTTGCTACATATTTCAAATAACTCCGCGTCGAATTCAAGTTTTAATTTCATAAAAAATGGAGAAGATATTGTTGATCAGCGAGTAAAGCACCCAAACCGACCAAATAGAATAATAAATGAAGAAAAAAAAATGCGTTATTGAACACGTAAAGAGCTTGCCAGCTCCAGAGCCATTTTGGTCGTAGTACATAAAAAAAAATGTATTAACCCAAACTTAAGTATTGCTATAATGTTTGAATTGTATCAAGTATCAAGTTCATGAAGTTATAGTTCATATAAAATATTTTTAATTCTGACTTTGATTTGCAATTTGGAACTCGCAGGTACGATACTTGTAAAACATGTGACAAATATTTTATTAAAATGGCATCTTCTAATACACCAGAAAAAATAAAAGTAATACAAAAGGAAGCAGAACTTCACCACCTAAAAGCAGAAGATGCATATTTATGTAGGATACAAATTTGGCAAAAAATAATACTAATATTATAGTAATATGTGTCGATATACAACAAGTAATTTTTAGCCTGACACATTCGGATGTTTATTATCAATGCCAATGCGCCAATTACAATTTAGCTATACACGATATAGGAAAGAATACGGTTTACATGGCATGGATGTATTGCAAAGAGAGAAGCTTGAGAAATTACTTCATGTATTCTTAAATATATATTAATCAATCAATCACGATGTGATTCCAAAAGGAGTAGAAACAAAATTGTAAAGTGGCTTGAGCGATGTGTAGAACAAAATAATAATAGGACATTGATAGCTCTGTGTAAATTCCTGATCAAACTCAAAGAAGTAAGTCAGAAGTTTTTAATCTCTGGGCACAGATATAGATAAAAAGAAGGCTACATCAAAACTTTACGTTCCTGATGATGTTGTTAATTTTATTAACTCATCAAGACCATCAAACCTATTTTTGGTGCATAGAATGTGCCAAGTGGATTTTAAAAATATGAAGCTTTTACGAAAAATCCGAGCTGCAAGATTACAGAAGCGAGATGGTTACAGTTTTCTGAAGATCATGTTGAGGTTTTAAAATCAAGGAAAATTCATTCCACTTTGAAGACTGGTATATTTTCAACTTGCACCAGAAGACAAAAAAACAAAAAGCGCTGCCAAAACCAACATTTTTATGCCAATTGGAAGTGCTCCGAACTGAACGTGTCACTATTAGTCCCGAAAAAAAAATTCCGCTATCGATGTCAAGCGAATATGCACAATTTTATATAGAAAAACTAAAGCTTACGGCCTATATTTTACTTAGTTTAAATGAGGCAGAGCTCCGAAATCTTCGCTCGAATTCGAGTAGAGAGTGAAACTCGCTCGAATTCGAGCGCGAGTACTCCTGCGAGTGAAAAAAAAACGAGTATACTCTATTTTTCTATGCCACTCGAATAAGAGCGCATATGCTTTGCTCGATTTCGAGTGCGAGTAAAATACGCTCGAAATCGAGCAGATTATACTCTTGCCGAGTACTCTTTCAGTGGAAAAATAGAAGTTGTTTGTTTTTGCCGATTTGTGTGTGCGTGTGTGTGTGTGTGTGTAGTAGCAAGTATAGTAACTCAAACGGTTGTTGGTGTTGCTATGGACTGCGGTGGGGAGAGGTGACTGACGAGGGAGGACTGGGAGGCCAAGAAGAGAAAAGCAGCAGAATGTATTGTATTGTAAGGGACCGGTGATTTTGTGTACAAAAATACTCGCAAAGAAGATTACGAGTGTTACAAAAATTGTTTATTATTTATTATTGTTTATTAAATTTATTTATTACACGAGTAATAAAATAAGGATGAAAATGAAAAGAGTATATGTGTAAAATGCAGTGATTTTTTAATATTTTATATTTTTAAGTAGTTCATTATTTAATTTTAGTTACAAAATATTGTCGAGTGTTTATTTTTTAAGGCTGGTTCGTCTTGATGTCACTATTAATGCCAATGCACTAAATGGTCGTTCTACGGAGATTTGTGTAGCCGGGACTCCGAGTATAACTTGAAGCAGTTCATATAATTGTGGCTCGTCAACTGTTTTACATAACCACCATTGCATAATGTCCGTACTGCAAGACTCCCGCCTCGATAAAATTAATCTAGAAAAAAATATTTTTTCCACTAACATAAAAACGTTAAAATTTTTAAAAAAATTTATATTTTTAACTTTTGCTTTATATTAATTGAAGTAATTAGTTCAGCAGATGGTTCGGTTGCACATTCGGCATCTGCCTGAATAAACATGTCTAATTCTGATGTCGGTCGAAGAGGTAGGTGATGGACAATTTTGTACTACGGAGTGGGATGGGCCAATGGTTTTAATGATCTTCCATAACTTAACAATGTGTATCTCTGCGCTCTTGCGCTGTTCAGCCGTAAAGTAAGCTGATCCAACAAAGTTAAATCTTAGATCAACGTACACTGCAGAACGAAATGCATCATTGTCAAGTAACTTGTGTGTACGCTTGTCCATATAATGTATAATATCATTCGAGTATTGGTTATTCTCCAATTTACTCAAATTCATTTTCGCTTCCAACCAACTTCTAAAAAAATCACCTAGAAAGTTTGTTTATTAAGCGATTTATATGAAAAATAAAGTTCAGGTGCTTGTACTCTTACCTATTATTAGTTGTTCCTCTTGCAATTTTTTTGTTAAAATGAAGAGCGGATGAAATCCTTCAATAAATTGGTCAATGAATTGCCATCCATCTTCTTCAATATTCATTTCTACATGGGACTCAGCAAGGTTTATGTAAAACTCTTTGTTTTTCTTTAGGCTGGCTAACATGACATAAGTCGAATTCCACCTAGTTGGTACGTCAAGTGGAGGTTTAGTTGCGTTGCTATAAATGAACGCCCTGAAATTTACTTTTCTTTACCACATCACGAATATTTTTTATATGTTGCATAAAATATTCATTTCTTTTCAACACGTCATGGACAACAAGTTGTGTGGTATGGGCCGCGCATCTTACTGTAGAAAATATTTTGCTGGTGGCACTCTCAGTAAGATCAAAAATTCTTACATCGTCAGTAAAATTGTCATTCTCATCACGATCTACTTCAGAAGCAGAGCTATTGAATTCATTTTCTGGTAATTCAATTTCTTCTGATGAAAATTGGTTTTCAAAACTGTTTTTAAAAGAAATTTCCTGCTCTTCCTCCAACAGTTTGGAAGCCTTTATCATATTTGCTCCATTATCCACTGTGCAGAAGTATATGTGGTCAATTGGAATGGAGTTGTTAATATTTCTTCCTTCAAATTCTCAGCAGTATGTTTCTTGAGAACTTCTATCATACCTAGTGTTCGTATGATAATTTTTCCTGATAAGTATATAATAAATTTTAATTTAACATTTCTAACGAAAATTCCAATTGATATACCATTCTCGCAATATTGTGCGTTAATTCCCAAAACGCTCTTTCCAAATCTTGTTGCGCTGTCTACTTTTATAGATAACATTTTCAGTTTGACATCTTGTGCAATTTAAGTCCCTTACATCTTTCGCAGCTTTATCAATTTTTTCAACAATATTAGACGAATTAATATGGATTCCAAGTGCATTGCACATTGGATCAACAATTGTTTTAAATCCCCTTGAATCAAACAGTTTAAATGGGATATTATTGATTGATATCAATTCTACACAACCACGGATTAATGTTTTTTCATCCATACTAGTTTTCATTTTTTTATATAGATTTTTAATAGTACTGTCTGCAGAAGTTGATGGTGTTGCAGTGGTATTTTGTCCTTCTTCTAAATTGACAAATTTTAAAATGCCAGCAACAGTTTTATGAAAGCATGTTATGTGTCGTTTTAAATTTGAGATTAAAAATTTCCCACTTAATTTTTTTCCACAATTGTTAATTTCACAAATTGTGTTTTTTTCTTCACTGTCATAACGAAAATATTTTCGCGTTTCAATATTTATGTTCATTATAATATAGAAAATATAAGAAAACTTTTAAAAATATAATAAAACAAACTAATTGCTCCGCACACGCGCACTGTATGAGAAAGACTGAAAGAGTACACAAAAACAAACAGTTTCTATTTTTCCACTCGATTTCACTCTTAAGAGTAAACTCTCACTCTATTTCGAAGATTTTTACTCCCACTCTTAATTTTTAAAAAGGAGTACTCGCGAGTACTCCCACCTAAAACAAACGAGTGGAGAGTAAACTTTTTGTAACAATCGAGTAAATCTGAGCTCTGAAATGAGGTTTAATGTAATGTGTAATTACAAGGACACGAAATTGCCTTTTTATATTTTTTTAATTCCTGTAAATTAATAATGTATGATTGCTTTTTGTTAATAAATATTTCAAAATACATGAAATATAGAGTGATCGCTTTTTACTTGACGGGAAAATCGTTGTTTCTACCACTAGAAATGATGCTGCTTGTAGTGAAACAACATTGTATCATCCATTTTACAGAATTCATACAACGTTATCCCACTAAAGAAATATTGCAAACAATTTTTTGAGCATCTAGGACGCATTTTTATTATTTTTTGACTGTAAATCAGGTCTAATAGGAGTTAATGTAATAAAAGTGAAGAAAGAAATTTCGAATCTGGCGTCTTTAAACCGTTTTTTTTCTCTACTGAACATTTTTAACTTTGTCGGTTACAACGTTATTTGAGTTGAAAATTCAGGGGAGCGATTATTGTTTTTGCCTAAGAGAATAACCATTTCAAACTTGAACATAGAGTTTATTGGAATCAGTATATACGGCTCTGGAACTAAATTTTGACGTATATTTCCGAACCTACTATCCTATAGTGCAATAGGACATTATAAATTTTCGAAATAATATATTTTGAAAGATCTTCTTGGTCTTAGTTGTATGAGTTTCCGATCTACGCTTGAAAAACTATGTTAGTCTATGGTTATTAATGTGGTTGTAATGATGAAAAGAAACTGGACTTGGTTAAAAATTATTTTAACACTGCGTTTATCGTTTACACTGCTATCACTCATCGATGCTATTTTGGAGGAATTTAACTTAAGTGTTCCTATCATTCACTGTTTCCACTTATCATAGCAATCGATACCATAGAGTTAATCGGTCTCAAATAATACAATTGCGCAATTCAACAATTCAAATAATATTTGTCAGTTAAATCTTCCCTGCTTTTAATTCGTCAAAAATATAAAGTCATAGACCGCTTGAGTCTTAACACATTTTTAAGTTCAAAGTATAGTAAAACCAATGAAAAATTATTAAAAATAATCTATTTTATCGGTATACTAGGGATGTCTCTTTTAATAACATAGTTATGCAGTTGTATTACGTACGAATGTAGGGTTGTATTGAATTTTTATATTTATATTTAGCGTTCTACGAAGGAGAAAGTTATTGTATGTTTCTGAGCAGTAGCTAGTTTCTGTAACTCTTGTCTACCGATTATTTCTCTAGAGAAATGTGACGTCAGAGTGAGAAATTCTCAACTACTCATTAGCAAGTGAGAGTTTAAACAACCAGAGAATGAATGCGGTAAGTAATGTTTTTAGTTAAAAATCAAATACGAACGATGAGTTCCCATGTGTTTTAACATATAAAGGTGTGCTTTAAAAAAAAAAAAAACAAAAAAAAAAACAGTTAGTCAAGCATATACGGCAAAACCGTGCGCTGAGACGGGAAATCTTACTCGGAGAAAAAGAGTAAAAAATTTGCAGCAAAGCAAGGAACCAATGTGTTCGGAGCTGGAGAAGGCCAAAAGAGCGTTTGACGCTCGCCTTTCCAGTCAGGAGGAGAGGTACATGGCTGCCGTGAAAGAAGAGCTGCAACATATAAAAGACGGACAACAGCGCACGAATGAACTGATGGAAACAATTTTATTAGCTATTAATAAATAAAAATTCCAAAAAATTATAATTGCAATTTTTTTATTGTTTAGTAGACACTCTAATAGACGTATAACTCTTTTGTAGTATACACACTTCTCAAAAATAAATGTCAAAACTGTCAGATTAACTGTTTATTCTCAACATAAGACGAATTGTTGAGTTTTTTGAGTTATAGAAACACTAAATTCTCAACGATTGACAAAAACTTGGTGGTTGAGAACTACGTCATCAGCAGTAGAGAAGTTCTCTACTGAGTTACAAAAACGAGCATACAGGGTGGTGAACATGAGAGAAGAGGCGGCGTCAGTGAGCGCTCGAAGCTCCACTTGTCCAAATTACGTGTATGGTATATATTCAGATATTATAAGTGTCTAGAAACATTTCAGCATATTTTCATGGTGTATCGTAACACATTTAACAAATTTATCGATAGGAGTTGTACGGAGCGCCCTCATATATTATACCATACATATATATTAACTATCTCCTCCCTGTATCTGAGCCTGCGAATGATTGTGAGTGGAGTCTTCTGATTTCCATATTTCTATAATATATAGCAAATAAATGTAATAATTAAGTGAGTTGAATTAATATTTTTGATTAAATTCAAGCTTATTGATTTTTATATTAATGTAAATCTTCATATATTCTGCATTTTTTAATATAGGTGAAACCGCTATACGATTCATATCAACGTGAAATTGAACTCAATCTATGGGAACCCATAAATCGTTACTGGGCCGAATGTTACGAAGCCTGTAAGGCCGCTTCCAAGAAGCGCGCTACATTGCAGGCCGAAAACAGGCGAATCTTCCAGGTAGCAATAGATTCAGCTTATTTTTACAAGCCGATTATAGAGTAAGCCGTGCAGAAGCTATATTACTTAAATTGCTTGTAAAATTTCAGCAAAAGATTGTTACCCCATGGAAGGTGCGGCAAATGGAAGAAATGACACGGCTAAATTCAGTGGCGATACAGCAAAAGACAAAAATTAGTTACATTAAAAAAAAGTGGAAAACTGCCAAGAGGTTTCTTTACGGACCAAGGGGGCCCTGGTTTACTGGGTAAGTGATATTCGGAACGAAAGGTGTAATACAGTTGCGTAATTACCGAATTGTCGTATGCGATTATATATTATATATATTTATATTTTATTTTATTTTATTTTTTTTACTATGTATTTGCCGAATCTTTCTTTGTAGAGAAACTAACAGGATTTTTTCTAAGATTACAAGAGTACATATACATACCTCCTCTGCCGCTGCATTAAATATTTGGTGTTTTCACAGCATACGTTATTAAATGCGGTCTAATGTATATATCCTTTTGAGGCGCCTTGTAGAGGGAAGTATTTGAATTACTTATGGCTAAACAAATGATAAAATTTTTATCGGGAAATGGGATTATCACTAAAATACAATCTGGTTTTACACCAAGGCGGAGCTGTATAACGGCCCTAATTGATGTAGTGGAAGATATTCGGGTGGTACTTGACTCTATTAGAATGTGTTTCTTGACACTGTTGGACCATTCTAAAGCGTTTGAGTGTGCTAACCATGATATTTTACGAACAAAACTATTGAAAATGTATAACTTCTCACAGCTGCGCTAAAATTATTAATATCGTACCTCACAGATAAAAGGCAGACGGTTTACCAACCGTGTAGCAGCATTGTTGCGGCATCTAATTTTCTTTCTGTGCTCTAAGTGTACAGGGCACCATTTTGAGCCCACTTCTTTTTTGCTGCCGACTGCCTTACATCATTGTAATATTCATATGTACTCGTATGCTGATGACGTTCAAACTTACATCAGTTGTACACTGAACGAAGTTGCCGACTGTGTCACTAAAGTTAATAAAGACCTGAATAATATATATGTATGGGCAGGAAGGAATGGTTTGTGTCTTCTTCCGGTAAAATTAAGTGTTTGGTCTACAAGAAACACTTAACCGCGTAACCGCGGGCTGCCTAGAATATTTATGTATTCGTCGGCAATTAATTATGTAAACGTGATTAAAAATTTGATAGTTATATTTGATGGCACTCTATCGTGGAGTAATCATATTGCAGTAACTGTTGGTAAAGTCTATGGTATGCTGCGATACCAATAGGCTACGCAATATTTCACTCCCCTCAGGATTAGAATGATAATAGCCGGTAGGACTTGGCTCCTAATATGGTTGTGAAATATTTGAGAACTGTGATGCGGCAAGTAAGTCAAAACTCAGTGTGTTATTTAACACTATAACGAGGTACATTTATGGTTTAAGAAGAGATCATATGTCTGGGCTAGTAATAGAATTATTTCATATCACATTCGATCAGCTTCTTGACACTCGAAGTATTCTTTTGCTGCATAAACTTATTTGCACTCAGGAGCCTCCATATTTATTTAGGCGCCTTAAATTTACTCGCTCGGGCCGTTCTAATCGGCTTGTTCCGTTGAGGCATTCCTCACTTATGTCTGATCGTCAATTTTTCGTTAATGCTAAAAGATTTTGGAATTCACTGCCTGTACGGATACAAGGTATTGTCAATGCAAACCTATTCAAAATTGAGCAATGAATTTATGAGCTGAATTGAGTTGCACTGTAAATTGTATGTTACTGAGTACACTGTTTCTACGTAGGTATCCTTTAGTGACTAATAACAAATTTAAAGCTGTACATTAGTATTGATTCAAAGCTGTATTGTATCGATGAATTGAAAGTGGAATTGTACAAATACATATTGTAATGATTTTTTTCGAATCTATAACCTATTGTGTTTTATGGTATAAGTTAAATTATGTCCGGATTGTTGTACTAAATTGTATTACTATATGTTATTGGAACAATTTCGCAAGGTTTTGCCTTAATGTCCCAAGTTGAACGTAAATTAATCATAATAATAATAATAAATATGTTAATATAATAAAAATTACGTTCAGGCGGTCTATCGTCACTTTTGACGAAAATCGTCGGACGATATCTTTTCGATGGCGGTTACACTTTATGTAATATCATTTCGACGACTCGTCTGCTTTTTCATGTAAGTCAAATTCTACCACCTCTGAATTGGTGCAATGTGATCTTACATGTTATTACGCAAATTAAACGATATAAAATCCGGTAGCGACGGACAAACTAATTAATTAATGACTATCACTGGACGACAATAAATTAAATATAAATTGTGCAAGATTATAGAAAATACACACATTTACCGTTTTGAGTTTTTATTTTCACTTAAACAATTCTACAGAGCTGCCAAAGCTATTATTAAAATGTTTGCATTCATAAATTAAATCGAATATTGTCATCGCACTCAGTTTTAAAAATATACGGTGAAGTAAAAAGACATTTATTTATTATTTTTGAAATTGAAGGCTTTATTTAGCAAAGTTAGAATGATCCGAGTTGGGTCAAAAATGCACCGTTTTGTTCGATAACCATAATCATTATTCACATTTTCAGCCCGCCTGCCTTGTGTTTTCGCCTTTATAGAAGAAAAACTGTAAAATAGGGCGTATTTTATCTTTGCTAGTGTCCATATTTGACACGACCTGAAACAAAACTGAGTCAAGAAATCACAAACCCAGCTGAAAAGTTTTTTTAGTACGAAATCTTATCTTTCTAATCCCATCTAGCGTAGCCAGATCGCACTTACACAACGCGAGATACAGATTATGAAAGCCATCTATTGGAAAAATATGTATTTCCTTTTACTACACCTATTATTTGAAAAATAATTTCCTTGCGGTAGAATTAAATAATATTTGAATGACTTTTGACCACTGACCAATTCGCCTTTGTTAAACTCAGAGTGCTGGAGTATTTGTTGTTGTAATAATATAATCATAAATAAAAATCTGATTTAAGACAATCTAGTAGTGTTAATATTTCAAATCATGGGAATTTTTTACAGCTTAAGATTTTATAGATTCTCTCGTTCATTTATACTATTTGGGCTTCCTCCCTATCCTCGTTAAGTGCTAACAAGTCACAAAAACTTGCTTTTTTGAGCTTTTAGAATTTATTTAGATATTGACTATATCTAAATAAACAAACATAAATATACATATTGTTACGAAATTAACATGCCATCTGATTGGTTGCATAGTTTTAAGGCAAGCGTCATTTTCAACCCCTAAAAATATACGCACGATGTACACACTGTTACGATCTTTGCTCAACTGTCCTCGAAGTACACACTGTTACGATCTCTGTTCAACTGTGTTCGACTTTGAATAGTGTGGTCGTTTTTATAGCTTTCGAACGCTGTAGAAGTTTCTGCATCATTCTAGATACTTATATACTCGTACACCACGAATCTTATATACACCTTGAACGAGAACATTCTATACACCACTATCTTACCACGACATAGGATAGTGCACACAACTTCAAACTCCAGATGGGATCCTAAAAGTATGCAATCACGTTTCAGTATATACATAAACATACATTTGGCAACGACTTTTGGATGTTTAATTAATCAATTATCATAATTTTATTGGAACTAACTTCATGTAAAGTAAATTATGTTTTGCCGCAAAGACAAAAAAAAAACATAATTTATATTGAAACGTGATAGCACAGTGAAAAGTGATTGCATACTTTTAGGATCCCATCTGGAGATTGAGAATGAGTGCACCACCCTCAATTAGTCAAGACACAATCTATTCGAATAAAAGCTTCTTTCGTTGTAGAGATGGTGGTGTAAAGAATTTTCTCGAAAGAACTTCCTTGTAAGTGTATATCAAATTCTAGAAACATCCAGAAACTTCTACGCTATTGTAGAATTTTCCACCTCATCCATTCGAAGCTATAAAAAGCACAAGACTGTTCAAAGTCGAAGACATTCGAACTGAGATCGTAACAGTGTGTACATCGTGCATTATAAATCGAAACAGCAGTATTTTGTAATTGTGATTTTGCAAAGTGATGAAATTCATTATTAAAGAAAGTGATTAATGAATTGTGAAATAAGGTACAAATAGTAATAAAGTAAACTTTAAGCCTAATATTAAATGTGTAAATTGCAATAATTAAATAAAGTTAGTTATTTTAATTTAACCAGCGATTGTTTGATTACTACTCAATGGTGCGAATCCGAGTACAGAGAGTTAGAGTAAATTGTCAAGAGGGCGATTTCTTAACAGAATAAATTGTCAAGAGGGCAATTTCGTAACAATATTTTTAATTAGTGGCAGGCCACATCTTTATTCTTAAAATCCTAATTTACAACTGACAACTTAATTCTATCCTACTTAGCTCTAAACCTTGCTACCGTTGTGATTGCTACCGTTGTGATTGCTACCGTTGTGATTGCTACCGTTGTGATCATGTCGAAATTGTAATAGGTTTCCCACGGGAAATAGCGTAGACATGTCGTCAGTACTATTATGGTTGCAGGTGTTGCATCGACCTGTCGTCATCATTAATAAGCTTGCAGGTGTTGGATCGTTGTTGGTATTTAATGTGCGGGTAGATTGTGATAACTAGCATAAATGGTGTTAACTTGTACATTTCATATTTTTTCATTCTTGTGTTCTTTCATTTGTGTTTTTAACTCTGTACACAACCTATCGAATCAAACTAAAATGAAAAAGTAACAAGAGAAGTTACCAATTTGATTAAAAACTTTGATTCCACATAACAATGATCTGAATATTTTTCGTAAGTATACAATATTATGACGCTCCATGCTAGCAAAAAGTTTTAGTAAAAGAGGTGCAATAGTTGTATATTCCTTATATATCTCAGGGCCTCTGAAATCAGCCAAGAAGATATTTGTACCCAATAATGAAAATAGGATTCTACAAGAAGACAACGACCCAAAGTCACAATGTATTGACCCTCACAATCTTCAGATGCCAACGCAATTCAAATGTGTGGGCAGCTCTGTCGAACAATAAAAAAAATATTGCATTTCCTTTGTGTCTGCTGAAAAACTAGTTAAAGATACCTACGCCAAGAAGATGCTCAGCTACTATCGACGTTTAAGAAGATTTCACAGTGTACTGAATAATTGCGTTGTAGCTCTCAATATATACTTCAATGTAAAATAAAATAAATATATCGTGTTTGGAGAGAACAGGTTCAATATACGTAAACGCCGACTCGGTATAACTGATAATATTGGATCGTATAAAATTTAACGAAAGCGATTAATATTAAGTGTCAAGTCACCACACTCCGACCATTCACAATAAATGATTGTTGAAAATTGTGAGTGACTATAGTAAAAAACACAAAATGCTCACTGCTTATTTTTCATAATAATTTTTACAAAATCCACATTATTTGGAATTTGTTAAAACAACAAACAATACCACAACCAATAACAACCCCTACTGGTTTCCACATCACGGTAACTACATAAATTTGATGTATTTGCAAAGTATTATGTAATAGTTTGTGTGGAAATCAGCAAATCTATCGATCAATATCACGCAAAGCATTATAAAAATAAATAGGCAACCATTTTTTTGCATATTAAAGAAAATCTATCTAAATTGCATAATTTAAAACATTTTATTAATTATCGTAATTAACATTGTTTATCGCGGTCAAACAGCCTTAATAAGTAAACATGAAAGTAATAAATGAAAAAAGAAAATAAAATAAAACTAAAATGCAAGCAAATATAATAGTGAAATTACAATAAAAAATAAATGAGCATAATAACAAATACATCATAAACAGATCATTAATTAGTCCAAGAGGAGTATACAACAGTGGTCCAGTACGATTGGGGAGATAGGGTGATGAACGATAAACGAAAAAGCATCGGCAGCAATGGGTTTTGCAAAGCTGATTTGCAAGCACCTTCGGTAATAACATAATACATTTCGTTTTTGCATTTTTAATACTCTATAGACGCGTACTACTAGAATAACTCCAATTCAAAATCCACATTTTTCCTTTGTTATGCTCTTCCCCAGGGGTGGGCGTAAGACGGTATTTATATTTGGGTTGTAATTCTTATGGTATTTATCGTATGTGCTTAATTAAATTCTACTTGTAATTGGTTTTTGTGGTTGCTGGCAAGAGGTCGGCATCGTGGATTTACATTGCGGTGCGACTGACTAAATGCTTATCCGTGGTATGGTGGAATAGGATAAGCTGGAATCGCGGGTATCTTTGCGATGGCAGGTGCAGAATAATGTGGAAGACCATAAGGCACCTTAGCGACGACAGCAGGAGCAGCATGCAAATATGGAGCTGGAGCGGCATGCAAGTATGAAGCTGGAGCGATAACTTTAGCAACGGGAGCAATGGCTTTAACAGCAGCTGCCTCCCTGTGGACCACAGCATTGAACCCATGCACTGGGTCAGCTGTGTACTCAACCAATCGTCTGGTACCATCTGCTTCTATCAACGAGTAAGCACCCTGTACCACATCACCATTGCGTGTTTCTTGTTGGCTCTTAACATCTCCAGTTGAAGCGTCCTGAAAGTTAAAAAAATATATATTATATGCTCTATGCAATATTCAATTATGGTGGCTACACTAATAAAAAAATCGATTATCTTAGTTTGACATTCACAAAATATTATATGTGTCATGGATATATTTTCGTATTCAATACTTACGTGCACATCATAACTAAAACTGTATTGTGGATTCGGATCATATGGTTGGGGAGCGGCGGCCACTTTTGCCACAATTGGGGTTGCAATCTTTGCCACGGGTAATATTGGTGCAGCAATCTTCGCTACAGTTGGTGCCACATATGGATAGTGTGCCTCAGGATATGCAGGATAAGCAGGATAAGCCGGCGCTGGCACAACAACGGATTTTGCGACAGCCACCAGGGCGGTGAGAATGATGAGCTACACAGGGATTAGGACAATAATTTATTCACTTCAGTTTAATTAACCAATGCCGCCTTAGACTTGCCTTTTGTACCATGACTGCTTTGTTTGACAAATGAAATTACTCTGTGGTTCTTTGGTAGACTGACAAATGCTTTATATACGCACAAAATTATGCCCGCCCGCTTGAATCAAGTTAGAAATATTTATGCAAAATAAAAAAAAAAAATAAAGGAAAGAAAAAAAAATGTGTCGCCTGCGTTGCAGTCATCGCATATATCAACTACAAAAATCGTGTGTATAAATTCGATTTAGGCCTAAAATCTGCAATGGCAGCCGTGCAACGACAACTTTTTGGAAACAAAGTTTGGTGGGGGTTGCAGGGCAATTAGCAAGTACGTGAAGTTTAACTTAGTTTTACTGTTGGCGCAAGTCTATTTTTGCTACGCACCACAGACAAAATTGACAATTTTCCCCCTATTAAGTTGGCGTGGCGACGAAGCGGCTACTGCCGCTGTCAATGTTGTTGCGGTTGTGAGAATATTTGCTTGTACATATGAGGTTGTGGCTGCGCCCCTTGTTCACATTAAATCTGCAGTTTAGAAGGCTATTTAGTTTTCCCGTCAAGCAAGCAATGCTACAGTTATCAGTTGCATGCTTCGATGCGGCGTTTGCGAAACATGTTTTTGCGGCTCCTACTTGAAATTTAGCAAAAATAAACAATTTACATTTTTTTCTAAACTAACAAACTGGTCGAAACTTACCCGAGACAAAAAAGTGACTGTATGTGTGTAGATTTGTGCCGCATTCTGCATACTCGCGGTACGTTGGTGCTAAGCTCGCATGGGCACAGACATGGGAATAACAATAATAGTAACAACAACAACAGGTACAATACACAAAATGGTTGTTGAAAGGTGCGTACGCTTTCGAGCTGCGCATGTCCATGCAAAACCGTAGCTACCTCTGCGCGAGACTAACTTAAGCTTGATTACACCTTTACCGGTTCACCCTCTGCGGACAAAAGAGATCGTTACCGTTTTAAACAACTCACTATTACGTTTGGAACAGTTTTATTTACTATAACTAATTTCTTACGAATTTTTGACGCTTATTAAATAGTTGCATAATAATTTACAATCTTACTTTTACTTTTAAGTAAATTGAATATTTCGCTTGCGTTGTAAACGTTTTCAGTGCGCATGCCATTGTTAAAAACCTATACATGTAAATATGCAAAGACTAATTCTAAGTTTAGTCCGGAAAGTTCCTTATATGTCCGAAAGTTCAACATGCTCCTTCATATATATATTTGAAAACAATCAACAGTATTCAACATTACTTATAAACAAGGCCAAATACGGTTTTTTTAAATCCAACGGATTTTTTTCTTTCTTTTTAGGAAATACAGTACTTACTCGATTACCACATCTCTCATTATGTGCAACTCCTCGATTATCACAACATCTAAATTAAAAGCATTGTATCCTCAGCCAACGCAACCATTTTTTAATTCTTTTTTTCTGTTCCTAAGTCCTTAAACACACATTTTCATTAAAAAAAGATAAGCAACACGTGTCTTTTGTTTTTAATCAGATTTGTGAAAAAAGTATGGCGATCAGTTGTACAATAAACGTGTGAAGAAGTCTGAAGTCGGGCTAGACTGACTTCGAAATACCCTTTACCTTTCTTTGTGCGTGCGAGTTCCAGAATGGAGATCGTTTCTTCATAAATCATCATTAAGAGCATATCTACCGTAATTTTCGGTAAGGTACCTTGATTATAATAGATAATATGATTATAGGTGTTGCCTTTATCTAATCGACCACATTTCTTTTGCATTGCTTTGTAGGGTCAATATATGTACTAATATAAAATTTCGCCTAATTTTAAAAAAGGTGAAAAAAGTTCCTTATATAGGAGGTACGCGTGATCTTTGTCCAAATCGGTCCATATGGCAATCTGATTCTGTATCTTTGTCCAGACTATACAAAGTTTCATTAAGATAGCTCTAACGGTGTAAAAAAAGTGGCCACAAACGGACGAACAAAATTATAATTGTTCAGAAAGTGATGCTGATATTATGTCCATACCTACTACGCCTCCATCTTGTAGTTGCAACCCCGATCAAAAGCATATAATAATAATGCCCTTTTTTAAAGGTAAAGGGTATAAAAACGCATAAAAATGCCAACGACATCAAAGTGTAGCAAACTATCAATTAAACAAAAGAGAGAACTTTGAAAAAGCTTGAAAAGAGCATATCGGTGAAAGCACTATACCAGGAATACAATATGTATAAATCAACAAAAAACAGAAAAAGCAAAACAAATAAAAAATTCATGAAATTTTTCAAATCCTGAATCTGATCTATGAATGCGTGCGGTAATTATAGCTTGTGAGCATCCAAAAATGTATAAATGGTATTTAAAACAAAGAGAAACAATTTTACCTGTTTCTGCAGAAATCTTAAAGTCAAAGGCTACCCAACAGCATAAAAAAATTGATGAAAAACCTGGTAATTTTCATTCAAGCAACGGATAGTATTGAAATTTGAAAAACATAGTATTCGGATGCTTAAAATTTGTGGTGAAAAACTCTTAAATAAACCAACACTTATGGATCCAATTTTTGCAAAAGTTTCATGACAATGAATCAGAGGTTAAATTTACACAGGACCAAATTTGTAATGCTGATGAGTCTGGATTCTTTCATAAAATGATGCCGAATAGAACACTTGTAAACTTTAGTGAATCATCTGCTCCTGGTCGAAAATCTAGAAAGGAACGCATTACATTTCTAGCCTGCACCGACGCATCTGGTTTGCACAAAGTTAAAATGTTTGCTTTCAAAGGTTTTGAAAACAATCCTGTAGTTTCATTGATTTTTACACTCCAGGATCCTTGATAACGTTTGTAAGCTCATTTTTCTAGCTGGTGGCAACAGTTTGAGACTAGCAATATTAGGGATAAGCACTTGCTGTAAGTGATTTCCAAATGCAGTTCATTTTTCTGCATCGCTTCTAGCACATTTGCCGTTGAGATGGTGTATTGGGGACTCCGCTAGTGGTGGTCTTTTTAAGTTTTTTGCTGCACGCCATAGTGAATATCTTAACGTTTCTTTAGGACAGAGCGCCTGTACATATTAATTAAACTCACAGGCTTTCTTTTTTTTTTAAATACGCTTTTTGCAATCTGAGAGTTCCTTTATACATGCTCAGCATTAGTACTTTTCCAACAAGAGGTGTTATTTTGAATCACCCGGTATTTCGGTAGCTGTCACTTTTGAAGCTTTTATTCTTTGACATTTGACAAGAAGAAACTACGCCATTACTAAAAATGGAACGATACACGCTTCAACAACGCATTGAAATTATTAAAATTCACTACAAAAATGGTGAAAATCTTGCAGTCACAGTTCGCAAAACTCGGACCGCAATACACAAATTGGTGGGAAAATTGGAGCTGTTGGGACAAGTTAGTGATGTGAAGAATAAAACCCTTGCACGTGGCTCAAGAACAACTGAGAATATTGCTGCTGCAGCCCAAAGTGTTAAAGAAAACCCAGGTTTGTCCATGCCTCGTCGTTCTTTGGAATTGGGCATTCCACAAACGTCATTACACCGTATTTTGCATAAAGACTTGGGTCTTAAGGCTTATAAATTTCAGTTAGCACAAGAACTCAAGCCGGCCGAACATCAACAACGTCGTGTCTTTGCTTATTGGGTCCTTGAAATGCATGAAAATGATCCGGAATTCCATCGAAAAATCATCTTGATTGATGAGGCCCATTTCCACCTCGGTGGCTACGTCAACAAGCAAAATTGTCGCATCTGGGGCACAGAAAACCCAAGAGTTATTGTTGAGAAGCCTCTCCATCCTCAACGTGTGACTGTTTGATGCGGTTTATGGTCCGGCGGGGTCATTGGACCTTACTTTTTCGAAAATGAGGTTGGATCAACAGTTACGGTGAATGGATTGCGCTATCGAGAGATGATTAATGATTTTTTCCGGTCGGAGTTGGATGGTATTGATCTGGACAACGTTTACTTTCAACAAGACGGCGCTACGTGCCACACAAGCAACGAAACCATTGCTCTTTTACGGGAAAAGTTTCCGGACCGGGTTATCTCTCGAAGAGGTGATCACAATTGGCCACCGAGATCTTGTGATTTAACACCTTGCGACTTCTTCCTTTGGGGCCACGTGAAAGATAAGGTCTACGCCAACAGCCCAGCGTCGATTCAAGACCTCAAAGATAGTATTCGTGAGGCTATCGAGGACATAGGGCAGCCACTGCGATTTGGTTATGGAAAATTTCATGAAAAGGATATGGTCCTGTAAGCGTGGTCGTGGTGGCGATTTGGCTGATGTTGTTTTTCGTTATTAACGGCATACCTTCCTCTTTATTATGAAATAAGCATCCGATCATTTATCTCAAAAAATGGCATTTTTCTTTGAATACCAAAAGAACACCTCTTATTGGAAACCCCTTTATCATCAGATATAACTCCCGAGTGGTACGTGCGAGTGTGTGTGCGTTTATTCAACCACGAAATTGTGCATTTGATTGCAGCATAGATAGCATCATTGCGTCGTATATGTTTTTTGTTGCGTTCTTTAAAATGAAGGATCTCGTTCATGTAAGAAATGTCCATATTATGGTGGATTCTGATTTTTATGAAGGATGTGCGAGCAAATATGAATTTTGATTTCTTGAGAACTCTACAACTCCAAATATGACAGTTCTGCTTGTTGCCGCAGCTATTAAGCCGGAAATGAGGTTCATTGCGGAAAAGTTAACTTCGCCACCTTTAAAAACGAATGTCCTCGTTTTTTCGAATCTTTTACATATGTTTAGAAGACTGATATTTGGGTAAACTCAAATCTCCATGCCGGGTCCTAGGTTTGCAGCCTGAAGTTGATTCACTACGGTAGATGAATTTGTGTTTTCGCATGGTAACAGATACTTTCAGAGATATTGATTTCCCTTTTAGATAAAATGTAGGTTTCATTTTTGATAACGAGAGATGCATGTGGTACCGAATGAAATACGTTGATACGTTACGAAAGACCTATTGACAGATATAATTGTTCATTATTGACAAGAATTAAATTCGTTTAGTAGTATACGAGGGCAGATTGATATTGAAGCTACCTAAGTAGGAAAAAAACATTTTTTTTTTCAAAAATCATTTATTTCTCAACATAGTCTCCTTTTACTTCGACACACTTAGTAAGACGATATTCCAACTTTTTTGTACCATCTGAATAATACGATTTCGGGATCCCCTCAAAATACGCGTTAGTTTCGGTAATCACTTCTTCGTTTGAGATGAATCTTTTTCCTGCGAGCCATTTTTTCAAGTTTGGAAACAGGAAAAAGTCACTAGGAGCTAAATCTGGACTATAAGGTAGATGATTAACCAATTCGAAGTGTATTTAACGTAATTTTAGCATCGTATCTAATGCTGTGTGAACCGGTGCGTTGTCTTGAAGAAAGAGCATTTTTTTCTTCTTTAAATGTGGTCGTTTTTCCTTGATTGCATCAATCAATTGATCCAATAATGCACGATAATACTTTCCTGTGATTGTGGATCCTTTTTCAAGATAACCGATGAGCAATATTCCGTGTGCATCCCAAAATACAGTGGCCATAACCTTGCCAGCCGATTTCACTGCCTTCGCCTTCTTCAGAGCACTTCCATCCATAGTTTCGATTGATTTTTGGTTTCAGGTGTGTAGTGGTGGACCCACGTTTCATCAACAGTTATTAATCGACGCCAAAAATCAAGAGGATTACGCTTTATCATGTCCAAATACCGCTGTGAAGTGGTCTGTCGAACTCGTTTTTGTTCGACACTGAGCAAACGCGGCACCCATCTTGCCGATAGCTTTTTCATATGCAAATGTTCATGCAAAATGTTGAACATACGTTCATATGATATGTTTACCATTTCAACAATCTCACGCAACTTGACTCGGCGATCATTCATAACGATATCGAGGATTTTCTTGATATATTCTTCAGTAACCACCTCTTTTGGCCTTCCTGTTGATGGTATTGTTGCAGTGCTTGTTCGGCCGCGTTTAAATTCAGCAATCCAATATTTTACCATGTAATCTGACGGAACAGACTCACCGTAATGTTTATCGAGCTTTTCTTTTGTCTCTTTCGCCGTTTTCCCTTTCAAATAATATTGTTTAATCACTGCACGAAATTCGCTTTTTCCATTTTTCAAGAAACACAAAAGTAGCTTACTTCAAACGACTACAAAAAATAAACTAATTGATGAATTTGGGTGAAATTTTAACAGCTGACGTTTGACAGATCGCAATTTCTAAAAAAAAAGTTTTTGTGTTTGTGCTGCCATCTAGCGCTAGGTAGCTTCAATATCAATCCGCTCTCGTATGTATATATATATATATATATATATATATATATATATATATATATATATATATATATATGTATATATATATATATATATATATATATATATATATATATATATATAAAAAGTGGTTTACTATCATGCGTTCCAGCATTTTCAAAAACCTCATAAATTTAGATACTCCACGTAAAAAATCCCAAAAAACCACATAAAAAATCCAGTGAAGCAAAAAAAAATTTATGTTTTCACTTGAACACTTATTATTCTATTTAAAACTAAGGAAAAGGATTTTGATTTATGTTTAAATTAAATTAATGAAATTTTATCTGTATTTTAATCAAAAACAAAAAATAATACCACAATAAATTCATGCATTATGTAAGGATATAGGGACGAATTAATTATCAGAATCACTGCTAATATGTGGTATTTTGCGTTGTTCAAATATTGGAGAACCGCTGTCATCACTTATAGATCCTTCCCCATTCACATCAGCAGCGTTGTCTACTCTTGTGAAAAATAATGTAATTTTCTTTTGAGTATCTGCATTTTCCAACAGTTTCTGCTGCTCTCGATAACCATATATAAGACGATTGAAATCTTGATTGATTTTTAAGGCTTTTTCCGTGTCAGGCTCGTATAACAAAATTGTTTCTTGCAATGTATCGCACATTTGGAGAATTTCTGAATTCGATTTTGATGTAAGACTAGAAACAACTTCGTCATCGCTGTCACCATCAGAAATTTCTACATCTCTTAAGGCGATTTCAATAATGTCTTCATCAGGCAAAGGCACGTCCGCAAGCAATTCATTGACATCATCATTGTTGAAAATGTCGAAACCTTCTCCTCCTATTTGATGGGCAGTTGATATTATTTCTTTCGTAAGTCCTTGTTCTTCAATATCGATTTCGTTTTCTACACACTTAGGCCAGACTTGCTTCCAACATGCGTTTAATGTGTGCTTTCTTAGACTTTCAATGGCTTGAACAATGCAACATCAAGAATGGAAAGTTTCTTCCACAGTTCCATTTATGTATAATCTGAACTTTCCAATTTGTTAAAAATTTACTAATAAGAACCTTTGATATAATATTTTTTGAACGTATAAATTATGGCTTGATCCAAAGGCTGGATAAGGCTTGTAGTATTTGGTGGACAAAAACTAATTTAACGTTGGTATATTATATTACTGGATGGCCTGGAACATTGTCAATGATTAATATCACTTTAAATTCCAGGTCTTTCGTTCATGTAGGCCTCCACCTCAGGAATAGAGCATTTCTTGAACCATTCGGTAAATACTGCTGTTGTCATCCCTGTTGTCATCCCTTTTTGTTTGCCATCCAATGCACAGGTGAATTTTTAAGATCCTTACTTTTAAGAGCACGTGTGTCTTAAGAATATATTGACTACCAGACTACTGATGCATTTGCTAGCTTTCAAACCACTGGTCTACTTTTGCATTTTGCTACATAAGTGCGACTTGGCATTTTTTCCAGCATAATCCCGTCTCATCTGCATTAAATACTCGGTCTGCAGACTACCATCCATCCGTTATGATCTTCTTAAATTTCTCTGGATATTCTGTTGCTGCCTTCTCGTCGCCTGATGATGTTTCACCACTTATTTGTATGTTATGAAGTTGATTTCTTATCAAAAATCCACTTAGCCACCACCTTCCAGAGAATGTCTTGTTTACATGGGACGTAGAAGATGTTGGTTCTGACATTTTTAAGTTTTCTTAAAATTTAAGCGCCTTTTCAACAATTACCGATCACAGACAGGAATACTTTTTAATGTTAGGTCCCCAATCCATATCATTAAAGGGCTCGTTCCATTTTTTCCAACAGGGAATCGCGCGAATAGGATGAATTACTTTACAGTGATATCAGTGCCAGAAACCACGGATTTTCGAATTTGTTCTTCATTCTTTTTTATTGCCCTAATTGAAGATTCGCCAAGCTTAAAGTCTCTTCCAATCGTTGCATATCTGTCCCCTTTTCTAATACGGTCCAAAATTACAATTTTCGTTTCGAGAGAAATCGAATTTCTTTCCTCTCCTTGGAATTTATTGCATCAATAATTTTTGAGGAGAAAAAATTAGAAAAAAACTCGAAAATAATAATAACTACCTCTCAAAAAACAAAGAATTATTTCCAAATTTTAAATTAAATTTTATAAAAAATTCCACGATATTTTCCTTTGCACCTTGACCTACTTTACACTCATGACGTAATGAAACTAACATAAACATAAGATAGAAAGATTTCACTCTTGTATGTGTACACAAGCAAAACTAAAACGGGGAATCACCGAATTAGAAAATACACTCGCCATGTGTAACTCTTTGTCTATTTCACACTGAAAAAAGTAATAATAACTCAAAAAAAAGAAAAATAGCTTAAGCAAAAAATTCAAATCCGCATAAAAAAACCGATATATAAGTATATATCAGTTAGATTAGTTATATTAAATTAAATTAAATTAGCAAGCAATTAAATAGATAAATAAATTAATAAATAAACAATTTAACGAATACAATGAAAATACCATTAAAATAAGATTACAACAGACGAGTACATATAAAATGAAGCAGAGGATTAAAAAGAATACAGATAGAAAAGAACAATAATAGAGATGTTTGGTTATTTTTAAATATAAATAATAATATTGAAACACTAAACACTTTAACTCGCTAATCCCTGCCACGCCTCTCACAGTAAAAGGCAGCGAATTCCAGATCCTGATGGCGTTAATGAAAAAATATCGAGGTGAATTAGCATAGGCATATTAAGGTATTATCATGCAACGACTTCTTTTTGATTGGCTCTGCTGAAGTTTCTCCAAGATACAATTAGGTGTTCTCGTGACAATCCAATCACATCGTGTAGCATAATTAAATACAACTTGTATTTTATGAAGGGAGTTTGTATCCAACTTACTATATACAAGCTCTGAATAGCAAATTATCGGTACAACTAGCTGCTTAATATTCTCGACAGGTGTAAACTCTGCTGACATCCGTAACTGTCTCAGCGCAGTATATATACTATACAAGTGAAAGACGAATTAATATGAAAGCCCAAACTACATGATATTTCAACGAACTTCAGCTGTGCGCCACCAATAGATATTAAAGGAAGTTTGTCCAATTCTATTTTCTTCTTCTAGATTGGTAAAACATAGGACTTTAACGGATTTAGGAAAAGTCCACTTCTTTTTGACCAATGAAATATAGAATTTAGATCTTCATTCATTCTAAGACTCAAGTCATACATTAACCGAATGTCATCCATAACCTTAATCATATCATCCATAACCTTGCGTTAAGACGCACAGTATTGACACCACAATGCTGCCTGCACAATATATCAATGAGAACTTTATGATTTTCATTAACTTCAACCGTACTGTCACCGATACAACCCACAAAAAGTGGAAGCCAGGCTTAGGACTGCAAGTTCAAGTATTAAATAGTAAACCCCAGCAATGGGATTTAAAAATAATAATAATAAAAATTATACCATAACCATGTACCTTTACAAAAAAAAAACATAATGCATATAAAATTATTAGAAAGAAGAGATAGGAAAGAATAAGAGAGAGCATATTAAAGAATAAAAGAAAAAAAAAACATTTTGATCAACTATGATTTAAGCAATTGATTGGTTGCTCCTGGTACGCCAACAAGTGAATCAACGGTCTCGATGCTCGAAGCTAGTTTCGCCGCCGAAGTTCGATGAACTTGAACATAAACCATGCCTTTGGTTAATCTCTCATGAAAAAAGACCGGAGTTTGTCCACTTTAACCAATGTCGGAGAGCAAGATGGATCTCTTATTTTCTTTACAGAACACAGCAATAGTCCGAAAGAAATGACTCCTTTGTTGAGCTGTTTGCAGTTTCACCAAAATCGGCACACCCCCATGATGGGTTTGGCCACGATTCGAGCGCAGACGGAATATTTCTCGAACCCGCGGCGACTCACATTTAATTGATTGATATATTTTTTCCAAATACATCACTAAGTCTATCATTTTCAAACTCAGGTACTCCATTTTCCATTTGGGATTGCAGAGAGTGCACAGTTGATTTCAGAGTCTTAACTTTCATGACGGATCGCTCAATTGCAGCCACTCTCAAGTCAATCTCTCTAAACCCGCTCTTTATGCTGGACAACTCACCAGATATTTCACTCATCTTTTGCATAACTCGATCTTCTAGCTGTTTCACTGCACCGTTAAGCTTAGCAACAATGCTCTCTTCAAGCTTAATAAGCCGCACATCCCAAGCAGGCAGCAAACCAGAGTCTGAGAGC
Organism: Clusia tigrina; assembly: GCA_920105625.2. Classification (NCBI taxonomy): domain Eukaryota; kingdom Metazoa; phylum Arthropoda; class Insecta; order Diptera; family Clusiidae; genus Clusia; species Clusia tigrina. Next base: position 50,927,544 of record OV050032.1, on the reverse strand, counting down.
CTCTCTGCACTTGCTTCTGTTGCATTTAGTGTTGAGTGAAAATTTTGCTTCTCTTTCCTTTGTGCTGCCATCTAGTTGATAATCACATTTTTGGAAACCAGTTTTTTTGTTCAACTATTTTTTATTATCCACGTAAAAAGAGTACAATCACAACAAACACTAACACTCAATTACAGATTCAAATCTAGTAGGCAAAGTATCAAACCAAACATATCTGGTAATAGTATAAAAGCCGCATTCAACCCGTTAGCACACAAAAAATCACGTCTACTCACTATGACTTATACTCAAGTAAGTCCTCATAAAATCAGACGTTTTAATCAGTGCGCTGCGAGACTGGAGGGCGAAAATATGCTTATGGGCAGGATAATCAATTAGGTGAAGACGGCGTCGGCCAAAAAGTCAGTGTGCAGAGACACACCTCAAGCTGGAGTTCTTTCACCCCTACTCTGGAATCTTGCGATAAATCAGCTGCTTGTTCGACTGGAGAGGGAAGCGTGCAAAGTGATTGCGTATGCGGATGATGTTGCTATTAGTATCTCGGGAAAATACATATCTACTGTGAGGGACTTGATGCAACACATGTTGAACATTCTCTCTAAATGGACTACTGACTGAGGGTTGGGGGTTAATCCGACCAAGACTAAGCTGGTGGTCTTCAATAGGAAGTATAAAATTTCTCAATTTATCGTTCCAAAACTAATGGGCCTTGTCGAGGAAGCGAAATATCTGGGCGTGATTCTAGATAGAAAGCTGAAGCGGAAGACAAATATAAGTGAGCGTATTAGGAAGACTCAGGTAGCTCTGTACTCTTGCAAAAGAGTTGTAGGTAAAAAATGGGGGCTACAGCATACATACGAGGGCGGATTGATATTGAAGCTACCTAGCGCTAGATGGCAGCACAAACACAAAAACTTTTTTTTTAGAAATTGCGATCTGTCAAACGTCAGCTGATAAAATTTCACCCAAATTCATCGATTAGTTTATTTGTTGTAGTCGTTTGAAGTAAGCAACTTTTGTGTTTCTTGAAAAATGGAAAAAAGCGAATTTCGTGCAGTGATTAAACACTATTATTTGAAAGGGAAAACGGCGAAAGAGACAAAAGAAAAGCTCGATAAACATTACGGTGAGTCTGTTCCGTCAGATTACATGGTAAAATATTGGATTGCTGAATTTAAACGCGGCCGAACAAGCACTGCAACAATACCATCAACAGGAAGGCCAAAAGAGGTGGTTACTGAAGAATATATCAAGAAAATCCTCGATATCGTTATGAATGATCGCCGAGTCAAGTTGCTTGAGATTGTTGAAATGGTAAACATATCATATGAACGTGTGTTCAACATTTTGCATGAACATTTGCATATGAAAAGGCTATCGGCAAGATGGGTGCCGCGTTTGCTCAGTGTCGAACAAAAACGAGTTCGACAGACCACTTCACAGCGGTGTTTGGACATGATAAAGCGTAATCCTCTTGATTTTTGGCGTCGATAATTAACTGATGAAACGTGGGTCCACCACTACACACCTGAAACCAAAAATCAATCGAAACAATGGGTGGAAGCTGGTGGAAATGCTCCGAAGAAGGCGAAGGCAGTGAAATCGGCTGGCAAGGTTATGGCCACTGTATTTTGGGATGCACACGGAATATTGCTCATCGATTATCTTGAAAAAGGATCCACAATCACGTGCATTATTGGATCAATTGATTGATGCAATCAAGGAAAAACGACCACATTTAAAAAATAAAAAAATGCTCTTTCTTCAAGACAACGCACCGGTTCACACAGCATTAGATACGATGCTAAAATTACGTTAAATACACTTCGAATTGGTTAATCATCCACCTTATAGTCCAGATTTAGCTCCTAGTGACTTTTTCCTGTTTCCAAACTTGAAAAAATGGCTCGCAGGAAAAAGATTCATCTCAAACGAAGAAGTGATTACCGAAACTAACGCGTATTTTGAGGGGTTCCCGAAATCGTATTATTCAGATGGTATAAAAAAGTTGGAATATCGTCTTACTAAGTGTGTCGAAGTAAAAGGAGACTATGTTGAGAAATAAAAGGTTTAAAAAAAAAAAATTGTTTTTTTCCTACTAAGTACCTAAGTATCAATCCGCCCTCGTATATAAGGAACAAAGCTAAAAAGCCTTTATAACTATTAGATCCATCGTGGATAAAATTGGGGATGCTTTTCCAAGATCCTGCGATTGATGTATATTATGCTAGTTGGTTAGTTGGTTGGTTTCAGTGGCTGATCCAAGTCGGTCCTCACATGGATCACAATTATCGCCTTAGCGACGTTTTGATACCACAACCTCTCCTAACGCCGGAGAAAACGATGGGTTGTTCACTAAATCCACTTTGTGGAGTTTAGGTATCTTAAAAGATCTTTCGGTTTTACACCCGGGAGATCGGATGAACTCGCTAGGAAATAGTTTCCTAGTGTTCTATTTCTTGCGGCCGCCAGAGCCGGGCATTCGCAAAGAAAATGGATTAAGGTTTCCTTCTCTTCTGAATTTCCACAACCTCTACAATGGGTATTGTACGGTCTCTGCAAATTCTCTGCATGAGTACCCACGAGCCAGTGACCCGTAAAACCCGCCATGAGGTGGCTGGTGTCCATGCGGTCCCTGTTTATGAGATCCCTAGATCTCGCTGTGTTAAAGACTGGCCAGGTCGCCCGGGATGTATTACATGTTGTAAGTGTCCTCCATCTATTGCCCGCTAAGGTAAGACAGTGCATGTAGATGCCCCTCTTAATCGCACCCATGGAAACAAGTACTAGTTCCACATGGGTTAGATCGAGAGAGGCTCCTCTGCGCGCCAATTCAGCAGCCTTCTCATTTCCATCTATATTCCTGCTATACTAGTACTCCTAATGATAACATATTGAGCTAAGAAAGCGTGACAAAACATCACTGCACAGGCAAAGATTCGCTAGGGTCTGCATAACTGGCGCAATGAGAACTTTTCCAACAACAGCTCTGGACATCTTACTGGAGCTCACATCCCTACAGATATTCATCGACCTCCTGGGGAAGACGTCTCTATACAGATTGACGAGTATCGACTACGGATCTGGAAGTGGCATCGGCGTCAGAATATCGAGTCACTATGAAAAGAAAGTTCAGACATTCTCATACTGAGCGACTTCATGAACACGCGAGTGGAGTTAAACAAATGTATGCAAAGATCTTACCGGAATATACCAATTAAATCAATCCATTGTCACTACAGAGGAGTTTCCTTACATAGGATCCTTGGTAGGTGTATTTGGCTCATAAATACTACGAATCATTAGGTGAATATACTAGCATATTTAAGCGGAGACCCACGCCAATGAAAGGCGTGCACAATTAAATAATATCAAGGGCTATAGGTATAAGAAAATTACCATTCTATCAGATAGCCTAGCGGACATAAGGGCCCCTACCTCATTCCATATAATCTCAAAACTGGTATGGGAGTACATCAAGAAACTAAACACTCTTGGCTCGGTTAATAAAGTTACCATTATATGGGTAACAGAACATATTGGCTTAGAAGATAATGTCTAATGTCGCTGTGTAATTATCGCCATAACAACGACAATAATAGTCGTGAGGCCCTTTACAGAGATTTTTAAAAAATGCTGATGCTAGTGGGAAGTTAATGCAAAGTGCAATTAGTGTCAATAGATTCATGTGAGATTTTTTTACATGTAATTTGATACACAGGTACAGGTCAAAACAACCAAATTGAAATTAAGTGGAACCACTTTTTCAAAAAATTCGAAATTAGCAAACATCCTTAAAGCGCATAAAATAAAACGATGTGTTTAGCGACACAAGTACATAAGAATTTCTTATTCCACTTCAATGTACTTGTCATTGAAGGAAAAGTTTAAATAATGATTTGAAAGTAATTTTCCTCAGTAATCATAGTTTTTACTGCCCAACACAATGAAAAGTTATTAGTAGCAGTAATTTGAAGACCCTTTTAGACAAAAATGTTTAGGGAAGTTTCCGCCCTGGTGGACAAATACAGAAACTCTGTAAACTTTTTGTTAAAAAGAAATTATATGAAGTCTATTCATGAAAAATTCGTGTTTTCTGTTGCGGGTATTTCTTTTTCTTTACTATTTGCACATTAACGTTTAATAATATTGAACTGGATACATATTTAAGAAATATAAGTTATCACGAGGCGTTCCCACGAAACACCTGGCAATAATAAGAGGATCAACTTACAATCACTAAGTACGTGCCGACATAGTGCACGCGCATCCGTCAGAGCAGCAGCAAGTGCAGCGACGTCTTAGCCATTGTGGGAACCATCATGTCAGCAGTTTTAGGGTAGCGGCTAAGTTAGGCTATGCTTATGTTTATTCTAGACTATAATCGCTGTCAAAATAAAATATTTAAACAAAATAACAGTGCGTTTCAATTGGAGCCAGTGGTCGGCTTCATAAAATTATTATTTTTTATGTGACGCGACGCGAACGCGTTAACTTATATATTTACAATCGCCTCTGTGGTCTATTGGTATGCAGGCTAGTCTCACACGCAGAGGGTCGCAGGTTCAAATGCTGCCTCGGCCTTGGTCTCAAAAATGCTACTTTCTAAAAAATCTTTTCTCTTCGAGTCGATGGTCTCAGTAGCTAGTACTCATCCCCTTGCAGACATAATGAAATTATGGTGTAAGATATAATAATAATAATACTTATAATAAATGCTTTAACTAAATCACTAAATTTACTCCCGCATGCAAATTGGAATTCTTCAACAGAACGAAATAAAAATTCAGCCATCGAAATCGAACTACACAGGTTTCATGAAATGACATTTGTTTACAAAAAAATTAAAAATATCGGAACTTTCAATGCCATCATATTTTTCTTATGTATTTTGACCTGCTGAACTCGAAAATCGTACCTTCACTCAATATCCTTCGTAAGAGTACGATTTATACATAATAAGAAAATAAGAAACTGGTCATAATTTGACGTTTCCTATTTTTGTTTGTCGATAAAGTGAATTTTCGATATTTCTTTTGGCCAAAAATCGATTTTTCTCATATATTTTGGACAATTACAGTTAAACTACTAAACCGATTGAAAAATATTGTTAAAAAGGATTATTGGATTTTTATTGATTACCTTTCATTTGATATCTTCTGCGTCCCAATCGGACATTTTAAAATCGAGATAGAGCCTAGCACGTCCAGAATATTATATCGAAAAACTAACTTCATTGGATGTGCATTTGTGGTTAATGGCTTGTACAAATTAACCTCACATACCCATGAGATCAACAAAAAACAAGAGCATGAAATGCTAGCAATTGATAATTTTGATTTTTGACACCGCAGGTTACGCCATATTTGCAGAGAGCATTTAAAAACTTCTAAAAACGCTTGTTTTAGTATGTCCTTTAAAGCAGTTAATATCAAAAGGTGCACGTAATGTGGCAAAGCTAATCAGACGAGAGCGACGTTTGGGGATCGAGGAACATAGGCTGGACCTCTTTCATACTGCGTAATGGATCCATTTCACATTAAATCGATGTCAGAACTTTCAAACGATTGGTTGAGAATCACTTTTGTAGAAAAATTAAAACGAACGGACGAAGCTTTGGCGGCTCTCTTAGCAGATTCATAGAAGGATGAAAAACAATACTTGTGCATTGACGCAGTTGTCCTTTGGGAAAAACTTGGTATTGATAAGTAGGTTTTTAAAACGAAAGTGAATGTTTTTCAAGGGTTCAATAAAAAAAAGGAATTGACTACGAGGAAACATTCGCTCCAGTACCCATATACGAGTATACTTCAACTCTATTTTCTATTGGTGGCTACAGCAAGGTATGGCTTATGTAACCATCAAATAGATACAGTGACTGCGTTTCTAAACGCGAAATTAGATGAATAGATTTATGTTACTCAACCAAAGGGTTTTGAAGATGGTTCTGCCATCGTATGTAGACTCAAAAAATCTCTTTATGGCTTGAAGCATATAGGGCAAAAAATACCAGAATAAAAAAAACACTATTGAGTTTTGGACTTGTACGTAGTAATGTTGACCAACGTATTTATTATCATTTTAGAAATGGAAGAAAAATTTTATTAATCGCAATCTATGTAGACGACTTACTCATCAGATCCAACCAATTGAGTCTTATACGAGATAGATAATATCAAATCCATGGTTCAACATTAAGGATTTAGGCCAAGCCTCCACAATTTTGGGTATAAAAATTACGCGCGATACAGAAGCTGGCACAATAAGAATTGATCAACAACACTACGTATCGGAAGTTATTAACCGGTTTGGTATGCAGGACTGCAATCCAATTGCAACGCCCATGGACATGAATCAGAAGCCGACTTCTGCAATGTGTCCTACCGATGAAGAGGAAAAGAAAGAAAAGAGAGTAAATTCCGTATATGCAGCCCATCGGGTGCCTTTTTTTTGCTCCCCAAATAATTAGGCTAAGCTGTCAATAGGCTTAGCAGGTTTGCCTCAAATCCTAGTAAGGCACACTGGACGGCCGTTAAGCGGATCATAAGGTATCTAAAGGGTACGATTGATAGAGATCCCGTCTACAGTTCAAATGGGTTCTGCGACGCTGATTGGGCTGGTGACCTGAACAGCTACGTGTTTACGCTTCAAGGCGCTTCAGTTCCATGGGCTGTACGGCGACAACAAGCCATCGCTCTGTCTTCAAATGAGGCTAAAATTGTGTCAGTTGTTCCTGCAATACAAGAAGCACAGAAATAAATTATTATCAATGCTGCTGACAGTCTGATTATAGATTGCGATAACAAAGCCGCCCCGCACGAAGCATATTGATATAGATTAAAAATATATTAGCGAATCTTTAAGATCCTCCAAAACCAAATTTATGTATTATATATCAAAAGAATGTTCGCTGATATGCTAAAAAGGCCTGTTTCAACCGAAAGACAAATGTATTTGTTAAACAATTTGGTTTGTCATAAATTCACATCAATATTTGATTTCTACATTTCTACATATTATATATGTATATTGGCATCGAAAACATGACTTACAAAGGTTACTAATTTTGGTTTGTGATTATTTAAAATGAAGCTGTAGATTTTGTATTTATAAATTGGATATAAAATGAATTTGTAAAATATTGTACATTGCACTATGGTCCCAATGACAATTTTTTCACATTCAATCCAACCAGATTTTGAAAAAAACTATATAATATTGAAATAAAAGAGGAAACATTTTTTTTTTTTTGTAGAGATGGCAACTCTACGTTTTTAAGACATGTTCAAAGTTGTGAAACTGTTCTTGATGATGCATAAGCAAAAAATCATTCAAAATCTACGGAAGTGAAGTGAAGAAAACTCCGAAATAATTTAGTTAAATTAAGATCTAAAAATATGGAAAATAATACTAGTAGTAAGTACTTACAAAATAATATAAAAAATGTTGACTTTATTTAAATGTGGTGAAATTCGTCAAATATATGTCTTATATTTTCCAATAGTGAAATTAAATGTTTTCAGATACTGCGGTGTGCCAAAAGTGATATTGTCAGGTATTACAAATAAATTATATATATTGAAACGTGATAGCTCAGTGAAAAGGGATTGCATACTTTTAGGATCCCATCTGGAGAATGAGTGCCCCCTGTGAGTCAAGATGCGAACTATTCGAATAAAAGCTTATTCAAGAACCATCTGTCGGTAATATCAAAAAGAATATTCTCGACTTCTGTCGAAGAGGATAGAAGCTTCTAGAATATACGAGAATAGCGTGGAAGTTTCTACACCAACCATTCGAAAACTATAAAAGCGACAAGACTGTTCAAACTCGAAGACAGTAGATCAGAGATCGTAAAAGTGTGTGCATCTAGCATTATAATCAAAGCAGCAGTATTTGTAATTGTGCAAAGTGATGAAATTCATTATTAAATAAAGTGATGAAATTACTTTTTAAATAAAGTGTTAAATAAAGTGCAAATCATAACTAAGTAAACTTTAAGCCTAATATTAAATGTGTAAATAGCAATAATTAAATAAAGCTAATTATTTTAATTTAACCAGCGATTGTTTGATTACTACGCATCCAGTGGTACGAGTCCGAGTACAGAGAGTTAGAGAAATTGTCAGGAGGGCAATTTTGTAACAGAGTAAATTGTCAAGAGGGCAATTTCGTAACAATATAGTGAAAGATGTGACTGTCTATTTTCATTTAGTATGTTTTTTTTTTTGCACAAAATTGCACGGTATTAACATATATTAACTTTTAACTGCATATGTTTTCAAGAATGAGGCAATTTTGGAGACATGGATTAGAGAAAAACAAAGCGTGGACACTATTTTTATTTGGATTATTAGAAAAGTGAATGCCAGTTCAAGTATAAATTAAGAAAAGATTGATGAAATTAACAAAAAAGTTGGAAATGTTAGTGCTCAAATAAAACGAAACTATATAAAAATAGCTTTAAAGAAAATTATAAAGATTGGATGCAGCGGGAATTGAATATAAATATTGACACAAATTTTTTTAGAAAAGAAAAAGCTACTGTTTTCAAGCCAAGGAGTTTACTCCAAGTACTTTATTCAGAGGCGAAACTAAGATTAAAGAGAAAGTTGGCCGCCGGCGTCTCCTCAGAACAAAACGATATCGATTTAATGGTGCATGCAACAATTGTTGCTGCAAAGAAATCAAATAATAAAGATTTAGCATGTGTTTTAAAACATTGTGTATCTTCTCCAACACGACGAGTTGCTGTTAAAAAAATGCTTAGGACTAAATGCAAGGAACCGGTTCCGATATAATTTACGCTTCAACTAGTTCCACACCGGCAACAAACAACGTAAATGACGAATACGAAATTCCCACAACAATCAAGGAAACCATCGAAATAAGAGAAAACTGAGCTCTTATTGTTACCAGCGGATAAAAAGAGATTTAACCAGGTAACTAGAGATTTAAATGAATTGTTAAAACGACAAAGACGAAAAACTAGAATAACTATTAACTATTCGTTATGGAAAGCTAGCAAAGCATCGTTAATGCAACTTTACATCCACCGCCACTAGAAACTCTAGACACCAAGTGGGCTCGAACTCATTTAGACAAAGCCAAAGTATTATCTGATCACTTCCAAAAATCACTTACAAATAAAATTAATGATCAAATAATTATCGCAGCTGCTACAGCCAACAATAAAAATATAGCAATCAAAAAGTAACAAAGAAGAAGATACAAAGTACTATCAACACAACAATTAAAACAAAAAATCTTCGGGATATGATGGACTTACAGGTAAAATTCTAAAACAACTCCTTGACAAAGCACTTACATACATCAGGAATTTATTTATTGCAATTATAACGGGAAAGTAGCGAGGAAAGCTGCTGAAGTTATTGGTATTCTGAAGCCAAATAAAGGCCCTACAATCGCCACATCGTATAGACCGATCTGCCAACCCTATCAAAAATTTTGAAAAATTGCTTTTTGATCGCTTGGAGCCTACCTTAGAAAGAAGCAAAATAATGCCGTACCATAAGATCGGATTCAGACGCAAACACTCCACAATTCAACAAGTTTATAGAGTAACGCATAAAATAGCAACTAAAATTGACAAAAAACGAGTGAGGAAGTCTGAAGTCGGGTAAGACCGACTTCGAAATACTATTTACCTTTCTTTGTGCGTGCGAGTTCCAGAATGGAGATCGTTTCTTCATAAATCATCTTTAGGAGCATATCTACGGTAATTTTCGGTTGGATACCTTGAGTTGATTATAATATAGGGAGGCGTGGCCTTTATCTGATCGACCCCATTTCTCGTGTAAGGGTTTTTAGTGTCAATAAAGTTCGCCAAAAAATATTGTAATGGTAGTAAGTTATAAAAATATGTTTATAGTGGGCGTAGATGTCAAAATATTCCTCCCATATTTATTGTGGTGTTTAATGTTAGTACCCGCAACCTTCTATTCATTGATGAATCTTCTTTAGGAGCCTAGCAATGATTTTTGGCTAATTGTGGGCGTGACAGTAGTAATAATCTGCTTATATTTGGAATGCATGCTAGTTCAGACCTAATGTATACTGCTACCAATTTGTATTCCTATATCATCATTACAAGCATAGATAGGGTAATTTTTTTCAAGTGGGATCCCCCAAAGTTCAATATACGGGGCGCGTCCTTCATCTGATCGACTCCATTTCTTGTGCATGGCTTTCTAGGCTCAATATACGTATTAATGAAAAATTTCGTCCAAAAATATTGTATAGGTAGTAAGTTATATATATGTAAATAGTTGGCGTGGTTGTAAAAATAACCCTCCTATTTTTTGTGTGCTGTTTAATGTTAAAACCAGCAACCTTCCTGTGAAATTTCGTTGATAAATCTTTAGTAGGAACCTAGTATTGATTTTTGGTTAATTGTGGGCAGTATTATGAACCCCATATATTGCACACACACTATTATGGACTTCATGTACATTTCTACATATATATACAGATATGATCTGCTATTTATGAAGCGTCAAAACGCTTGTTTTTATGTGTTGGCAATTAGATCCATTGCCCCACGGTATTCGAATCACTCCAAATATGCACATTTCAATTCATGCTTAAACGCCTACCAAGAATTGCGGTTTGCAATGCTAATCTCGGAATTGTCATTCCTTTAGGTGGAGCACATCTGCTTTTTGCAACGTGAATGTCTCCATGTTTATACCCTTTACCTTTAAAAAAGGTAAAAAGCGGCTGAGAGGGGTTGCAACTATAATGTAGTGTACTTCACTAACGTATACTGACGACCACCCAATAACTCTGTATTCCTAAATGCCGCACTTAATATTGTTAGCTCAACTATACTCAATGCGTATTGCTGAATATGCATTTTATACAACACGACTCTAGCTGGCTCTGTACATAATAGTGTTGGCGCAATACACGCAATTGCGCTCAATGCAGAATGCTGAATATGCATTTGACAGTGCAAAGACAAGGGTCGCTTTCACTCATATAATGTAAACAAAGCGTGCTTGACCATGATTTGTCATTTGTCATTTATGTTAGATAGAGTAATAGAAAATATGTTTCTAAATGACATATAAGGGACATCGAGCCGAATAAAGAGCAGATTAAATCTGAACGTTTAAAACTGCATAACTTCATTAAACTTATGTTCCTTATCCGTCTCAGTTAGACTTAAATGAAAACAGCACACCCAATAGCATTATCAGTGGCACACTCTGCCATTCACAAACTTTGCTACAGGGCGCATATCCGCTTCGCTAGGATCTCTACTCTTTACATAAATTTACCACATGATGAACCTACGTAGAGAAGCGTACTACACGTGAATCCTGCCTATACTCGTACACTTAATCTATCACATGACGACACATGCCAACTCTCATTAATCTATTACAATAAGAAGGAGGAGTGGCATTGACTTAAATATACAAATATGATCAGAATCACTTTTTGAACAATTTGAATATTGTCCGCCCGTCTGTCCGTCTGTAGCCACTTTTTTTTACACCGTGACTTTTACTTTGCAAAAGTATAGTCTGGACCAAGATACAGAACTAGATTGAACCGATTTGGACAAATGATGTCAATAAATAATCTGCAAAAATATACAAGATCGTCCGCAGGGCTGCAAATATAGCAATACAATAGACAAAAGAAAATGTAGTTAAAGCGACTTTTCCTTGGAGGAATACCAACTTGGAACAACCTGCGTGAGGAACAACAAATTTCTTGGTAAAGATATAAAAGATTTAAAAGTATACCTAAACTGATCTCACGCAGGAAAGCCAATTGGTATACTGAAAAACTTAAATATAATCTGGTCCAACATTTTGGGTTTTGTAGGAGGCAAGTACCTTGAAAAAATAAAATAATAATAAAAAATGGTCCGCACCTTTTATATAAATCCACAGACACAGCCAATTTCTTTGTCTTATCTTTTACAGGATCACAACTTTCACCTCGACTTCAGAACTGAAAAAAACAACATAGACGCATTATAAACCTGGCAAGCTATTTACCTCAGCCAAACAAATAGAATCAAAAATCATCATACTAGAACACGAGTACGAGGTGTGATCAAAAAATAACCGTTATTTTCATCTTTTCGTGAGTTACGTATGTTCGATGTTCGCATTTTTTTTCTGTTATGTTGGTACACATGTCTGTTATATATATTGGCAAAACCAACCAGATTGTCAGTTTGTTTTTGACAGATAAAAAGGTTAGTCGTGTTTTGGTGTGCTCTTCGATTTTGTACTATTCGAAAAAAATGGATCAAAGAAACTGTATTCAGTTTTGTGTAAAAAATGAAATTAAATGCGCAAGGACATTTGAAATGTTGACTGTGGCCTTTGGCGAGTCTACTATGAGCAGAACACAAGTTCAATTGTGGTATAACCGGTTTAAGGAAGGCCGAGAAGATGTCAATGACGATGCTCGTCCTGGTCGCCCGAGCACGTCAACAACCGATGAAAACATTGACGCAGTGAAGAAAATGATTTTGGATAACCGTCGAATCACCATCAGAGAGGTTGCTGATGATGTTGGCATATCGTTCGGCTCATGCCAAGCAATTTTTACGGATGTTTTAGGCATGAAACGTGCGGCAGCGAAGATTGTTCCAAAATTGCTAAATTTTGAGCAAAAACCACGTCGCATGGACATCGCTCAGGAGCTGTTGAACATCGTCAACGACGATCCAGATTTCCTCAAAAAGATCATAACTGGTGACGAATCGTGGGTGTATGGCTATGACATTGAAACCAAAGCCCAATCATCCCAATGGAAACGTCCAGATGAGCCAAGACCGAAAAAAGCACGTCAAGTTTGGTCGAACGTAAAGGTTTTGCTGACAGTTTTCTTTGATTGCAATGGCGTGGTGCATCATGAATTCTTGCCACAAGGTCGTACGGTCAACAAGGAATACTACCTTGAAGTTATGCGCTGTTTGCGAGAAGCAATTCGTCAGAAACGCCCAGAATTGTGGAAAAACCAATCATGGATTTTGCACCATGATAACGCACCAGCTCACACATCGATGCTTGTGCGTAATTTTTTGGCCAAAAACAAAACCGTTATCATTCCTCAACCACCGTATTCACCGGACTTGGCCCCCGCTGACTTTTTCCTCTTTCCAAAACTGAAGACACCGATGAAAGGAAAGCGTTTTGCTACGATTCTGGAGATAAAAGAAAAATCGAAACAGGAGCTGTTGGCGATACCAAAAAAAGCGTTTCAGAAGTGTTTCGAGGATTGGAAAAAATGCTGGCATAAGTGTATTATATCTGAGGGGAATTACTTTGAAAGGGACAAGATAGTTGTTGATGAATAAATAAATACTTTTTGAAAAAATTGAAAATAACGGTTATTTTTTGATCAACCTCGTATGCTCTTTCGAATGCTAAAGGATGTTTCTGGCCGTATATCAAATGTTGACACACCTATCCAAACCTGCAAAAAGAAAAATATATATATACAATAATATTATTGAATCATTTATCCCAAAATTGGCGAACAGCTGAGGTTGTTCCCATTCTAAAACCTAATAAGAACCAGTATGAGTTTATTAAGTTTAGACCTCCGGGAAAATAATCGCTAAAAAAATTATATGGTTTACAGCAAAAAACAAATTAACTAGACATAATGAAGTAGCTTTTAAGTGAAAACAAAGCACAAATGATGCATTACTTTCCAACAAAAACCATTTTACCGGACTTTCCTTATGATTCCCATACACCCTTTGGCCGCATAGGAATACATGTTGTCCTTCAACATCTCGTGACCTGGAAAAAAGTCTTTAATATCGCCAGAGCTTGCTTGTCATGCCGAAAAATGAGAGTTAGAGCCTATGCTGACGATTTGGCAATTATGATTAGAGGAAAATATCGAAACACTCTTATGGATATTTTGCGCTCTAGCATGGCCACGCTTACTTGTTGTACGGAAAGAAGGGGATTAGGGTTGAACCCCGATAAAATGGAATTATCCTCTTCTCTAAGAAAAATAGATCTCCTACGGTCTCCCCGCTAATATACAAAGGTGTGGAAATTCCGACGAAGAAGACAGTCAAATATTTGGGACTAGTACTGGAAACCCAACATTGAAGAAAGAGTTAGAAAGGCCAATATTACTTTGGTGGGGGCTATCCCCAAAAGCTATTTGAAGCTTTTGAGCAAGATCCAAAGAACGGCTTTTCTTTGCATTTCTGGTGCTTTTAGGACCACTCCAACTAAAGCATTAGAAGTGATAGTCAACCTACCTACACTAGAGCTGGTAGGGAAAGAAGTGGCCGCCGCATCAGCACTAAGGCTGAAATATACGGCGTTATGGCATGATCGGCAGTTTGGTCACTCGACTATTGTGCATACCTGGAGTCGTTTTATCCACCACATTGACCACTCTATATCTAATCTCAACTTTGATATGCACTTCCAGGCACATATTCCGTCTAGAAGAGAGTGGCAAACACTCATGCCATGGAGAAGGGGAGAACTGAATTTCTACACCAACGGATCCAAACTTGACGATAGAGTCGGCTTTGGAGTTTTCTCAAAAGAACTGGGACTGGAGCTTTCGTTCCGTCTCCCCGACCACTGTAGTGTTTATCAAGCAGAGGACTTAGCCATAAAGGAGGTAGCCGTCTACTTAAGTAGACACGCCGTAACAAAGACCATTATAACTACTCGGTTAGCCAGGCGGCCATCAAGTCAATGAACTCGGAGGCACTGAAATCAAAGGTTGCTCAGGGCTGTCGGGCAGCCCTAAATGATATCAGTACCGTTTTCAGGGTACGCCTAATATGGGTTCCGGGACATAGGGATATTGAGGGGAACTGTGGGCTGATAGGCTAGCCAGACGGGGCACCAACCTTCCTTTATGCACGGACAGATGCGAGGTTGGAATACCAATTACCACCTGTAAACTGATGCTGAAGGAAAGTGTCGTGCGTATGGCCAATGAGTCTTGGGCACATGAGGGCAGTTGCTTAACGACTAGGCTAATGTGGCCGGAGCTTAATAGAAGGCAATCTAGAGACTTGCTTGCCCTGTCGAGAGAAGATATCTCTAAGGTCGTGGCTTGTATAACTGGTCATTGGCTATTCGGCAGGCATGCACTGAGGCTGGGAGTATTCTCTCATGAATACTGCAGAAGCTGTGCGGATGAGGAGTAGACTGTGGAAAATCTCTTCTGTAGGTGCCCCGCTCTGGCTAGAAGGAGAGCGGGCTGTTTAGGCAACCTCCGGCGCGAAGGTCAAACAAATCCTGCGCTTTATTAGGGCTTCGAAATGGTTTGACGAGTAAATCAGAGGTGCGTTGTTACGCGGTGGTATCACAATGGACCCATGGTGGTCTGAATGAGTTGGTCAGTAGACAGACTGCCACGATAACCTAACCTAACCTAACACAGAGCTATCAAATACATATCCCCTCGACAACGGCATTCCTCAGGGTTCTCCTCGGTTGTGTTATTTATTATTGCAATAATAGTTAATTACTCGATAGACACAAAAATATTCAACATACTATTTATGCAGACGACGCCATTATATTTTGTAAATAAAAATATCTCCATTTTATTAAAACTGGTTTCATAACTATCCTTGCAAATTGGGGAACTTCCCTGGCGCCAAATGATCTATTGTTAAAACAAAAATACTACATATATGTAAGCAACCCAATTGTTTTAACCTTAAGTATGCTAATGTAAATACATATTGAATTTGTAAAACCTCTGCGAATTCTTGGAGTTATTTTTGATAAAAAGGAGGTAAGGAAAAGTCTTGCTACGCTCTTCAATATTATTAAATACATAAAATACCAAACACAGTTTAATACACAATTCAACACTAATTAATATCACCAGTGCTCATAGTTTCATATATATTTTCTGCAAACTATCCTCAAAAATTACCCGCAGGAGTATTAGCGGCTATCCTACGTCGCCTTTAAAATACATATTGGCTGAAGCTGATCTACCATATATTCAACTCGGAAATAACTCTGTCAACATCAAAACTTGTCCCTAAACTGTTCAACAGTAGCAATAGAGAATTATGCAAAGAAATATTGGAGGTTTGCTAGCACAAACGATAATAAAAATCAAATCCATAATTCATTCGTGTGTTGAATTCTCCAAAAACTTTGATGGGGTTTTAGAGCCCGTCACAGTGAACCACCTTGGAATATAAAATTCAGCTCCTTTGCATTGAATTTATTCCAATTTCCCCAAACAGCAAGTGATCCCAAAGCTTATATACAACTCTTTACAGAAATTTTCAACTGAATTGAATATATAAAAAAATGGAGCTTACTCCATACAGACGGATCAAAACCAATTCTCGGCATATCATTTGCTGTGGTCCACCACAACTGGAATTTAAGGAAGGAAACCACATTATCCTGAAACTTGCTCTCGCCCATAGACAAAAAACTTGGTACGATTAAGTATCGGATAAATGCTCACAGGAACATCTGCTTCGTCGGACCTGTCTGTTGACTCTGTGGCGATACAATTTCCTCTTTACAATTACTAAATAGATGTCCCAACTTCCAAAAAATCCTTCAGAATATATTTTATAATCTTCTTCCAAATGACACTTTAAAAGTTACATATAAAATGAGATTACAAAAGTTAATAAATTTATAAAACAATGCCATATCCAAAATTATATGTGAATTCATAAATAAGTAATGCGAATAATGAGTTGAATTCCCTGGTAGCTACGACACATTATCTTAAATAAGTTACTATAATTTATTATTGTGGTTAATTATTTGAAATAAAATGAAATGATTGTATCAAAACGTAACACTTGTATGCTCTGTATTATTCTTTTGATGTATGAATGATTTTAAGTGTTACACTATTCTATCAGTTCAATTGTAACTCCCTGGAATATTATTATGCTTCAATTAAATTTTTCCATAGGGATTAAATGTTTATATGTAAGATATTATATTATATAACAAGTACATGCAATTATGACATGAAATGTAAGTTTATTAAAAATTACTTCAAATGTGAAATCAGATTTTTAAAAATCAGAAAATGAGTGTTAGACATACAATTCATAGTTAAGTTGTACATACTATAACTATTTTCTTTCGCACATTGCGACTATTTTTCACATTTCTACGACGACAATGTCATATCAGCGCAGTATTGGACGGTAGGAGAGACCGTTTGACTAAATGACTTCCTTATACGCGAAGGTGGTATGAGGCCGTGTTTTAGGCACACACCCGAAAGGACCGAAGATATCGTATGCCGCAACTAAAACAATTTAGAAGTCGAAATACTTCGTTAAAAAGTGGATACAGCAGTCCGATCAGGCAAAAAACCTAGATGACCATCCGGATCACGGAAAAGAGAGAGCAATATCCAGCCAGTTGCAAAAATATATTTATTTTGAAGCTTTTCGAGAAGAATGCCACTGTACGGCTGCGGAAAGATAAGGAAAAACTTTTCAAAAAACGAAATAACATTGGTCGCCACACAATCAGGTACATAGTGGTTACACGAAGGTTCAATTTCTCTCTAAAACCTCGAAAATATTGCTTACGGTAGGCCACATAAAACACGGAAGGACCTGGGAAAGTGAATAAGGTAATCGGGATTGGTCGATTGCGGTGTTTACTGATGAATCGACTTGTTGGGCACGTGCTCTGGTGAAGCATGCCTGGCTAACCAGGAATAAACAATTTATACATTGCACCGTCAAACACCCTGTAAAAGTGAATGTCTGGGGATGCTCCTAAGCCTGCGGTTTTAGGACTTTGATTACTTTTCACTTAAGTTTTGAATGTAAATTTCATGGTGAAATCAGCGAAGAAGATGTTGAAGATGCCAAAAAATGTAATTGACCCAAAGCATAAGGTTCGTCTCTGCCGCGAGTGAAAGGATCAAATTGGCGTCATCACAATGGATTGGCCCTCAGAATCTCCGGATGCCAATTCTATAGAAAATCTGTTGACCATTATAAAAAGCAAGCTTGCAGGAAATATAATACAATCTATACAATTTGAAACAGCTCTGCCATACAAAAAAAATTAGGCGTTCCCTTTCCACGGAGTATGCTGACAAACTAGTTGAGCCAATCAGATACGCATTGA
Organism: Clusia tigrina; assembly: GCA_920105625.2. Taxonomy (NCBI): domain Eukaryota; kingdom Metazoa; phylum Arthropoda; class Insecta; order Diptera; family Clusiidae; genus Clusia; species Clusia tigrina. The sequence goes on along the minus strand of OV050032.1, from coordinate 50,909,416 downwards.
AAGCGATGAAAGCGATTTCAACAGACCACAAATAGCTCTAATGTTGTAGCATTGTAGCAAACATAAATTATATAACACATAAAGATCCTATATTTCATGTCATGCTTCCACAAAACACTACCTGCCGGAATTAACAAAAACTCAAAAATATTGATGAACTGCAATATCCGAAGCATATGGGCAAGCGAAAGTCTTGGAAGGTATCAGGATTTATCTGCTTTGTACACGTTGTGTTTTGGTATATATTGCAAAACATCCTAATATGCAAACAAAAAAAAATTATATTATTAAATTAAAGCCTCTGTAGCTAGTACTCACTCCCCCAACACCTTGCATCATAATTAATTATGGTGTAAGATATAATAATAATAATAAAATAATAATTGCAGATCAAAACAAATGCTATACAAGAACAAATGACAGAAAAAAATTTGAAGAATACAAAAATCAAAGTAAAACCCCAAATATTATATAGCACCAAATATTGTATGATGCTCCAGATTGAGGCAACATTTCATCATTTTACCACCACTAAAACTTTCCTAACACGACTCCACCTCCGATTCAGACCCTGACTCCAACTTAAATTATAATAAGACCTTAAATGCATCTAACCATACCTAGTATGAAATGAGATGCAAATCCAATTTATTAAATATTTTATTAATTTTGATTATCTATTTATAAATTAAAACTAAATATATATGCAGGTTATTTGCAGATGATACTTCTCTAGTTTATTTTCACTCTGCAAATATATTATCTATAATTTTATAGAGTTGGAGTCGTTAAAAATATTCCGACTCCCCAAAAAAAAACTCTGCAACTCCAGCTTGGACACCACAACCCTGCCTATTTGATTCGTTGTTTTTCGACTTTGTATATTTTGTGAAATAATTACATTATTTTATTATTGCTTATTTAAGTCAAAGGTATGCTAGAAAATCCTGACACTAGGGAATAACGAGAAATGTGGAGAATTAAGAAGCTGCCACATTTATGTTAATATGTCTGGTAATTGTACATCCATCCTAGGAATAGTATTTTTGATGCCGGGAAAGGGAAGTTCCCTTGCTAGTAACGGTTAAAAATCGGTCCTAACTGGACTTTGGCACGATCCACTACAGACTCAATACATTGCGATTCCCTATTGCTTTTTATCAGCTTCAATGCACAGTAATATGTGAAACCCTGCTCAAACTTGCGTGCGTATATTATACTCCATATAGATACAGTATTTTCTTGCTAAAATCAAGCACATGTCTCCTCCTACCCACTCGTCAAATATGTGGTCAGTCAAGCGACGCTCACCTTGAACGGACTTGCCCAGCATAATATGTTTGCTAATCATGTTTCATGAGCACACGATACTTGCATATAACTGAATGATTTTAGAATTTCGATTTTCTTTTTTTTGTACCATTTTCATTCCTATTTTTACTGACTTTCAAAAGATAAATACATATATATTCGTATATCAAAATATATTAATAGTTTATCTTGTAAACGTCGTTCTCTTTGCAACAAAATGACTATTGCTGGAACATTAATATTAAGCTCTAAGCGGTCTATGAATCATGTTACGCTTGTTGCTCTAATTGCGAATGTCTGAAGAAAACAACTTATGGAACAACTCATATTAATCGGAGTGGTTGCCAGTGAATGAATAAACAGGCTCAATCCATGTTCATGTATTTGTCCAAGCGCATGTCGCGAAAGCAAGTTTGCCACATATGCGACCACTTGAGCAGCGACCGTGCAACTCAACGCACAATGCAGCCGATACACTCGTATCGAACTTTTTTGTTAATACGTACTCAATTGAAAATTGTTTCATGGTGATTTATTATATTATATTTAACAATAACTTACGTATCTACAGCCTTAAATAACAAAATGAACTATTGTATATGGATTTTTTTTTTTTTGTTGTTGAACAGCACAACTATAGTCAGCTGGTTCTAGAAACGTCTGGCAGGTATTGAAGCAGCGCCTGAATGCACGGGCAGTGGGCCACGTTGTACGACAGCGTTGAAGCCGTTGACGGGGTCAGCAGTGTAGAAAACGGTGCGCAGAGTGCCGTCAGAGTCGACAACTGAGTAGGAACCTTTGACGAAGTCGCCATTGCGAACTTCTTGCTGGCTTTTACTGTCACCGCTCAAAGCGTCTTGTACGCTGTACGCGAATGCATACTGTGGGTGTGGGTCGAACTCTGTGTTGACTGGGATAGCTTGTAAGGGTTGAACGTGAGCACGATGATGAAGGTCACATTTAACGACTGTGACCAGGACGCAGACGAAAATTACGAACTGTTCGAATGGAAAATGGAATTCTTAGTTTAAGATTATATTATGCGTCATTCACGCCCCCATCTTTACCTTCAGTAGTACCATGTTAATTTGTCCTGTTTGATTTCTTGGAAAAGATCAATGCTAGCAACTCAATCACTTTTGCTTGAATGACATTGCTGTACTAATTGGTGAAGCTTTTAAATGGAGCCCATTTGCAGGAAACCTCGTCATTGAAATGCTCAACCCAATTTATTGAACAATAGTCGCAGCGCAAAATTCAAATTGTTATGTAATGATTATGACTATTGTATACTGCCGTTGAAGCTTCATATACAACAAATGGGCACCGATTCACAATATTGCTTTAGAAAACGTGCCAAGTCGATGACTTAAGCAAAAAGCTACTGTAAATCGCTCACCTAACCACAGTTAAATCGCCCAACCATAATTGAAGAGGAACGTGATGAATGCATATGGCAGTTAGCATACATATGTACATGTATATAATAAGCTGAGTAGAAATCGATCTATGCATTTTTTTAAGCCATTGCCCAATGCGCTAGTTCGGAAAATCCTACATTCACGAAATTTGAAGTAATCTTTCACAGAAACTACCCGGAAAATAAACTAAGGTCGGATGACCCCTTTAGCCTAACATAATTTATTAAACCCCGCTCATAGAAGTCAAATGGCGATATTCAATCCATATAACTTAACACTAAATGATCCTAAGTAATGAAAATGTGTTCAAAAAATGCGAGGTAGCATATATGTATGTACACAGCCCTTTTTCATTTATTCTGTCAAGACCCATATGTACATTCAAACTAAATTTTTAGTTATTAAATCATTAATTGGACTGAAGTTGTAGTCATTTAAACCAGGTGTCGACAGTTTCATGTGTAGGCCGTGTGCGTTTTCTTTCCCGGTTTCAAATACGAGTACGTATGAAATTCCTTGTCATGATCTGTGCCATAAAACTAAATATTTTGAACTTGAACAAATATGAAACAGAAAATATACAAGTGACTTCCATTTAAATAGACAATGAACAGGGAAATATTAAAATTTCTACCCTCCATAGTACAACAAGATTATAACAAATGCCTACTGTAAAAAAATTCATAACTGGAGGCGACTTCAATGCCAAAAATAAATATTTGCGCGCAAGAATTACCAACTAAAAAGGTAAAAATTTCTATAATGCAATCAGACAAATCAGTAGCACATTTATCAGTATAGGGGAGCGCGGGAAAAATATTTTCTCTTTGCTTAGAATTTGATATTTTTTATAATAATAATAGCTTAGACACAAGAAATTTTGATATTTCGTGTTGAACTCATTATTTGTTGCATTCACACATTACTTATAGGAAAACTAATTAAAACATGATTTAATGCATGTGGAAAATAATAACATTCTAGTCCATCAATAGATTGATGCACTTACCATGTACTTACAAATTTATAAATTCTGTTTAACCCTTTTATCATATATATTTTATATATAAAAACACATATCCACTAACTTGATATATGTTAAAATATTAATATATGATCAAATAAGAGAATGCAGTGATTTAGAGGAACTTATAACAGCAGAAAAATCAAAAGAGGGCACAAATATTATTCACGAACCTAGGTAAAACGAGATTATTTGATTTAAAGGATAGATGCTCTCGGTACACCCATATTTGCTTATATGAGAAAACACGGTAGCACAGAAATCCAACAAAAAAATCGCATGCAAATGTACGTATTTAATGAATGTATGTATGTACACATAATCCAAGAATGATAAAATATAAGATTGCGCCAATGCTGGTACGACAATTTCGTCTCAATGCGTATGTCGTCATAAGGCGCACACGAAATGATAGAAAATGCATACATTTTTGTGTGAGAAATGTGATAATTTATGTTCAATATAAAATATTTTCATATTTATCGCATTTTATGATAATATTTATATAAATAAATGTGAAATAATATATTTCAATTGATTTGGCATTAAAATTTTTGTTCTATACAAAAATTTGTTGGTTAAATTTGTGCCGTGAAAGTTGTTATTAACTGTTTTGGTGCGATAATGGGAATATAAAATGAAATAATTATGGGAAATTTAATTCTAATGTGTGTATATTTATTAAATATGTGTATATATATATATATATATATATATATATATATATATATATATATATATATATATATATATATATAATATTAATATATTTATATTTATTAAATCACTACACAAATTCACTTTTTCTTTCTTGGTACATGAAAATCCGCAGCTTAAGTACTTTTGATCTTGATCCAACGAGTTTTTCAATAATTTGTACTCGTTTACTTGCAAGTGCATTTGTTAAGTTATAAATTATGAAAAATAATTAAAATCCTTTTAATTCATAAATGATTGCCTTTGCTTTGCACATACATTTTTCATATAAAAAAATGTTTTAAAGCGCCTTATGACGTCACAGCCAATCAGCTATGCTAAGTTTTTGTCGGGAGAGGAATAGCGGACCTGCGCATGGCGTAATCTTCTATTCTATCATTCTTGCACATAATCAGTTTGTTCAACAAGAGAAAAACGACGATAATTCATAGTTAAGAGGACCATTGAACCAAATACAATATACTACAAAGATACTACCAAAGACAATGTACAGAAATACCTTTCATTGCTCTCTTGAGCGAAAAACAACATATTGAAGTATACAGCAACCACATTGAAAAAATCATCAGTAATTTCACGAAGCAGCCGTGAATATGTATCAATCATCAGCCACACACATGGCTATTGCTGTTGTTTGCATATTCGTATAAATAATATTAGTGTGTGTGTGCTCACTGCAGAAGCGAATGATTTGAAATAAAATTTTTATTTTTTGATTTGTGTGGCTTGGGGTAAAATACACAAGAATGAATATTCTATATGGCAAAGCTTTTTATACGGAAAGTGGGCCTTAAAACAAGGCATTGGTGATTTTGCGAATAAAAAAGTTTTGCCATGTCATGAGAAAGCATATTGAGTGTATATTAGAACACGTGACAACATAAAATAAATATGCAAGTTACGGAGTGTTAGCCACGAAGCATCAAAAAAATAAAAGATTAACTTTATTCTGGAGTCGTCACAACAAAACTGCACGACTTATTCTGTATTGGCCTTATATTTATAACAATTAAATGCTGAATAGGCTAATTGATTATTACTAAGGAATATAGAACAAGCTTAAAATAAAATAAAAAAAAAGGTTGCGCAACCGATGTACGCAAACTGGAGCGGATGCAAGAGTTCGGTTACCTGTTATGCAATTGCTCTCGATCGTGCGAGAGTGCTGAGTGGGCTATATCCACGTGCTTGTGCAACGGATGGAAGGCAACTTTGGGCGGGTGCATGAGTTTATTGACCTATTGTGCAACTGTCCTTAGTCGTGGTATAATGATGAGTAAGCTATAAGAGCGTGGTAAGTCCCCCCTTCTAAAGAATCATCGTCTCGGTGATTTAAATATTTAATTTAATTGGTTCAGTTTTGAAATTAGTGTGAGGAATATGATAAATTTGTTTACGATTTTTATGATTCAAATATAAATAGATTGAGATTGCAAACAATATTGAGAATATAAGCAAATTTGTTATAGAATTTGATATAGACAAGGAAGTAAGCATTGAAAACTTTTCTAGTCTTTTGACATTGTCAATATGTAGCTTGTGCAGATAACTCAAATCTAAACAAATTTCTCGTTCTGTGAGATTACCGTGTAGAACTGGTGGTAAAATTTGGTATTCTGTAGTTTCCCAATTGATATACTGTATTTCATTTAAAGTAATAGATTCGTTGATGAAGTTTATAATAAATGTTCCATTTAGTTTTTGGGTGCTGTTAGCAAATGATAAATTCCCTAAGTAGTTCATAAGAAACAAGGTTCCGTCGTTAATTACAAATTTTCAAAAAATTAACATTGAACGAAATAAAAGAAAAATTCAGGTCACAGTGAAAATGGTCCACTTAAGCTTATGTACATTAATTTAAGTATTCATAGAAAAACTACATATTATTAATATTTTGTTGGATAGCCTTTCTGATGAATAACAGATTTAAGGCGACTTGGAATAGATTCTACCAGCTTTTTTGTATAATCCGGGCTTATTTTCTCCCACTCCTCCAAAAGGACCTTTTTTAAGTCATTTTTGTTTGAAATTTCGTGTTTTCGTATTTCAACTTCCAGTTTCTGCCACAAATTTTCAATTATGTTCAAGTCCGGTGATTGGGGAGGAGTTTTGATTACTCTTGGACAATGATACAGAAGCCATTCTTTAATTATTCCTGCCGTATGCTTTGGATCATTATCCTGATAGAAGTGAAAGGTTTCTTTTATGCCGAGTTTTTCAGCACTTTGTTTAAGATTATTTTTCAAAATGTTTAAATATTGCATTTTCTCCATAATCCCTTCAACAAAGTGCAATTTGCCAACACCAGCAGCCGAACAAGCACCCCAGACCATCACATGCCCGCCACCATGTTTAACTGTCGGACGTAAATGCTTAGGATTCATCTCCTGGTTGGGTTTTCTCCAAACGTTTACTCTGCCATCTGACCCAAAGAGGTTATATTTACTCTCATCCGTGAATATGACGTTCTTCCAGAATGAAAAATCTTTCCCAGCGTAGCTATGAGCGAACTGCAATCGAATTTTTTTATTCTTTAGACTTACAAAAGGTTTCTTGCGTGCAATTCTGCCATTTAGTCCATCCTTCCGAAGGACTCTCCGAATTGTCTCGGCGTTACAGCTTATATTGAAGTGTTTTTCAACCATATCCCGTAGTTTCGGTGCACTAAGTCTAGGATTTATCTTGATTTGGTTGACTATCCACCTTTCTTGACGCTCGCTGAATAGCTTTTTTGTGCTAATTTTCGGCTTATTTGTAACTCGTCCTTCATTTTTAAACCGCTGAATGATATTTTCGACTGTTGTGCGGGCTTTTTTTAACAATTTTCGCTATTTCTCTTTGACTTTTTCCACTTTTATAGTGTTCAATAATTAAATTTCTCAGCTCTAGAGTAGTATGTCGACCCATCCTCAAATTTATAGATAAACAACTGAAGGAATCGATCTAAACTGTGTTTGCTTCAATGCACAAGTGTAAATAAAGGTAAACAGAACAAAACAAATAAGGGAATATGGAAAAGATCCGTTATTTATCGTAGTTCTGCACAGTGGACCATTTTCACTGTGACCTGAATTTTTCTTTTATTTCGTTCAATGTTAATTTTTTGAAAAATGTTATGGAATTAATAAATTTTTTTTATGTTGTTTTATTAAAATACAACAAACTAACAACTTTGGCATTTTTACTTTTTTATTTACATATCGATTTCTTAGACATTTTAGGCTTTAAAGTGTGTGGTTGCAAGTGGACCATTTTCAGTGTGAGTCACTGTACCTCTACTGTCTCTTTGTTTTGGAACTGATAATCGTAAGTAGCGTGGTCGCCATTAAGCAATTGCGAAATGCAATTATTAGTTTCAAGTCTTTGCAGTTGGTCTTTTTTGCATTTAACTGTTCCTTGGAGCGTTTCGCACTTCTCTTGAATACCAAATTTTTCCGTTTATGAAATGAATAAATTAGAATACCTAAGCGAAACTTTCTTATTATTGTAGACTGTCCATTAGATCTGGAGACTGGCAGTTTTTTTGGGTTTACTCGACGTAAATGTAATTGCATTTATTAATAGTTAATAATATACGAGTACATTTAAAAACTGAAATAAAATCAATACATTTATATTATTTATACTTATGGATAAAAAAATCTAAATCTACGGTTCCTGAATACATTTAATATTATATACTGCCGAATAAGAACATTTTTATTCTTATACTCGTATGTATATCTGAATTACATGTGTGCAGGGGTTAACAAACTCGACTTGGCTGATTGTTTCTTTTCCTACAGCCACTCAAAATGCATGTACACACCAGTACACACTACAACCGGCTCGCTGTTAACATAAAGCTAATGCCTCGTTTTCGATTGCTATGATTGAAATTGGTTTCAAATTCAGAAATAAAGAAATAAAAAATAATATACCCACATTCATATACATATACACATATGCATGCCGTAAACCAAAGAACATATAGAATAGACAGTTAATATGAATGTATTTGTGCGAGTTCTGCTAGTGTGAGGAGGTTTTAAAATTGATGTATGTAGTGGTAAAAATACAGTGCAACCCCCTTTATATCTAACTATCGTAATTCCACAATTCACTTAACTACTCAAAATAACTGAAAAGTACAACATAATCCTCTCCATGAATTATCTTGAGAGCAGCAACCTTAAAATGATTGCTTAAACACTGCATCTATTCATGTGACGTGCAGTGTATGTATGTACATAATATAATAATGTGTATTCGACATGTAAAATAATTTTTGTGCAGAAATGAGGAGTGTATTAATTCAGCATGTAAATTCATGGCGCCGCATTTCCACTCTTCTTTGCAAACACTTTGCTGATATCTTAAAATACGCGTTAACTTGAAGATTTATCTCTAGAATGAGGAATTACAAGTGGTTGAAATTATAAAAAGAACTGTGCTTCTTCAAATTCCAGTGTTTGTCTTTACTTCTCTTTTTATTAAATTGACTAGAAAGGAAAAATTTAGTATACACGGCAATGAAGTGCCGCAGAAGACAGTAACTGGTTAACTTATATAACTAGTAAATTGACCACTTGATTTTTTACTATTAAATTTAGTAGTACATTTTAAAGACTACCTATAATTTTCACTACAGGGATATGGAATATGGTTACAAAAAACACAATAAATTCACATACACTATACATGTGACCAAAAAAAATGGTCGAAACGGTAAATAAAAATGGAGGGAATTGAATTTCTTTTCTTATTCTTCTTTCCCATAAACCTGCAAGCAAGCATAGAAACATGCGCACATAGTAGTAAACACACATGCACATACGAATGCAAGATTGTTATTTATTTATTTGTTGGAATTGGAATGAAAACGAATTTCAATCATAGCAATCGAAGATGAGGCATTATAACTAATTGTGGGAATATTTTTAAAATTTATATTGTAAATTAGTAAAAAAAAGAAAAAATTGATGTATAAAATGAATAAATAATAATATGTATTTATTTAATTTATTGTTTTATCCCCAAAAAAGCCACCATCGAATTGCGCAGCAAAACTTCATGGCTGCACCAGCAGAAGACTAAAAGTTATTTTTTGCGGAATGTTATGTACAGAATTATAGAAATTTTAGTTAATTCAGAATTGCACCAGCAAATACTTTGACTCTCTAATGTACTCCAAAATCAACAAATATAGTATGGGTGTCTTTAGCTCAATGGTTCACGCGTTGGTCTAAAGTTTTTGTGGCTTAGGGTTCGTTTTATCGCTGTGTTTTATCGGATTTTTTTTTTTTTTAATAATCATTTTTATAAATAGTAGTAAAAGTATTTTACTATCTTCCATAAATTAACCAGTATTATATCATTTTACTGGACCAAAACTAGAGCAGAATTATTTCGTGCCTGTTATAGAAGATGGAGTATTATGAAATTCAACCTTGACAAATCATATACATCCATACATACATATGAATGTACATATGTATGCACATATTTGTCTTTTGATCATTTGTCAGGTAGCGAATTGTGCCATAAAAAGAATGAAATGCAATGAAAACAAAGCGCCTTCATGTCTCGATTGGAGTTTTTGTTATATGATGTGAGTTTTTGTTATATGATATGATTAGAATTCAATTTGTCATGAAATTTTGGATATGTCAATATTTTCAGTATGGACAAATATCAGCACAATTTACTCTTTCGATCTTATATTTCATATTTTCGCGTTAGCAGCATGTGATCAAACATATTTTTTGTTTAGAATAATTATGCACAAAAAACCAATTTTGATAAAATTAGAGTTAATATTTTAATATTCTAATGTTCGTCTGTTGCCTATTCCATCAGAAAATTTATCTAAATAATTTTTATATTAAGGGTACAGTAAAAAAAATCAAGGTTTTAAACCTTTTTTTTCTTCTTTGTCAGATCAGCTTGAAATACTATAACCACATTCTATTAAAAATTAAACCACTCGTACGCACATGAATATGTACATATGTACTCGTATGTACATATCTATTAACACTTATTCTCCGCATTTACATAGTATATGATATGTTCATATTTGAAGTAAATTTTATGAACTTCAATATCTAGTATTAAATGCATATGTTCGTGTTATACATTGATTTACAAAGTTTTGTAAATAAAACCGTATATAATGCAATAACCTATATATAAGCATTTATTTCCTATGGAAAAATGTAGTTCAACCATGATTGTGTTCCAATGCATTTTACCACTTCATAATCGAAAATTATTATAAACAAAAATCTATAAAAAATTATTTCAAGTATTTAAAAATCCAAGAAATTTTAAATTTATATTAGGATAAATAATGTTTAGTAAAAGAATTTGTAATATAAGGTGCGTCTTTTTGCCAATTACATTTGACATTCACTTCCAAAAATGTCTACATGATGTGTGCAGGGCTTACCCAAGTCGACTTGCTTGCATGTTTTTTCATAAACGCCATTCGAAATACTACAACCGGCAACTCATTCGCTTTGATGTGGAGACTTGAATTATGGAAACTAATAAAAATGTGCAAAAACTTCTTACTGCTTCGTGCTTCTTTGTGCGTGTGAACTTGACTTTGGATGTGTATCCACTTACATACATATAGAAAATATGTACTTTGAATCAAATAATCTGTCTTGACCTACATTCGTGAATAATATTTGGGACTTCTTTTCAGTTTTATTTTTTAATTATTTGCTGTCTAAGTTCTTCTATGCAACTGCATGTTTTTTTTTATATATTATAATGATATTAATTTAATTATATTAATTTAAGTTCATTATACCCTTCACCTTTAAAAAAGGTAAATGGGGTATACTAATTTTGTGCTTTTGAGAGGGGTTGCAATTTCGAGAAGCGTGGTAGGTATGGACATATATGTATATACAGATATGATCAGAATCACTTTCTAAGCAATTTTTATTTTGTCCGTCCGTCTGTCCGTCTGTGGCCATTTTTTTTCTACACCGTTAAAGCTATTTTAATGAAATTTTGCAAAAGTGTAGCCTGCACAAAGATACAGAACCAGATTGCTATATAGACCGATTTGCACAAAGACTACGCCTACCTCCCATATAAAGAACTTTTTTCACCTTTTTTAAAATGACTATAACTTCGGTCAAATTGACGGAATCGTGACATTATTCGGCAGTTATGGAGATGTGGGTCCTACTAAACACTGTGCAAAAAGTGGGCGCTATTTATTAACTGCCACGCACACTATTAACAAATATTAATAACTTAAGATCTGGTAGAGATTTATTGACGAAATTTTACGGGAAGGAACATGTGGACATTATAAAGCTATCTGCATCAATTGGGGCTGATCAGAGAAAAGACACGCCCACTTTTGATATAAGGAACTTTCGGGTCTAAAATTAAAATTAGCATACCTATGCTCGTATTGATGCCAGCGGAATAAAAATTTGCAGAAATATACATGGAGTCCATAATAGTGTGTGTGCAGAATATGGAGATCATAATACAACTGCCACGCCCACAATTAGCCAAAAATCATTACTGTGTTCCTATTAAAGATTTATAAATGAAATTTCACAGGAAGGTTGCGGGTACTAACATTAAACACCACACAAAAAATGGGCGTGTTATTTTTACAGCCACGCCCACTATTGACATATTATTATAACTTTCGACCTACACAATATTTTTTGACGAAATTTTATATTAGTGGTTATATTGAAACTAGAAAGCCATACACAAGAAATGGGGTCGATATAATCATTTCAAGGAACCCTACCAAAAATTACCCTGAATATGCTCCTAGTGATGATTTATGAAGAAAATATCCTCATTGTTGAACTGGCACGCACAAGAAAAGGTAAAGGGTATTTCAAAGTCGGTCTAACCGTTTTTATTTTGTAAATAATATAGAAGAAATATCATAAATTTTAATACATCTGCAAAATTCTTCCTTTTCCTACCATAAGCATAAAATCCAATCCAACAATTTATTAAACATACATAGCATATATGGAAAAACAAAAACTTCCTAAAATTGCACATATTCATTGACGAACAAAATGTTTAATTGGATTAGATTTTGTGAAATTTATGAGCTTCTTTAGACGAATTGCGCAAAAGCATCCAAAAACTAACATAAACAAAGGTATTGAAATCGTACAAAACTAACACAGTTTCATGCGCATATGAAATAATATACATATGTGAGTTAAGAAACATCGTTATGACTATTTTTAGAAGATATACATACATTTATTTGCTGTAATGATGCTATAGCAGCAGCAATTGAATGTGGTTCAGTAAAATTATTTAATACTGGATAATTTATGCTAAAATAGAAACTATTCTTATTATTTTTTATAAAAATAATTATTAGTTTGCTTTCAAAAAAAGGATGATAAATTAAAAAAATAAACACATTTCTCAGCGGACTTGAACCCGGCATCATAAAATTGATAGACCAACGCTTTACCACTTGCACTATCGATCTTTATAAAAGATCCTATGCATGCATATGGGCAATTCCACGGTGTCGAACGTGACCGTTGTACACATTTAAAGGGAAAAAAAAAGGTCAGAATAAAACATATTTTAGATTCATCTTTTACATAATCGTATAGATCCTTAATAGTACTATCACTGGTGGTTTAGTCATTTTCAGGCGAAATGTTGTTTATAAAATAAGGACAAAAAAAGGAGCGGTTCGAACGCGACAAAAACAGAAGTAGTTTCTGTGAACATCTGTAAAAACATGAGAATCAGCGAAATCAAACACAACATGTTATAGATGAAAATTTTAAAATGTTACAAAATAACAAAGTTTTCGAATCCTCTTTATTTGATAGAAATATCATGGGTAGTTTTTTTACATTTAATTTTTAGGTTGGTTCGAACGTGACATTTTTTCTATACAATGTCTATATATATATATATATATATATATATATATATATATATATATATATATATATATATATATATATATATATATATATATATATAGACAAATTAGACAAATTTTTTGTAACGCCATCACGCAAGAACTGTATGTGTATTTGATTTTTAATATATTTTTAAGAAACGTCTTAAATGCATGAAAAAATAAAAAAAGTATTACATTAAATTGCTTTTTTTAAGGAATATGCAGTAGCAGCTGCTTCAATTTGCCGACCATCGCAAGAAAAGCTGTGCAGTCGTTGGATACCTGAAATGCTTCTTACACTTTTCCACTTTTCATTTAATATTAGGGACTCCTTCTCTATTTGCTCTGATGGTATGAAATATAGTTGTATGCCGTGAATGTTATTTTTTGCACATTCAAAAAACGATTGAGCGTCCGATAAAACCACATTTTGCGACTTAGTTATTCATGATTTTCAAATTCGAGCAGAGCGTACAATGCTCTACATACTTAAATTTTTTTTTGCGAATTCAATGGGCTGTTTACCGTAAGCATTGTCCGATGAAGAAATTCGTAAAACCCCGAAATCGCTTTATTTATGCGTACATATAAAAAAAAATAATTTACACTTACGGTGTCGAACGTGACAAACTTCAAATCGCTACTGAAAATTGTGCATATAATTTTTCAAACCGATTTTTTGTTTATATTGTTATTAACTTCAAATGCTATTTGTACGCCTACTTTGATGCACTTTGTTTGAATATTTCTGGCATACTGATACCTAATGCTTCTTTACGGTGTCGAACATGACAATAGAATTTGTAGTAGAGATAAGCCAAAAAGTACCGTTATTCTTCATTCCTTTTGATTAGTCTCTTCTATTTAAGATTACTTATGCTCTTAGAAAGATTATTTATAATAAGCCTCTTTTCACATAAGCCTCTCTTTACGAGGGAAATTTAAAAAAAAATGAGCAACTAAAAATGTTAAAATGATCCAAAACTACAATTTGCCACTTTGCAATTTTGTGCACATGTGAAATTTTTTCGTTTTATTAAAATGTGACTATTTTTGTATAATAATATATTACATTAATGTGATTTGAATAACTTTTAATTTTATTATCACGGTAGACCTTTGGTGGAATTACCCATATTTATGTTATATTGTCAAGTGTTCTAATATGCAAGCATTATGCTTCGTTATGACACACATTGGAGTATTTCATTGCAATTTGTGTGATAAATAAAAAAAATCAAATCGAAGATACCCAACCATGATTGGAATCGTTCGAAAGAGAATAGAATTCTACATCACTATGTGAAAAAATAATTGAAAAAAAGTTGACGTTATCCATGCACTGCGATTGCCAATTTGACGTTTTCTTTACTTTGGTGCGCGCATAGTAAAAAACAGAAGAGTTTTGATATTTCCAAGTGATTTTTCTTGAAATATTAAAAAAGTATAGTTTTTTGAGCAATGGAACCTTCTACCTCAGGTATTTTTTGAACTTAAAATGAAATATATTAGTACAAAAAGTGTCTGTTTGTATTTTTAATGTTTTTCTCCGTGCAGGCTTATAAAATGTGTGTTTTTGGGTATATAGTAAGCATATACATAGATGTAAATACCACTCAATTCAGTGAAAGTTTATTTTTTTTTTTGAAACAGCAATTATAAGTGATATGTTAACAAAAAAAAAAAGTTTGCAGATTTTCTGCGGTTTTTAAGAAAAATATATTTTTTTGTATGCCCATGCAATTGAAATATGTATGTACATGTACATGTATATATATTGTATACATGTATATATATTGTTACCCTAAACGCGAATGTATTAAAATAGATGAAACTTCAGTAAAAGTGAGTTTGCAAGGCCTATTAGATCATACCGTTGAACGTATAATGCTGTCACAAAAAAGTGTATTTGAAATACTTGATGAGGAAAATTTATATGAATTATGCTTGTACTCGAAATGGGGCTTTGATGGGAGTTCTGGGCATAGCTTATATAAGCAAGTATTTCATGGCCCGAGTGCAAGCGATTCATCAGTATTTATAACTTGTATAGTACCACTAAGGTTGGTTTACAAGACCAAAATAATTTGGGTGAACCCTCGTCCTTCATCCACAAGGTATTGCAGACCATTAAAAATGGAGTTTGTTAAAGAGTCTGCCGAAGTTTCCAAAAACCGAAAAAGCACGGGTTGATGCAGAAATAAGAAACCTCGGAAATTCTATTGTATTTATTGACAATGAACGTCTAGAAGTGCGTCACAATTTAATGCTGACAATGGTAGATGGAAAAGTCTGCAACGCACTTACGGACACAAAGTCTACACAATCATGTTATTTATGCGGAGCTACAAGTAAGGAGTTAAACGACATCGATAATATGGTAAAAAGGGAGGTGAATATGAACAATATTCAATTTGGTTTATCGATTCTTCATGGTTGGATACGATTTTTTGAATGCCTTCTCCACGTGTCATATAAACTTCCAATAAAAAAATGGCAAGCAAGACTAGTAGATGAAAAAGAAATTGTGTCTGAAAACAAAGCTCGTATCCAAAAGGAGTTTAGGGATAGAATTGGTTTAATTGTCGACCAGCCAAAGCCTGGCTATGGAAGCACAAATGACGGCAATACTGCAAGGAGATTTTTTTAAAACGCTGAAGTTTCATCAGAAATTACAAAACTTGATGTTGAATTAATAACAAAAATGCATATGTTGATGATTGCCGTTTCAAGTGGACATGAAATTGAAGTAGAGAAGTTTCGTCAATTTGCTTTGAGTACTGCAAAAGAAGATAATGACAAAAATGATGATATCAAAGATAATGATGATTACGAAAGCAAAGAAGAAGACGATGATGATGATGTTTTTGCTATTGACTCAATGTCAGATGATTGATAACATAAAAAAATTTAAAAAAAAATTTTACAACCGCTCTATATTTCAGTATTGGATATGTATTTCATTAAAATTGATGAAAAAAATAAAGTTCCATTAAAGTATATGGTTTTATGATGTTTTTTATAGCTTATAATTGTTTGTTAACTAAAAAAATATAAATTCCGTTACTGAGCGGCTTGGCTGATTTAATCACAATTTTTGCTATCAATTACCCCAGTGTGTGACATGGCAAATCTTTCTTGTACGCAAAACCACACATGCTTTGTTTTAAGCCCCACTTTCCGTATAAAAAACATTTGCCATACAGAAAATTCATTCTTGTGTATTTTACCCCAGCCACACAGAACAGAAAATAAAAATTTGATTTCAAATTGGTCGCTTCTGCTGTGAGCACACACAATAAATTATTCATACGAATGTGCGAACAACAATAGCCATGTGTGTGACTGCCGATGGATACATATTCACGACTGCTTCGTGAAATTGCCAATCAGAATTCCAATGTGGTTGCCATCAATTTCAATTTGTTGATTCTCACTCAAGAGAGCAATGAAAGGTCTTTCTGTATATTGTTTTTGCTTGCAGTACCGAGCAAACTTCGGGCGTTGAGTTAAATAATTGTGGCATAGACAGCCACGCAATTTTAACTCTTTTCGATGAGTGAAGAGAACGATGTAGTATCAAAGACAATATACTACAAAGATAAATTGTAAATTGTCTTTGCTTTCAGTATATTGTCTTTGGTATGTATTGTTAGTGGATGTAGTATATTGTGTGCTTTTCCTATAGTTCAACGACACACAACGATTTTGAGTGGATTCGCCACGATTTTGAGTGGACCCACCTTTTTGTGATCTATGCCGAACTTCACTTGATTTTGACATTGGCAATCGTTACAATTTGAAAATTGTTTTGGCGCAAGGAATAATTTGCTGCTTTTGCCTCTTTCCCGGCAGCCGTATCCAGAGATATGATAGCACCAACATACGAGGTGTGATCAAAAAAGAACCGTTATTGTGTGATCAAAATATAAAGTATTTATTTATTCATCAACAACTATCTTGTCCCCTTTAAAGTAATTCCCCTCAGATATAATACACTTATGCCAGCATTTTTTTCAATCCTCGAAACACTTCTGAAACGCTTTTTTTGGTATCGCCTACAGCTCCTATTTCGATTTTTCTTTTATCTCCTCAATCGTAGCAAAACGCTTTCCTTTCATCGGTGTCTTCAGTTTTGGAAAGAGGAAAAAGTCAGCGGGGGCCAAGTCCGGTGAATACGGTGGTTTAGGCATGATAACGGTTTTGTTTGTGGCCAAAAACAGCTCCTGAGCGATGTCCATGCGACGTTGTTTTTACTCAAAATTGAGCAATTTTGGAACAATCTTCGTTGCCGCACGTTTCATGCCTAAAACATCCGTAAAAATTGCTTGGCATGAGCCGAACGATATGCCAACATCATCAGCAACCTCTCTGATAGTGATTCGACGATTATCCAAACTCATTTTCGTCACTGTGTCAATATTTTCATCGGTTGTTGACGTGCTCGGGCGACCAGGACGAGCATCGTCATTGACATCTTCTCGGCCTTCCTTAAACCGGTTATACCACAATTGAACTTGTGTTCTGCTCATAGTAGACTCGCCAAAGGCCACAGTCAACATTTCAAATGTCCTTGCGCATTTAATTTCATTTTTTACACAAAACTGAATACAGTTTCTTTGATCCATTTTTTTCGAATAGTACAAAATCGAAGAGCACACCAAAACACGACTAACCTTTTTATCTGTCAAAAACAAACTGACAATCCAAAATGGTTGGTATTGCCAACATATATAACAGACATGTGTACCAACATAAAAAAAAAATAAAAATGCGAACATCGAACATACGTAACTCACGAAAAGATGAAAATAACGGTTATCTTTTGATCATACCTCGTATACACGAGTATGTAATGTAAAGTTATGTTCATATTATAAACATTTTTAGCTAATTAAAAATGTTTCAGTTTTATTTTATTTTCTTCCATGAAGTTGGCCATGAATTCACACAAAAAAATCATGTTTTTCTTACCAGACATGAAGTTGGCAACGAATGCAATCAAAAAAAATTAAGTTTTTCTTACCAGACATGAATACCAGCAGGAATTTCGGTGTACAATACGTATATGACAGAGAACACAGAGAAAAGAAACTCTTTTTCGCTGCCTTCGTCCGTAGCGGACACACCACGATTTTGAGTGGATTCACCACAATTCTGAGTGGATTCAACACGATTTTCAATGTATACTCTGGTATATGATTCACTTCATATAGAAAATGTATAATGTCATAGAAATATATATTATACATAAAAATAATATATGTATATATATATATATATATATATATATATATATATATATATATATATATATATATATATATATATATATATATATATATATATATATATATATATATATATATATATATATATATATATATATATATATATATATATATATATACTCGTATATATATATATGTATATACATAAATAAATTTATAAAATTCTTAGCATTGTTATATAATTTGTTATCAAAAAATGTTTCCAATCATACTAGTCTCACAGTCACGACCTCACTGGAAAGCTTCTTTCGCAAATTTTTTTTTCTTTTTGAGTCAAAGGCCTTAGTTGCTAGTCGTTTTTTACCTTCATCTGTTGCAGTATTCTCTGACGAAATGTCGTTTACTTTTCAATTCTCCTAAATATATGAAACAGCCCACGCTATTTTTCCACCATCTAGTGATTGTTTGGTATCGTCTGCCAGCCAGTAATTTTAGTTAGTACACGCAGATTCATATAGTTATAAAAATTAATTTATCCTTTTTCTTTGTTTGTGAATTTTCCAACTCTGAATAATTGTAAATATTCACCACTAATAATTTACTTATAAGGTGAATGCAGGAACACATTTTTTTTATTTTTGATTTAATGTATAGAAAGATGCGATCAATAAGAGCGCTACAAAAGTTTTTTTAAATAAAACAAAACCGGTTTTAGATATCAATGAAATTCTTTATTCCTGTGAAAGTACGTTCGATGCCATTATGGATGGAACTCGATTTCTTTTGCATGGCCACCACGGGCACGCTTGCAGAAGTCCAGACGCTGAACCCAATTTTCAACGGTTTTCAAGCATAAATCGGCCGATACTGCTGCAATTTCACGCTCGTGGCGCCGTCCTGTTGGAACCACATGTCCTCCAAGTCCATATTATCCAATTGGGGCCAAAAATATTCGGTTATCATTGAACGGTAGCGATTCGCATTCACAGTAATGTGCCGGTCTTGATCATCACGGAAGAAGTACGGCCCAATGACGCCGCCGGCCCATAAACCGGACCAAACCGTAATTTTTTCGGGATGCAATGATGACTCGTGGAGTACGTGTGGATTGCTGTCTAACCAATAACGCATATTTTGCTTATTGACGAAGCCATTCAGCCAGAAATGAGCCTCATCATAAATTGGACGTAGCGCTCTTAAAGTTGAGGCGACTGACTCCGAATTTCGGTAGTAAATTTTAATAATTTCGACTCGTTGTTGGCTCGTATATCTTTGCATGATGAAATGGCAAACCTTACTGAAGAGAAATGTCAAAAGAGCGGGAAAAAATATGGCGTCGTTTGATGTCACTATCGATTTACTTTTGTAGCGTTTCTTTTGAAAAACCCTTTATATATATATGTATATATAATTATATATATATATATATATATATATATATATATATATATATATATATATATATATATATATATATATATATATATATTATATATATATATATATATATATATATATATATATATATATATATATATATATATATATATATGTGTATATATGTTTATATATATATATAAGAGTATATATATATATATATATACGAGTATATATACTTAACTAACTATTGTGTGTGTATTGCGACCTCAATCTTTTATTTGTTTGTAATCGTGCATAAGTAATGGGTGCTGCTCTTACATAATTAACATTGGATTTTCTTAATTGATTAATATGAGCATATTTCAGCGTTCCACTATTTAGCACCATATATCTTTAATGACTTTTTGTTATAATTTTACGTGGTACCCAATTCACATAATTCGAGAACACATTTCTGTACAAAATACTCGTAACTTCATCTACTTTAAATTTGCGGTTATCGCTTATTTTCATTTTCCTATTTAATGGCATTGCTGCATTCTACCTCTCCATTCCTGTATTAAAAATATTTGCCTTTCCTTCCACCAGAACATCTAATAGTGTTATTATATTAGTTAATTAAAACGCAGTATATATAATTGTTAGAAAAACTTACGTCTTTCCACGCTGGTAATTTATTTAAGAAGAAGGAAAAAGCATACTACAAAAGTATTGTCTGTCAAGTATGACAGCTATGTATTGAGAACTCATTTGATTATCATGGTTGCATTTCAAATACAATTCTCAATACTCCCACTTAATCAATGAGTTGAATAATTCAAATAGAAAATGGAGCATATAAAATTAAACAATTCAAAACTCTAGATATTAAGCCCCATTTCTTTTATGCAAAATAAATGTTTTTCCATTGACACGGCTTTAGTCAAATTATCTGCAATCATTTCATTAGTGCTTACTTTGATAATTTTAACCAAGCCCTTACTTATGTAATCTCTTATAAAATGATGCCGAATCGCAATGTGTTTCACCCTAGGACTAAACATTCCAGTTTCTGTTAAGTCGACGGCTCCTTTGTTATCACAGTGTAACTCTAGTGGCGGCGTACCATCTTTAATTATTTCATCCTTTAACTGATTAAGCCACAATGCTTCTTGTGTCGCTGCTGATAAACTCATATACTCTGCTTCGCATGTACTAAGAGCCACTGTTGGCTGCTTTTTACTTGCCCATGTTATCGCTGCATTCTGCCATAGAAATACATAGCCAGTACAGGATTTAAAGTCCTGGAAGCTTGATCCCCAATCAGAGTCAGCATACCCGCATAGACTGCCACTTTCCCTTTTATATGTAAGTTTGATATTTAGTGTACCTCTCAAATATCTCATTACTCTTTTCACCCCTTTCCAGTGCGCCATTCCAGGGTTTTTATTAAACTGACTTAAATTGGTGATACTGAACGAAATATCTGGACGCGTGCACTGTGCTAAATAAATAATACTACCAATGGCCTCCTGATATGGAATCGTCCGCATTTTCTCAAGCTCATCTTGGGTCGACGGACACATTTCTGCAGTAAGTTTTTAAGATCACTTGGTATCTTTACCGGATCGCAATCAAACATCTTAAATTTACGCAGAATCAATTCTGTATACTTTTGTTGATCTAGACTGATGATTCCTTTATCATAATTGTAGTTTATTCGAATTCCAAGAACGTTCGTTGCTGCGCCTAGATCCTTCATGCGAAAATGCTTTTTCAATGTTGATTTAAGTTGATCTTTCCAAGCAGAGTTATTAAAAAATATCAATAAATCATCGACATACACAGCAATCACCACAATAAAATTTTCTTTGTGTCGTACATTAACACAGGAATCGGTTTTACAACGCTTATACCCTGCACGCTCCAGTACTTCGTTGAGTTTAAGATTCCACTGTCTGCTGGCCTGCTTCAGACCATACAAAGCTTTATTTAATTTGCATACACGACCACTTTTGTCGTCATATGCCTCAGGCTGGTGCATATAAAGTATTTCGTGAATATCACCGTGCAAAAACGCTGTCACGACGTCCATTTGCTCAATTTTCTAGCCAAATTTTACTGCCATCGCCATTAACAATCGAATCGATGAATATCGAACTACTGGCGAAAAAGTATGCACGTAGTCGACGCCTTCACGCTGACTATAGCCTTTTGCCACAACTCGCGCCTTGTATCGCACAATTTCACCTTTTGAGTCAGTTTTTCGTTTAAAGACCCACTTGCAATTGATGGCTTTATGACCATCAGGTAAATGCGTTAGATTCCAGGTCCCATTATCAATAAGCGATCGATACTCTTCGTCCATTGCAGCTGTCCACTGCAATTTTTCACTCCCACTTAGAGCTTCCTCGACTGTTGTAGGTTCGCTATTGACGGCTACATTCGCAAAATGTGTTGACGTTTCGATTGGCTCCAAATGGTTATCTTCTGACTCGATCCCGTTCATTGCTAGATGCATCACTCGATCTCCGAAAAAATTTGGTGGCCAAGTGCCTCTATCTGAACGCCGAATAATCTGCACTTCGCTATCATTGCCTACGTCCCATCTGCTGTCATCTGCATCATCATACAGAGATTCTTCTGTACTGCTAATCGTTTCATCAACATTGTCATTTTGATCTTCAAATTGATCACGTTCTACAACATTGTTCAGGCCATGTTGTACGCCTTCTCTATTTGCAACACTGTTCTGGCCATGTTGCACGCCATGTGAATTTAAAACATCACTTACAACATTGTTTTGGCCATGTTGCACGCCATTTGAATTTAAAACATCACTTACAACATTGTTTTGGCCATGTTGCACGTCATTTGAGCTACTGCTTGCCGAACTATCTGATTCAAAAATATCCGCAGCAAATTGGAAAATTTTCTTGTTAGAATTTTCACCAAGATAGTTGAAATGCTCAATAAAATTCACATCTCTGCTTATAGTCACTTTATGGGTTTCCTTGTCCATTAAGCGATATCCCTTTTGTGCCTCG
Organism: Clusia tigrina; assembly: GCA_920105625.2. Classification (NCBI taxonomy): domain Eukaryota; kingdom Metazoa; phylum Arthropoda; class Insecta; order Diptera; family Clusiidae; genus Clusia; species Clusia tigrina. The sequence goes on along the minus strand of OV050032.1, from coordinate 50,886,389 downwards.
CAGTATCCAACGAATAGATATTCTTTTGATTTGGCGTCAAACTTCTGCCTCTTCTCTTTGGGTAGAAATGCCATTGCACGTGAACCAAATACTCTAAAATGACTTACGTCTGGTTTTATTCCGCTCCATATCTCAATAGGTGATTTTCCTCCCAAAATTACTGATGACGTATGATTTTTTATGTAGGCTGCGGTATTCAGTGCTTCTCCCCAAAATCTTTTGTGTAAATTAGCATCCTGCAACATACACCTCGCTTTTTCCGTAAGAGTTCGAACTGTTCTCTCAGCTAAGCCATTTTGTTGTGGTGTAAATGGAACGCTGGTTTGATGCTCGATTCCATTCTGGTCAAAAAGTGCTTTAAACTTATTGCAACAAAAATCGGTGCCGTTATCACTCCGGAACTTTTTAATTTTTAAACCAGTTTGATTTTCAACCAACGCCTTAAATGAACAAAATTTGTCATAAGTTTCGTTCTTATGCTTCAACATGTACACAAAAGTTTTTCTACTAAAATCATCGATAAGCACGAGACAGTAATTACTTCCACCAATAGAGCTGCACTCCATCTTTCCAGCTAATTCCGCGTGTATAACCTCCAACAAGTGTGTCGCTCTCGATCCGTCTTTTGGAAATGGTCGTCGTGCGAGTTTACCCTTACAGCAAGCAACACATACTTCACTGTCACTATCGACAAACGATACACCACTCACAGAACCATTTTTCATTCTCCTTAAGTCAGACATATTCAAATGACCAAGCCTTCGATGCCATAACTCCATTGAATTTTCGGACTTAATTGATGTCAGTGCCACGTTTTTCATCGCATCCAATTTAAACAAGCCGCCAACAAACTTCCGTGTTTGTCATGAATTGTGCAACCCTTAGATGTAAAATTTACCAAATAACCCTTTTCTGCGATCTTACTTACTGAAAGTAAATTTGTGGTTAAGTTTGGCACAAATAGCACGTCTTTGACATTAATTTTCACACACTCTCCTGAAACATCAATTTTGAGGTTAACTTCGCCACTGAATTCAACTTCCATCAAATCATTATTTGCGCTCGAATTCCTGCATATGAATACTTCTGTTGTCCCGTAATCCATTCTCTGTGCATCGTCATGTGGTTGGTAGCGCCAGAATCAATATACCAATCACTGGTATCAAATTTACCTGTTAAAAACACTGCACTCAATGCCACATTGACTTTGTCTGCATTCTTGTTGTAGTGCTTACATCTGTTGAAAGACTTTCTGTCCGTAGTATCCGCAATTTTTGTTTTTTGTGGACAATTGGCTGCAAAGTGACCCTTCTGGTGGCATGAATAGCAAATTATGTTATGACATTTTACGAAATGGTCTTTTGTTTTTTACAAACAGTGCCTTTTCAACTGCTGATATCGAAGCAGTCGTCGCTTGCAGTAATTTTGTTTTAACAAGATCACATGAAAGTGACTTGTCAAGTCCTTCCAACGCCATTATCATTGGCTGGTACTCCTCTGTCAAGCCACATAATAAAAACACAGCTAACCACTCGTCGGTCACTGTAAATCCAAGATCAGACATCTGGTGCGTAGCTGACATAATTTCAGAAACATAAGTGTTCATTGAATCACAGTTTTGCAGCTTTGTACTGACAACACGCCTCATTAGTGTGATACGTCGCGCCAATCCTCAAATGTTTTCTGTAAATTTTCCCAAATCTTCTTTGCGTTTATTCTGATTTTACGTGGACAAAAATTGATTTATCAATACTTAAAGCAATAGCGGCTTTTGCTTTTGCACATTTTTTTGTATCAGTCTCTTCACCGGTTAAACATTTTGACAGATCCTCCAACGCTAAATAGTTTTCCATAGAGTATTTCCACGAAGAAAAATTCTCGCGCCCTTTTAGTTTTTCAATTGATGCTAAAATTCCTGCAGCCATCTCAAACAAAAAACTGGTTTCTAACTTGATTCGAGTCCAATTATTTTTTTCTTTAACAGTTTGCAGTTCTCTTAGCTGTTGTTCAGTTGCCGTTGTAGCGAGCTCTAATATTTGTTGTTGTTCTTCTGACTTGATCTTACTGTCCATGCAGTCGGTGCTTGCAATTTTAAGGTTAAAATTGCAAAGTCCAATGTGCAAACAAAAAATTGTGAAATTAACAATGGAATTGAATTCTTTCTTTTTGTTCTTAAATAAATACCGACAAAAAAAAAATCAATTAACCAGAGCCTGGGCCCATAACCTGTTATTATATTAGTTAATTAAAACGCAGTATATATAATTGTTAGAAAAACTTACGTCTTTCCACGCTGGTAATTTATTTAAGAAGAAGGAAAAAGCATACTACAAAAGTATTGTCTGTCAAGTATGACAGCTATGTATTGAGAACTCATTTGATTATCATGGTTGCATTTCAAATACAATTCTCAATAAATTGTGTCTTTGATTTATATCTGAATATTAACTTGCCAGTGTCTTCATTGTAACTGCTGCATTGTTGGAGTGTTTCTGTATTTAAGTAGAAATTATTAAGTAGAAAAGTATTTGTTTAAATGGTAACCCTTTTGTTGTTGTGTCGATCAAGGTTTTCTTTATCGCTTTCTTCACAATATATACAGATTTCTCTGCGCTATCATTTAATTGAGGGTGATATGATTGTGATTTTAATGCCTCAATACCATACTGTTGTCAAAATTTTAGGAAGTGTCTGGAACTAAATGGAAGTCCATTGCCATTGCCACTGACTATAGTCTTAGGTAAACCGAAATTATTAAAAGTTGTCCGCAATACTTCACATACTTCATTCGCATATGTTCCTGGGTATCGCCTCAATCCATTTCGAGTGTACATCAAATAAAACCAGTATATATATACCCTTTACCTTTAAAAAGGCAAAAAGGGTGTACTAATTTTATGCTTTTGAAAGGGGTTGCAGTTTCCAGAAGGGGGCGTGTTACGTATGGACATATATATACGAATATGATCAGAATCACTTTCTGAACAATTATAATTTTGTCCCTCGGTCTGTCTGTCCGTCTGTGGCAACCTTTTTTCTACACCGCTAGAGCTATCTTAATGAAACTTTGTATAGTCTGGACAAAAACACAGAACCAGATTGTTATTTGGGCCGATTTGGACAAAGACTACGCCTACCTCTCATATAAGGAACTTTTTTTACCTTTTTAAAATGACTATAACTTTGGTCCTATTCATGGAATAGTGACAATTTGGCAGTTATGTAGATGTGGGTCCTATAAAACATATAAATATATTAACTGCCACGACGACTACTAAATTCATAACTTAAAGTCTATAAACGATTTATGGACGAAATTACGAGAAGCAACATGTCAACATTATAAAGCTAACTGCTAGAAATGAGGATCAGAGGAAGGACATTTTTTATATATGGAACTTTCGGGTCTAAAATTAAAATGAACCTACCTATGCTCGTATTGATAATATCAGAATTAAAATTAGGAGAAATATACATGCGGTCCTTAAAAGTGTGTGTGTGAAATATGGGGATCCTACAACTACTGCCACGCCTACAATTAACCAAAAATCATTACTATGTTCCTATTAAGGATCTAGAAACAAAATTTCACAGTACTAACATTAAACACCACACAAAAAATGGGCGTGTTATTTTTACAGCCGCGGCCACTATTGACATATTTAATAACTTATGACCTATAGAATATTTTTGTGCGAAAGTTTATGTTAGCTCGTATATTGACCCTACAAAGCCATGCACAAGATATGGGGTCGATCAGAGAATGGACACGCTTCCCTCTAATATAATCAATTCAAGGTAATCCACTGAATATTACCGTAGATATGCTCCAAATGATGATTTATGAAGAGAACATCCCCATTGTTGAACTTGCACGGACAAGGAAAGGTGAAGGGTATTTTCAAGTTGGTCTAAACCGACTTCAGACTTCTTTACTCGTGAGCAATGAGCAAAAGTGAATATTATATATAATAAAGTGAATATTATATTTAACATAAGACGGATTCTAAAATGGTCTTACAAATCGAATGCGCAATTATCCAGCAGTCAAAGAAAAGAAAACGAATCACAAATGATTGTAAACGTGAATATATTTACTTATGATGTAAATAATAAATTCGTATAAAATTAGTGAACAGAACTCAGAAAACGTAACCTGTGCTCAGACGTAACCTGAATGAAAGAAATGTCAAAAGTAATGAGAATGGCATTGGGTTGCCAGATAACTAAAATGTCAATATAGAAAGTGAAGCGTAACTTTTCGATGGCCAATGCTAAAATATCGGATTCGGTTGGTTTTGGGTTAGCTTACAAGCTTCACGCTGATTTACAAAATCGTCTATATCGCTATCAATTTGAGGCGATATGATTGTGCTACCGACTTCATCCGCACCATTCCCATAGGCCCATCATGAATTAAATCTTAACATCTTTCTAATTAAAACGTTTTGATTATTATCTCCTGCACTCAGCGAGTTCTTGTTTGTGTAATATGGTTTCCAATCTGTGGATATAGTTGCCGGCCTTTACTTACAATTTAGGATACCTGCCCCAAAGTAATGTCTGATTCGGTGGCACGTTTTACATCATCTAACCTTAATGGAAATGTATTTATTTATATGTTATTAATACTTAATTCTTCAACTCCTGTCTCCCCTTTGCGTGGCAATCGAAATAGTCCATCTGGATGTCGCATATCTGTTCACTTCTTATATCTAATTTCGAATTCGTACATTGATAAATATATGGACCAACACTGTAACTGATTTGCAGCTACTGCTGTAAGGTCTTTATTTGTGCCAGAAATGGTCCTGAGTATTTGATGATCTGTATGAATGGTGGAAATGATTGCCAAGGTTGCATTGATAAGTTGGGAATATTTTTGCTCTGCAGCTGATAGTGTGCTTGACACAAACATGACGGGCCTCTCTTTGCCATCTACTATATGCAACAATACACTCCCCCCACTCCATAAGAAAAATGGGGTCACAGGTATTAGTTGGTTTTAATAGATCATAATGTACGAACAAATCAATATTTCCTAGTTATTGTTTGCTCCTCTCAAAGCACAAACGATATTCCGCATTCCATTCCCACTTCGAGTTTTTCTCGATAAATTATTTCAATATATTAATAGGCCAAGTTTCTTTTCGTACACTTTACAGAGTGGAAAAAACTGATTTTAATAAAGTTCTCCGGGCGTAGATGGTCCGAATGGTAAAACATTTGGATTGTGCTTACTTTTAACCTGAGTTATTAAGGTAAACGTAAAAAACTAACACAACAAAATACATGAATCAAATTTACATACCAAGCATATGTGTGTGAAGAGAATAGCAGTGAAACCAACTTGTTAAATTGCTAGTAAAACTACTATTTAAAAACATACCAGCACTGGTTAAGCCGCAACCCCTATTTACATGAAGCCAACTGGTATTTTTGACATTGCGGTTTCCTACGAAAAGGCAATTGTCCTGCTTTACTTAAGGTTTTAAGTAGTTATAATACTAGTATGATAGTTCAATTCTAGTTATTATGTGAGTAATGCCTGACTAGTTCGTTTTAAATAGTTACAAAGAAGTTAATTTTTAAGTAATTATTTAACTAATTTAATTTACACTAGTTATGAAATAGTAAAATTGAAAGAAACACTTGATTTTTTTTTGTTTGTTTTTATTTTATAAAGTTCTATATAAAACAAAGTGTCAAAAAGCGTCTATTTCCCTCTGCTCCCCGTAATTTTCAACCAACAGAAACATTTTTCTACATTTAAATGTAGAGAATTGTAAAAACCATTGAAAAACATTTAAAAAGAAGCGAAAAAGAAATTAAATGAAATTACGCTTACGCTTATGTTTGAGCAAGAGAGAATTTACGTATTATGTATTCTCTGGTACGTGTGCACATATCCGTCCATTTAATTGTTTATCCTCAGAAAACTATAGAGTAAAAAAGAATTCATACACACATTCGTATAAATGTGCAAAAGTTACTGGAAAAATAGTATGTGAATAATGAAAATATAATTATTTATTTTATCAGTATTTTTGAGAATCATGCCAAGAGAATATAGTCTTAGTCAACAATATACTTATGCCAGGAGGCAGGCTGCTTCCAGAGTAGAAGAAAGTGGAATACAGCGCACGCAGCGAATACAAGATGATCGAGAACGCACTGCGCAGTCGCGTTCTCGGTTATGAGAAGCAAGGAACACTGATAATCGAGCACGTATAAATTTCAATCGTGCTGCATTCAACTATGATAGTCAAGTGGATTATAGTTCACACAAATCAGTGACCATTGGTTCAATGAACAAAGTTTCTGAACATTGCAAGGCACTCAAATTCAGCCCTGAAACACCAGGATTGTGCTGTGCAAATGAGAAAGTCAAATTGCCGGCATTGAATTGTCCACCAGAACCATTGCATTCCTTGGTTTCTGGAACGTCACCAGAATCAAAGCATTTCTGGAAGAATATTCAGGCATACAATTCATGTTTTCAAATGACTCCGTTTGCTGCAAAAAATATTATCAGAGATAATTTCATGCCAACATTTAAGGTAATCGAAGAAATAAACTACAATTGCAATGTTTACCAAAATTTTAACTTGACATCCTTTGATATCAAGATTCAAGGTCAGGCTTTCCACAGAGTTGGAAATTGCCATTTGCGTTATTGCCATTTTCAGATAGTTCTCATCAGTTGTTGCAAATTTATTTTCTTGGAAATTCCAATGATGAAATTCTATTTCTCCGAACGTACGAAGAGAAATAATTGCTGTGTTACACGATTATTTTCATCAGCACAACGAATTGATGACTTTGTTTAAAACGGCATTAGACAGAATGGCGTCAGATAATCATAGAACTGTCATAAGAGCTGACAAAACGGAAGCTGGACAGTACACGAGAGGATAAAATGTACCAACAATAGACGACGTAGCAGTGGTAATCGTTAAAGAAGAATTTAATCCACGCGGTATCGTCCTTCATCGTAAAAATGATTAACTTCAACGTGTCTCTGAACTTCAATCCGTAAACTGGTTAGTGAAATTTATTCTCACAAATAAGTAGCACAAATTTTACAAAAGTTTAAAATTCAATTACAGTTGTGGAAATTCCAAATAAAATGGTCAGCGCAATGAATTTTTATGCGTACAAATTGAGGATTCGTCAAAATCAAGACAATCATATTCTGAAATGCTAAACACTTTTTCACCAGGATGTTGTCGACATGTATGCGAAAATTGAGACTGAACGTTTGAATTACATTAAGTTCCATCAGGAAAGGCTACGCATTGAAGAGTACATCCATCTACGTGATGCCATTAACAATGAAGGCAACCAGCGTGTAAATCCAAATGACATTGGCCAATTGACGATATTGCCATCTTCATTCACTGGTAGTCCGCGTCATGTGCATGAGTATGCACAGGATGGGACAGTATATGTTCGTTCTTATAATCGACCAGACCTGTTTATCACTTTTACCTGTAATCCACAATGGAGTGAGATTCGAGAATACTTATTGCCAGGACAATCGTGATCTGTTTAACCGAGATTTACAACGTGAATGAGATTACGATTGCAATGTATTGAATGCATTTGCTAAAGCCAATATTCCAAAATTGAACATTGATCAAAAGCATGCATATGACACGACTATGCATGTTGTTAACGATGAAAGTGGTGGAATATCTTTTTTTGGTCGCTGGAACTAGCAATGATATTATCGCAACGATACTATCGCAACGATGCTATCGCAGCGTAAAATAGTACTAGCATTGGCTTCTTCTGGGATTGCTGCTACTTTATGGGATGGCGGTCGAACAGCACACTCTGCACTTAAACTGCTAACAAAAAATCATTAGAAGCATTGGATAGAACAATGAAACATCTACGAGGAAATCGAGATTTGTTAGGCGGTGCTTTGTTACTGTTAGCTGGAGACTTTAGATAAACGTTACCAGTCATTCCTAAATCAACTGCTGCCGATAAAATAAACGAATGCTTGAAATCTTTAATACTGTGAAAAAATGTAAGAATTCTCACACTAAAAGCAAACGTACTCGTTCAATTGCAAAAGGATACGTCAGTAGCTCAATTTTCAAAGCAATTGCTGAAAATTGCGGATGGTACAATGCCAGTCGACAGGAATACAGGTATGATAAACGATTTTTGCTGTTTCACTCAATCAAAAGAAGAACTGATTCATAGCTTGTTCCCAATCATAGCACAACAGTACAAAAATCATGCTTTGTTATGCGAGCGAGCAATACTGGCCGGAAAGAACAAATAAGTCAATGTTCTTAACGAGGCTACTTTAAAAGACATACCAAGTCCTTTATTCAAATCAGTGGATACCATCATGAATCAGAATGAGGTGGTAAATTATACCACAGAATTTTTAAACGCACGGATTTGCCAGGAAAAAAATTCGAGCGCCGGTTGTTATGCTTCGATACATCAACCAACCAAAACTTTGTAAAGGCACCAGGCTTGCTGTCAAAAAAATATTGAGAAATGTGATAGAAGCAAGCATTTTGAATGGAAAATTCAAAGGCGAAGACGTTTTGACACCTCGCATCCCAATGATTCAAGCGTCTTCAATTCCCTGTTCGCCTTGCATTCGCCGTTACCATCAATAAGTCGCAAGGACAATCTTTAGAAATGTGCGATATAAATTTCGAAAGTCCAGTTTTCTCGCAGGGCCACCTCTACGTTGCATGCTCCCCAGCCGGAAAACCCATCTGCACTCTTTGTTTACACGAGCGATGGCGAAAACAACCAATAATGTTGTTTATATAAAAGCATTGCAATAAATGTTTTAATTTTCTTCAAATTTTTGGAAGAGTTTTTTTTTGCCTGGCGAAGCGTACGGGGGTTCAGTTGGTGTATGTTGTATAAGAATGTATATTCGACAATGTGTAAGAATTCTGTGCTTAAATTATGAATGTGTTAATTCAGCGTGTTAATTCATGATGCCGAATTTCCACATTTCTTTGTGGACACTTTCTGGAAATGCTTTTTTTTAGCACACTGCGAATCTATTGTAACTGCAAGCAATGTAATAAAATATATTGAATTAGAATATACAATTATTGAATATTTTTTTAATAGTTACCCATTATCACGTTATAAGGATTTTTAAATTATTAAAGTACTCTCAGCCTTATCTTGCCTGGTGCCTTTTCCATTGCATTTTAATTTAAGTTTATTTTATATATTGTTATTATATTATTTTTAAATAATTATATAATTATTATATTTTATTTCTTTTATATGTTATTATTTTGTTATTTTTAATTATATATTTATTAAATTATATATTTTTTTCACTTGATGAAATTTAAAAAAACGCGTTAACTTGAAGATTTATCTCTAAAATGAGGGATTACAAAAAGCAAATGAAATTATACAAAAAATAATAACTGTTTTTCTTTAAATTTTTTTTAAAAGTTTGTCTTTACTTTTCTTTTAATCAAATTGACAAGAAAGGATCAAGAAATACTCGAACTTTTTTATACACACAATAAAGTGCCGCAGAAGTCAGCAACTGATTAATTTATACATAAGTTTTGAACTAGTAAATTAACCACTTGATTTTTTACTATTAAAATTCCTATATTTTGACGACTGTCTATAATTTTCACTACAGGGAATGAGAGAGGAGAAATATACGCAAATATACGCAAATAAATAAGCAATTTTGCTAGGATTTGCATGATTGCTTGCGCACTTCGACGTTTGTGTTTTGTATGCAAACTTGTATGTACGTATGGACGTGCGTATGACTGTGATTCGCTTTTATGTAGCTTTTCATGCAAGAGCAAATTCGAAGACCAAACAAATAAAAAAACAACAAAAAAACAAAAAAGTGACTGGGTGAAGATTTTTTAAAAGATTACATGCAAAAATTGGATGTTAAAAATGTCTTTCATTAGCACAATGTCACATTTATGTACAGTTGCTAACTAAAGTAAGTACACACCCTTTTTTTTTAACTTCATGCGAATAGTCAAATATTTGAATACTAATGTTATATTTGCACTTTATGATCAAGTTTTGTTCTTTTACTGCAAAATGCCCTCGAAAATAACGGAATATTTTTATCACGTTAGATACAGTCGCTCTGCTTGCGAATTTTGCTTATTTCGCATGTCACAAAAGTTAGTACACAGCGTTCATTCGTTTAGTTTATTTCGCTTGGTATAAATAAAAGTCAGACCGGAGTGCTAAATTTTTTACGAATGATCAATTACTTTGTGTAATTAAACCATTTAATTCATAAAAACTTAATAATAGTCTAAATATTTACAATGGCGCCATGAGGAAAGGAAATTTCTACTGATTTGAAAGAACTGCATATAAAATATCACAAAAAAAAAAATGTGTTCGAGAAATCGGGAAAATTCTTCAAAAAAGTCCTTCAACCGTGCAGAAAATTATAATGAAATATGAAGTGTCGGGATCTGTTGTCAATAAAAGCCGATCTGGTCGTCCGCCAGCGGAGGCGCGAAATAAGTTCAGAATAGACTGTAACCCTCAAACCATTCGACGCACACTATGTGCTGCTGGTTATCACGGTCGAAGTATTAGAAAAAAACCGTTTTTAAACGAAGCTAATCGTCGTATGCGCAGAGAATTTACGAAAGGGCACCAAAAATATGACCAAACCTTTTGGAAGAACGTAATTTTTTCTGACGAAAGTCAATTTAATATTTACGGATCTGATGGACGCCAAAAAGTCTGGCGAAAAGTGAACGAGGTGCTAAATCCAAGTAACATGGCAGGTACTGTAAAGCATGGATGCGGTTCCATTATAGTTTGGGGGTGTATGGCCTCCAATGGGGTCGGCAACTTAGTTATAATAGATTGAATTTTGGACCAATTAAATATTGAAGTATTCTAAAAGAAAATTTGAAGCAAAGTGCCGTAAGTTTGGGTATAGAAGGGTCATTCATTTTCCAGCACCATACGCTCATGTCGTCTTACAGGCCTATCAGTCTCCTACCTCTGCTTTCGAAGATATTTGAAAAACTGTTTGTTAAGGCAATATTTCCCTAATATTAATAGATGGGCAAATGAACCCTCAACACCAGTTTAGCTTCAGAAAACATCATAGCACGATAGAACAAGTGCATTGTCTCGATTATTAGGAAGTCATTCGAAAATAAAGAATATTGCCCAGCAGTCTTCCTGGATATAACTCAGGCTTTTGACAAATTATGGCACGAGGGCCTCTTATACAGACTTAAGTTAATTCCTGGAAACGTCCACAATCTATTTACAAACTATTTGTCGCAGAGGAGATTTGTGGTAATTCATAAAGGGTTCACTTCACACCTATGTGACATTCATGCCGGTGTCTCGCAGGGGAGTGTACTGGGTCCTCTGCTATACTTGCTCTACACATCAGACATGCCGACCGGCAGGCACACACTTATCTCGACGTTTGCGGATGATACATCCATTTTATGCTCAAACGCTTGCCCTAAAACAGCTATCAGTCACCTCCAAAAACATCTTAAATTGCTGGAGGTCTGGCTAGCTAACTGGAGAATTAAAGTCAACAAATCCAAATGTGCTCACGTCACGTTCACTTTGAGAGTGGTAAAATGCCTTTCTCTAAAAATTTAACGGACAACCCATCCCACAGACCGAAAACATCAAGTACTTAGACAATCATCTTGACCGGAGGCTCACATGGGGTAAACATATAGAAGCTAAAAAAACTCAAGTAAAACTAAAAATCAATCAACTGCACTGGCTCGTAAGCAAAAAATCAAAACTATGCTTATCTTACAAAATACTACTATACAAAGCCGTTGTAAAGCCAATATGGACCTACGGAATCCAGCTGTGGGGAACCGCATCGCCATCTAATATTGTTAAACTCCAACGTAGCCAATCAAAATGCCTTAGAACAATTACAGGTGCACCCTGGTACTTAAAAAATGAGAATATCCACAGAGATTTAAACGTATCTACAATAAAAGAAGAAATAAAAAAGTGCTGCAGAAGTTACTCACAGAACCTGAAACTACACCCGAACACCTTAGCAAGGGAGCTATTGTCAAACAAAGGTCACGAACGATTAAAAAGGAAAGATACCATTAACCTGCTACAATAGAAATTCACTCTGTATATATAATCTCAACTGTACTGTATAATGTAATCTGTACCTATGTAATCCTATGCTAATTCATGTTATGTTCGGGCCATTGGCGAAGAGCATATTTATTTAAATTAGTTCTTAAGATTCGAAAACTTATTGTGAGTTTCTTATATTCTAAGAAAGATTCAATAAACAATATATATGGAAAAAAAATTTCTAGCAGGATAATGACCCCAAATAAACTGCTCTCATTGCTCGTGAATGGCTTCTTTATCATGTCCGATAACAACTTAAAACCCCGCCCCAATCACCATATGTGAACCCTATTGAGCACCTATGGGAGCATTTAGATTGACAAATACGTAAACATACAATTAAAAGCAAGAATGATTTGAAGCGCGCTCTTTTAGAGGAATGGAGCAAAATAACCCCAGAAACAACTCAAAATTTGGTAAAATCAAAGCCAAAGCGACTAAAAGCAATAATAAAGGCCAAAGGATATGCAACTAAATATTAAATATAAATTACAATATGAATTTTCACCATTTTTCATTTATTCCTATGTAACTAAAAATTTTTACTAACTTTGTATATATCGTGCTAGAATATTTTTTTTTTATGTTTTCATTAAATGAAATTAAATTGTTATCAAATTATTTTAAAACGAATTTGAACAGGTAGTATATGTACTTACTTTAGTGAGCAACTGTATATCAATTGGTTTGGCAAGTCCCAACATTTTAATCCAGTCTTTAATTACCAATATGCCAGAGCTAATCAAGAACAGCGTGATATAATTGATCGTGTTATTCGTGAAGTTCAATTTCATGATACTGGCTCAAATGGATTCACCGCTAAAGCAGGTTGTGGAAAAACGTTTGTCCAAACTTTCTTTTTTCATTGGTTGAATGCACTCAATCTTACATGTATAGCAACTGCCTTCAGTGATACGTTACACAATGCTTTTAAGCTACCAATATCAATTTTAACAACTTCAGTACCAAAAATGTCCATAACTAGTGATTAAGCCAGGTATATAATATCATCATAGTTAATTATTATCGATGAAATTTCTATGTGCTTTGTTTTAATTTTGAAAGTCAAAGATAAGTTTTTGCGAGATTTTGCCTACAAACCACCAAAATAAGAATAAACTATTTGCCAGGAAAACAATTTTGTTATGTAGAGATTTTCGGCAAATATTGCCAGTTGTCCCACATGGTACACGTTGTCCTTTAATTGAAAATTGAGTAAACTGTTTGAAACGAGTTTTTTTCGTTCCATAATGTGACCCTCACCCAAAGTATGAGAGCCAGACCATAGGAAAGCGACTTTGCTGAATTTTTTAAAAGTATCGGTAATGGCGAGTCAAGAGAATTCCTTGCGTTTGGTTGAAATGCGACCGAAATACAATTAGTTGAAAATGAAAGTAATGTAACTGATGATGTATTTGGGAATTTTGCAGAAAGTATTTTATCAGATTTCCGTTGTTTTAGGACCAACAATAAGGTTGTGCTTTCATAAAGCTAGATATTCTCAATCGAATGCCGGGGGAAGAAAACATGTATTATAGCTACCATAAAATAATTTGCGATAATGACGCGAAAGTCAATAATTATCCAATAAAATTTTAAAATTCCTTGAATATCAGTGGTCTACCACAACATAAATTGCATTGAAAGTCAATTGCATTGTTCTCTTGATAAGAAATTTAAATGCAAAGGAAACTTTGATTAATGGTACAAGAATGCGTATTGCATCATAATACTATGGGGACTTGCCCAGTTACTTCTTGTCACATGTACTACTCCGTCCTAACAAAGCCTATTTCCTCTTCAAATTTAGATCTCAACCCGTATGGAAATACGTTCGGTTTGCAGAAAATTTGGTATGCATCCTCTCTTAACACTATCTCTGCCTTATAACCTTTTGTCTCTTCTAAAAGTTTCGCTGTACTTACTTACTCTTCAGTACATATTTTCTTAAAACTATAATAAATCCCAAAGAGTCTAGGGAATTGTGAAAAACTTTCGCCAGAACGGAAACAATGCATCAATACAATTTATTTTTAATAATGTTGTAAAATTATCTGTGGTATTTAAAATAGTTAATTCCAATTTATATGTGTATGAATTTGCAAATATATTAACATTGATTTTGCCTAGAGTATTAATGTATTAACCCCAAATTAACTTCATTTGCGGACATTCTTCCTTCAGTGTACACTTTGGGAACCGTTATAAATACAAATTTCGACTTAGGAAGGCTTTGCATGCGCCTGTGTAGACTTCAAATTTAATATCTATTCCATTAAACTTTAATAAAATACTGTGATTAACATTATTATTTAACCTACAATTATTAATATACCCACAAGAGTGTGTATGATTTGAGTGATTACTGTCCTCGCACGTATTTACATACTCCTCTTCGCTTTCATCTACATGGTTTATACGCTGACTACATTTATTCTTACAAACTTTTACACTATGTCCATATTCTCCACATCTATAGCATTTTATTCCCCGTTGTTTCTTATTGTAGTTATTCCCTTTGAGCTCATGTTCTGGCTTTGTGTTTCTTCTGTGTTGCTACTGTTGCTGCTGTTATTGTCGACCCGCTGTTGTTCTATATGCTGCTTTTTGTGGCTGACTGTAGTTGCAAACGCTCACCGCGTTTACTGCTCTCTCTCTATCTCTCTGTCTGTTTGAGCATGGATACTTCTTTGTTTGCCAATTCCGTTTTTGGTATGTTGTGGTATGTGTATCACCTTGTCAAATGTGGTTACATCGGCGTCGTCCAAGAACCGTTTTTACGTTCTCTCGTCCAAAATTCCGCACACCAACTGAATTTGTAATGTTCTTTCTTGAAAACGGTTCGTGATCCCGTTGTGACCGTTTAAAAGATTTGAAACATTCTTCTATGATGTTCTTTTTAGGTGAAAAATGCTGATTGAATCTTGCAATCAACTCATCATATTTTACTCAGGCATCAGCACTTTATATAATCTGGGCCACAAAGACGCACAAGCAAGGAGATCCTATCACTATTTTCTGTGATTTTATTCAACTGCAATAAAATAGGTGATTCAGCCTACCAGTATATAATGCAAACTCTTCCCCTAAAATGTAACACTCTATAGACCCGATCCCTCTCAGTCTTTGTAGTCCCCATATTATTTTCTTTTCCGCGCAACAATTATAATAATTACAGTTTTTTTCCTCGTCGCCAATTACACTGTACAACAAAATCAAACTTTTTCCAAAATAATAAGGTTCCGAAACGTATTCTGGTAGAGGGGACCAACAAAAATATACGTGTATCGGCGTTTTGAGTTACCCCCCTTTTGCACATTGTTTTGGTAAATCGGCATAGGAAACCATGTGACCCCTACATTTTAGGTATAGGATTGTATTTAGCAGATTTGTGTAAAATTCTACGAGGAACATTTTTGTGGAATATTTTAACCTTCTAACTATTCAACACCATAAAACAGGGATATAACGGGTTACAATGTCCCACAAATTGTCATAAAATTCTACTATAAGTAAGTCTCTGAATACATTAAAGCTCAAAATTCAATTCAACGTTACGTAAAATTTCACTCGCCATACAAAAGAAAGCTCTACATATAATATCTATAAATAAAAAGATGAGTACAAATTTGGATATTTAAGCAAGCAATTTATCAAACAATATCCAGCATATTTCAGCTATAAGAGAATGAACAGTCTTGCCTTTATAGCGTTCTACAATTGGTGCACATGGTTGATGAAATCGTTCACCATCGGATTCTGTTGCCAACTGATGCTCGAAGTAATCTATATGAGAATTCCAAAGATTAATTTTTGTTGACATATGAACACCTAGTTAATTTTTTTTGCTTATCTTTAACCTGATTTACTAAGGTAAACGAAAATAATCAACAAAACTATATATATCAATCACATGTACATATAGCACATGTGTGTGAAGGGCATAATGGGATAGGAGAAAAAAATGTGTTGCATATACGCAAACAAAACCAACAATTTTACTTGGATTTTATGTGTACACATGCATACACATACTTGCTTGCGCACATCAATGTTTGTGTTTTGTATGCAAATTATTCGTAGCATCTCTGCTACTTGCTGCGCTGGTCACCTCCACCACAGTGACGTCGGCATCAGGCTCCTCCGTGTCTGATTCCAGAAGGACATCCCGCTCACTGAGTGTGCCCCACAGAAGAAGTAGGATCAGGAGTTATCCCTGTAGGTTTCACTCCCTCTTGATCCGTGGGAGACGGTTCCCCATTCTTCTTGTAGACCTTGGGGCTTGTGGATGAGAATCCATAGCCCACGATCCAATTGAATTCGGCTAGAGTCGCCAGAGATTCGGCATTCACTACTAGGGTTACTGTCCTGTAATCTCCTCTTGGTAACTCTATTTTAGTAACCTTCCAGTTTTTTGTCGGGAGCTGCTGGTTGCTCATCTTAAAGATCTCCAGGATTGCCTCTGGGTCAGATGGTTCGGGTGGGATCCATTCACGCACTAGGTAAACTTCGAGCCTTTCGCCTGGCCATGCCTCGCCGATCCTGGAGATACCAACTTTATATAGATCTACTGACTTTTGATCCGCGCAGATGATCCTGATGCCATCTACTGTCGGGAAAGGAAGGAAATCTATCGGGGAATTTCTTAATAAACTGGAGGTAGAGCTTTGAGAAGTCGACCACTTCCTTCTTCCAGCGCTCAGGAGAAATACTGCCATCAGGGTCACTCCGGTCTTTGACCGCCATTACCTGATGTCCTTTCAGCACTTCGCTGAAGGACTTCGTGGTGACAGCACAGTGCTTTTTCAATTTTTTGAGGTGCGTGGTCTCCTCTAGGGACCGCAGACACTTCGAAGCCTGCTGTGAGGGAGCTTGAGACTCCTTCACGACTTTCGTCGCCCACCCGAGGGAAGCCCACCGGAATACGCCACAAGCTTCTACCATCCGGAGAACTTACTTCTTTATAGACCCAGCAAGTGGCATTGCTTGTGCCAGACTCGTTGTTCTTACTTCAGCTGCAAGTTAAGGCAGCCAAAAATTTGAAAAGGGAAGGTGCTGGTCAACTGGAGCAGTGCCCCGTACTACAGCAAGGCCACCGTTACTACCTGAGGCGGCCTGATATCAAGAAGGGAAGCTCCGTTAAAATACAGCCTAATTTACCTCTTGGCTGCAAAACAACATCCAAGGGGCACGACCGCAAGAACACCCTGGATTAGGAGGGAGACAGCTCTTAGTTGAATTACTCCGCTAGTTAGCCGCTAGTGAGCCCCATCCTGCATACTGCACCAATTCATAGTAGTCTTTAAGCCGAATTGAATAAGATCACATAATGAGCTCTCAGATCTGCCCTTGCAAGTAAAATCTATGTTTGTTAATATTGTTATCAAAGACCTTTCAGTGGTCTTCAAGATGAACGAGGTAAGGCATACAAGATTTTGGGTGAAGTGGATTTTTTTCCCCGATTTAGGTGTAAATACCACTTTCGCTCCTCTCTCTTTGTATATGTCCCAATGACAGACTGCTTCTTATCATTGCAACTGAGCCGGAAAGAACCCTTATACAAGCGGCTACTTGAATGGCCAGTGGAAATTATTTTTGCAGTTTCCTAGTCTCGTTTCCTTTGTGCTACATGCGATATAGACAGCGCCTCTGTCCATTCACCCAGATAACTCCGGGTCAAAAGAAGCTTAGACTCCTCCTTCGCAGTATAGGAAATGACATGGCCCTGGCAAAGTTTTATATAAGCAAGTAAGTAGTTTTCGAAATTCCAGAGATTCACAATTATTCCAAAATCTCGATTGTTTGGCACTTCTAATTTCTTAATTGTGACTAGTAAGAACCTTCGAGTATTTGGTGCAAGTTGCGGTATGTTTTGCACGGTTAAACAATATACGTACCCCTAGTCTGAGACAAGATAATTTATGGCTCCATCAAGGCTTGGTGGATTTAACGTTATTCACAGGGTAGCTTGCTTCAAATTAATTTATTATAGCTTTGTTAAGTTGCTCATTCACTGAACGACGTAATTGCTCTGTATTTCTGTATTTATGGCGCTGCTGTGATAATATGACGTACATATAATTCCTGCCCCAGAAATATGCAAGTTTGAAGTGTGAATTAGCGTAAACAAACAAAACAAAAAAACAAAAAAACATAAATTTCATACCTATTTGTGGAAACTGCGGTGAGTTTGTTTTTTATATAGTACCTGAAATATAGGAATAAATAAAAATTTAACATCCAAATTTTGGATGTAAAAA
Source organism: Clusia tigrina (assembly GCA_920105625.2). Lineage (NCBI taxonomy): Eukaryota > Metazoa > Arthropoda > Insecta > Diptera > Clusiidae > Clusia > Clusia tigrina. The sequence goes on along the minus strand of OV050032.1, from coordinate 50,867,976 downwards.
TAAAAAAATAAAAACGCCTAACTTACCATCAAGAGTGGATGTACAGCAGCTGTTGCTGCCACACGAAATAATAGGCAGGAGTTGCCACCTGTGGTCGGTACTCTGGAACCACTTAATGTTATTTAAAGTTAAAAAATTAGCAAAAGTAGAACAAAAAAGAAAAATTAAATAAATAATAAGAATTAAAAAAAAAAATATATATATATATATATATATATATATATAAATATATATATATATATATATATATATATATATATATATATATATATATATATATATATATATATATATATATATATATATATATATATATATATATATATATATATATATATATATATATATATATATATATATATATATTTTTTTTTTAAATTCTTATTATTTATTTAATTTTTCTTTTTTGTTCTACTTTTATATATATATATAAATGAGACCAGGTGGAGGTCATACAAGCAGACTAATGAAAAATGCTACTAATTACTAAACTTAAGATGAAATTGCTACAAAGCAGCTTTCTTCGAAACTAAAAGAAATGCAAAAAATGTGTGCTGAGTTTAGAATGGAAATAGCCAGGTTCAAGGCTTAAAATTTGAAACTAAAATCTGCCAAGGATAATAAGAAAACTGCCAGAAAGATATTGAAAGCGTATGCTATTTGTATGACGAGGAAGAACTGGCTCATGAGACTGATTAGATTTTGAAGAAAAATATGCCAAATAACTAACTCTTAAAAAAAAAATTTAAAAAAAGACGTGAGACTGCCCTGCCTTGCCTTCCACCTACTGTGGTTACTAGTGAGTGTAACAGCAACTATATTCTTCAATAAAAAAAGAAGCATATAAAGATATTTACCTAAAATTTTTAATTAACAATGTGTAAGTGCAAGTAAGTGTATTGGTTGCTGCAGACTACAGAAACGTACCTATAGTACTCTCTAATATAAATGTCTCACGGCATACAGGCGAGAACAAGCAATCTAGACCTATTTGAGTTGTAGCAAAAAATTCACATCACTCTAGTAAAGTAACTCTAATAATATCAGATCTGAAAACAAAGGTTAAAAAGTGTTGAATGCCATAAACAAATTAAAGTGGAAGACCCAGGAACCTTTATATATGTTTCGTTTGAACTTTGGTGGCCCGGAAGATATTCAAAAAATTTACAAAATAAAAACAATACTGAGTTCGGTAGGTCACACAAATTAATACCACAATGCAAATCATGCAAATGAAGTAATTGTGGTGAAGCCCACCTGGCAAATTATAGAGGTTGCGTAGTGGCCAAAAACAAGAGATAAAGCAATTGGTCTTCGAAATAAGGATCAACTGCAAGATCGTAGAAGCAACATCCATCCAACAACAGAGGCAAAAAGAAAGAAAATATAACAGAAATTCGAAAGCTAAGGAATTTACGTTTGTAAGAAGTGAAAATAAATCAAAACCTGCATCACAGCAAAAAAGAGAAACTTTTACAGATATCCTTAAAAGACATACAAAAATAAATGAAACCAATCTGTTGTCACACAAACTTGCAAAACTTAATAGTCAAGAGAATTTCAATAAATCCCTGAAATCTCGACTACTAAAGGGTTTTCCAACAAGAGGTGTTATTTTGAATCACCCGGTATTTCGGTAGCTGTCACTTTTGAAGCTTTTATTCTTTGACATTTGACAAGTGGAAACTACACCATTACTAAAAATGGAACGATACACGCTTCAACAACGCATTGAAATTATTAAAATTCACTACAAAAATGGTGAAAATCTTGCAGTCGCAGTTCGTAAAATTAAAGCATTTTTGGGTCGTCGTGAAGCACCTGGTCGGACCGCAATACAGAAATTGGTGGAAAAATTGGAGCTGTTGGGACAAGTAAGTGATGTGAAGAATAAAACCCGCGCACGTCGCTCAAGAACAACTGAGAATATCGCTGCTGTAGCCCAAAGTGTTGAAGAAAACCCAGGTTTGTCCATTCCTCGTCGTTCTTTGGAATTGGGCATTCCACAAACGTCATTACACTGTATTTTGCATAAAGACTTGGGTCTTAAGGCTTATAAAGTTCAGTTAACACAAGAACTCAAACCGGCCGATCATCAACAAGGTCGTGTCTTTGCTGATTGGGTCCTTGAAATGCATGAAAATGATCCGGAATTCCATCGAAAAATCATCTTGACTGATGAGGCCCATTTCCACCTCGGTGGCTACGTCAACAAGCAAAATTGTCGCATCTGGGGCTCGGAAAACCCAAGAGTTATTGTTGAGAAGCCTCTCCATCCTCAACGTGTGACTGTTTGGTACGGTTTATGGTCCGGCGGGGTCATTGGACCTTACTTTTTCGAAAATGAGGTTAGATTACGGTGAATGGATTGCGCTATCCAGAGATAATTAATGATTTTTTATGGTCGGAGTTGGATGGTATTGTTCTGGATAACGTTTACTTTCAACAAGACGGTGCTACGTGCCACACAAGCGATGAAACCATTGCTCTTTTAAGGGAAAAGTTTCCGGACCATATTATCTCTCGAAGAGGTGATCACAATTGGCCACCGAGATCTTGTGATTTAACACCTTGCGACTTCTTCCTTTGGGGCCACGTGAAAGATAAGGTATACGCCAACAGCCCAGCGTCGATTCAAGACCTCAAAGATAGAATTCGTGAGGCTATCGAGGACATGGGCAGCCAGTGCGATTTGGTTATGGAAAATTTCATGAAAAGGATATGGTCCTGTAAGCGTGGTCGTGGTGGCCATTTGGTTGATGTTGTTTTTCATTATTAACGGCATACCTTCCTCTTTATTATGAAATAAACATCCGATCATTTATCTTAAAAAATGGCTTTTTTCTTTGAATACCAAAATAACACCTCTTATTGGAAAACCCTTTGTGTATATACATTCGTATATGTATACTCGTATATACATATATTGTTTTTATATATAATATATATTTCTATAACATTATATATTTTCTATATGAAGTGAATCATATACCAGAGTATATAGAGTAAAGAAACTTAAACATCAAACGGCAAATCAGCGAAATAAAGCAGACGGACGTTGTACATGAATCCATTGAAAATCGTGTTGAATCCACTCAGAATCGTGGTGAATCCACTCAAAATCGTGGTATGTCCGCTACGGACGATGGCAGCGAAAAAGTTTCTTTTCTCTGTGTTCTCTGTCATATATGTATTGTGAATGAAATTACCGAAATTCCTGCTGGTATTTTTCTTTGAATACCAAAATAACACCTCTTATTGGAAAATAAACTTGAAAGTAAAATAAATATATTAACAAATTGAATAATCGAGATGAATTCAACAGAAGCCCTAAAAATCGGACGACCTTGAACAAGACTACATCAAATCCGATTCCAATACTAAACAATGGAAAACATGTTACAAAATATGGCATGGAATAAAAACGGGCTAAAAAAGCATCAAAACGGGCTACAAGTTCTATTAGACCTAAAAACAATTGCTATCTGAGACACATTTTACCAGACAATCTCACATAGAATACTACAAAGTTTATCACACTATTCATTCGATCAACTGCGCAAAGGGTATCAGTGCCATAATTATAAAGAAGGACATTGAAGATTACGACAAAAGGAAGTAGTTATACAAAGCAGCAAGAGAAACGGGATGTGAGTTTATTTCGACAGCTAAAACACCTTATAGGCTAATGGATGCTAATAAAACCCCTAACCTGATTTACGTTTTTATGATAAAAAAAAAACTTTCAATGAATTATATTTAAATCAAGGAGGGTCCTGACCTGAACTCAGATCATTCCCTGATATATCTCACCATCAGAGAAACAATTGTCGAAAAAGAACAAATTCCAACCCTTTTACAACAAAAATACGGATTGGAAATCGTTTAAAAAAGCACTCCAAAGCAGCAGAAGCAACAGCTCTCCGATCACAACAAAGGAACAATTGGAAGAAGAACTACAGAACCTTACGCAATAAATTCAACAAGCGGTATAGCACTGGTATAGTAGCACTCCCACCCTAAAACAAAGCAATTATCCCTAAGAGATAATGTAACTCCTAGGAACAAAAAGGAAACTACGCCGAAAATGGCATCAAACGCGTTCCCATAACGATAAACCTAATCTTAATGAAGCAACCCAGTAAAGAATTAATGAATCGATATCTATAATTTAGAGCTGATAGATATCTTTGGAAATGTACAAAATAACTTAAAAAGGTAGCGGTGCCATGTCCCACCAATCAAAAATGCAAATAACATGTGGACGAGAAGCGATAAGCATAAAGCTATAGCATTTGCAAAGCATCTGGAGAACACCTTCCAACCAAATGAGAATCAATGCGACAACTTGTACCCCTCATTAGAGCGGAGGCATTGCACAAATAACTATAAGCGAACTGAAAAAAGAAATAAAACAACTGAAGATAAGAAAGCACCTAGCTTTGATTTAATCACTGCGAAAGTATTAAAACAAATACCCAGAAAAATTCTAGTGAAATTAGCAAATGTATTTAATTCATCGATCCGTATCCAATATATTCCCTGTGGAAAGAGTCTGTGATAATTATGATTGCCAAGCCACGAAAAGACCCACACTCTGTCTCTTCATACAAGCCAATCTCCTCTCTGTCACAAATATCAAAACTAGTAGAAAAGTGTATTGTAAACCGCATTAAATCTGCCAAGCATATCAAAGCTATTAGAAAACTTATTCTAAACCCCATAAAACTAATCACTGAGTCACGCAATCTAATACCATCACACCAATTTGGATTTCGTTGCAATTACTCTACCATAGACAAGGTGCACAGAATCAGATCAGAAATCGAATAATCATTTGAGGAGAAAACGTATGCTCAGCAGTCTTCGTAGACGTCGCACAAGAATTCAACAAGGCATGGGATGAAGGTCTAATCAACAAAATGTTTCCCCCTTCAATTTAGTGCCCTTATGAAATCCTATTTAACTCAACGCTATTTTCATGTGAAGAGAACACAGATCTAGAAGAAATAAACGCTGTCGTGCCGCAAAGAAGCATCCTTGATTGCTTTCTATGTCTCTTGTACACAAATGATTTACCACTGCCTCCAAACAACTTGATCGCCACCTTTGCTGACAACACAGCCATCCTTGCAAAAGGCAAAACCGCGGAAGAAGCGACAGCTTTGTCGAAAAATTGACAAAAATTTGGCGAAGCAAACCATGTGCATTTCACCAGCAAACAAGTTAACTATCACCCAATAATACTATTAGGCATTCCAATCCCTCGCACACGTAGACACCGTGGCATAACTCTCGATGCTAAGCTACGTTGAAAAGAGCATATAAAAATAAAACGAAACTTGAAATTAATAAAAATGGACTGGCTCATTGGACGAAGATCACAGCTCACCATATACAACAAAATCACCATATACTCGTACAAACAAATTTTAAAAGCAGTGTGGCCTTATGATGCACGAATATGGGGCTCCGCCAGCCAACATAATATTAAAACGAGTAAAGAAGTCTGAAGTCGGTAAAGACCTACTTCAAAATACCCTTTACCTTTCCTTGTGCGTGCGAGTTCAACAATGGGGTTGTTTCCTTCATAAGTCATGATTAGGATCATATCTACGGTAATTTTCGGTAGGGTACCTTGAATTGATTATATTAGATGGAGGCGCGGCCTGTATCTGATCGACCTCATTTCTTGTGTATGGCTTTGTAGTGTCAATGTAACTACTAATATAAAATTTCGTCCAAAAATATTGTATAGGTCGTAAGTTATAATAATATGTCAAGTGTGGGCGTGGCTCTCAACATACCCCGTCCATTTTTTGTGTGGTGTTTAATATTAGTACATGCAACCTTCCTATGAAATTTCGTAGATAAATCTTTAATAAGAACATAGTAATTATTTTTGGTTAATTGTGGGCGTGGCAGTAGTATTATTATCTCCATATTTTGCGCACACACTATAATGGACCCCATGTATGCTTCTGCAAATTTTTATTCTGCTGGCATCAATACGAGCATAGGTAGGCTAATGTTAATTTTAGACCCGAAAGTTCTTTATATCAAAAGTGGGCTTGTCTTTTCCTTGATCAACCCTATTTGTTGCATATAGCTTTATAATGTCCACATGTTGCTTCTCGTCGATAAATCTCTACCAGATCTTAAGTTATGAATATTTGTTAATAGTGGGCGTGGTTGTTAATATATACCACCGACTTTTTGCATAGTGTTTAGTAGCATCCACATCTCCATAACTGTTAAATTGCGTCACTATTCCATCAATCGGACCGAAGCTATAGTCATTTTAAAAATGGTGAGAAAAGTTCCTTAGTTGGGAGGTAGGCGTGGTCTTTGTCCAAATCGGCTCATATACCAGATTTTATTCTTATTTTTTTTATTTCCCATTATTTCATACATTTGTCACCATTATATTGACGCCTAGTACATGATTTGACAATTTGTTTGGAAATTAATATAAAAAAACACATTTTGGCCAGTGCCAAGAAGTGATACAACAAACATTATTTACATTAATTATAATAGTTCACTATAATTATATTATAACAATTTATGATCAATTATAATAAAATTTATGTTTATTATAATTATTTATATTTACATCTATAATACTACTACTAATATGTGTAGGCTGGATTTCCTAGTTCATTAGGTCGTTTGGTCGAGTTCTCTTTAAACGGCGCATGGTGGTTTCTTCTAGATGTAGCAACTCGTTTATTTCTTCGTTATTATGCCCATGCAGTGTATCATAGTGTTTTGTGGATATCTTTTTTATTTCTTCGTAAATTCTTGTGATATTTAGTTTGCGGTGTATGTCTTCATTTGTTGTGTACCAACCAGACTTTATGATAACTCTTAATATTCTAGATTGCTGTCTTGAATTTTTTGTATGTGTGACCGCTTTGCCGTTCCCCATACTTGGAGTCCGTACGTCCAAATTGGCTTTATAGTACACTTGTATAACAGCAACTTGTTGTTAATTGTGAGTTTAGATTACCCATTAACCAATATAGTTGCCTAAATTTTTCTTTTATGTGGTATGGGTTTTTTGTTTGATGTGGGAGTGCCAATTTAGCTTTTAGTCCATGTGTATACCAAGGTATTTAGTAGTAGACCCTATTTTTATATCTTTATTGTTTATTTAAATAGGTATTGGGTTAAATTTTGTTTTAGTTGTAAGAATTTTGTACAGTCTGCATTAATTTTCAAGCACCATTTATCAAACCACTAGTTGAAAAGCCCGTCAAACGACGGTAGACAAAAAACGTGTCTTCAGTGGTATTTAACGTTCTGACCATAAAATCTTCTGTCCAGTATTTCGTTTCTAAAAGCTATTAATCTTTGAGCACTAAATTGTTTAAAATGGAATAATAACTTCTTATATCATTGAAAATTTTTTGTATATTTTATTATATATATATTTGAAAATATTTCTTTGAACACAACATTTTTTGTGAAAGTGGTTTCACATCCGGTCACTAACTTTCCTTGGAAGGGTCCGTCCAGTTTTTTAACTTTGACATCCGCAGCTCGCCTCGCTCTGGAGAAAACCACATACAATTGCCCGTGGCTATCACAGAAAGAAAATAATGACGTGTTAAAAAATGAGCGAGCAAGAGAGCAATCAAAGAGTGTTGGTACGTTTTTATGTAGTTGGCTAGTAGTTCCTTAACATTCTCTGTTTATATCTGCAGATTTCCAGTCGCATTATTTAGATTTTTGTCAGATGCTAAGAGGATTGTGTCGTCAGCAAAGGTAGCAATTGTGGTATTCAGTTCTTTTGGAAGTGGTATATCTGAGGTAAATAGGACATATAGCAGTGGTCCTAAAACACTCCCTTGAGGAACTCCAGCTGTTGTAAGATGAATAGACGAACACTCTTCATTATATTTGACGTAAAAGTAACGATCACTAAGATAACTTTCAACAATCAAATAGTAGTCAAGTGGCAGCATCGTCTTCAGTTTATGCAGCAGTCCTTTATGCCATACTTTGTCAAATGCTTTTGCAACGTCCAAGAATACAGCAACGCAGTACCGCTTATATTTTATATCTGTTTCAATTTTGTTTGTTATACGATGTATCTATTGAATTGTTGAATGTCGTTTTCTGAAGCCGAATTGATGATTTGGTATAATGTTTTTATTGTCAAGGATCTGGCTAAGTCTATCATGTAATAGTTTTTCAGCAACTTTAGAGATTATGGGAATTGTTAATTGGTCTATACGACGAAGCAGTTTTAGCTTCTTTTCCCTGCTTCGGTATTGCAATAATTTCAGCAACTTTCCATACTTTGGGAAAAAATTGTTGTCGGAACATTGAGTTGGTAACATTCCTTAAGTAGTTATAACCTATAGTAGGTAGCTCAGCGAGAGCTTTTCCTGTCAACATATCGTATCCTGGTGCTTTTTTCTGGTTTATTCGTTTTTTAATGCAATTAATTATTTCTGTTGTGTTTGTTTTCTTTATTTTGGTTGTAATGTCTATATTTAAGTCACTGCGTGTTTCAATATATTTATCTTCGTCATTTGATAGGACTTTTTCAAAGTATTTAGCCAATGCAGTTGCTTTTTCTTCATTGGTAGTAGCCCATGAGTTGTCATCTTTCCGTAGTGGTGGCTGATACCTGAGTTTTTAATTTCTTTGTGCATTTCTATAATGAGTAGTTAGTATGCTGGGTAGGCGTGAAGTTTTTTGGATTATTTTCAACTTGAATATTTTGTCTTTTAGTTAATATTTTCTTGAGTGTTTTGCAGGCTATATTTAAATTGTGTTTATCCTAAGGCGATCTAGTTAGCTGCCACCTCTTTCTCAGCTTTCTCTTCACAAGAATTTGCTTTCTTATGAAAATATCCGTTGTAGGATTATTTCTTCTAAATTTATGCTGTTGGCTTGATTTGATTCCTGCGTCTAGGACCACATCGTTGAAGTGAATAATGGGTACGTTCAATGTCTAATTGTGCTTTCAGTGTGATAGACATCTCCAGTTGATTTCCAATATGCTGTCGATACTCATTCCAGTTTGTTTTGTGGTTAAAAATCTTAGCTATTGGTTCTATGGGTTTGATGTCAGTTGTGTAGTCAAGTATTATCGGAGAGTGGTATGAAGAAAGTTCAAAACTGTTTTTTGTTATGCTAAAGTCGATTAGATCTGGTATCTTTTTCCTATCTGTATGTGGATGCACCTGGGCAGTTATTTTTGTTTATAGCATTAATCAGATTTCGTCCTTTTTTATTGGTTAGCCTGGATCCCCAGTCAGTGTGTTTTCCATTAAGATCTCCAGCTGCAATGAATCTTATGCCAAGCGTCTTAATGTAGTCATCATATTGGTCCGTCGTTAGGAGGTGTCTGGGGGGACAGTAAACTGAGGAGATGAGTATTGACCCACTTGTATCCTCAATTTGCACAGTAGTGAATTGAATATGAGGTGTTGCATATGGTTGCCGTTCAGTATGTTTTAATAGTGAATTTATTATTATAGCTGTCCCACCACGAGCTTTACCATCAGGATGATTTGTCACATAGATTTTATATCCAGGAAATACTAAATAGATTTTGTTCGTAAAATGTGTTTCTGAAACTAGAGCTATATCAATTTTCTTGTCAGACAAAAATTGCTTCAACTCAAGATTATGTTTTGTTAGGCCATTGTATTCCAAGCTACAATTTTTAAACTATTACTTTCGTGCATTTAAGCTTGTTAGTAACATTGTAATGATATTCATCATATTAGTCATTTGAGTGATTAGGGATGTCCCCATGTCTTTAAGTTCATTAATATCACTACCGTTTGAATTTTTTGTATTTTCTTCAGTTTTGTTTGGATTTGATGACCCTGCAATTTCGGCATAGCTTTCGCCTGGTTAAACTACTGATCCATCCATATTTTTGGTCTGTAATAATGGATCCTTTCTGCGTAAAGATGGAAACCTTTGAATTTTTATGGCTTTGTATATTTCATAGCCTTTGTAGTTTGCAGTATGATTTCCGCCACATAGGGCACATTTAATTTCAGCTACGTTGGTTATTTTTTTTTTGACATTCACTTGTTAGATGTTTTCCAGCGCATTTCATACATACTGGATCCCTTGTACAGTAGTTTTTTGTATGTCCGTATTTTTGCATTTAGTGCATTCCGCGACTTCTCTTTTATGATGAGGTGCCTCAAAAACTACTATACAATGCATTAATTTATTAATGCTATAAATATCTTTATTGTTAGTATTTGTTTCCAGTTCTATGCTAAACAGTGGTAGCGGTTTTTTTGTTATCCGTTGAGTTATGTTAGTTATGTTTAAAACTTTGTGACCGTTTTCACCAAGCTCATTTTTAATTTCTTCTTGGTCTGCGGAGGGGTGCATATTGCGAAGAATGACTTTGAAACCTCTTTCATTTTTGGGTTTAAATGTGTACAGCTTCGTACCTTTTTGCTTTAGCATTTTGAATATTTTTGTGTATGTTTCCGAGTCATTCGATTGAACTCGTACTTCATGGTTTGTTAATATTTTAAATATAAAGTTACTGTCTGCAACGGCGGTTAGTGCATTTTTTAACGTCTTTATGCATTCTACGCCTTGTACGTATATAGGGGGTGGTTTGTTTAAACTTTTTTTTCGGACTAGTTTTTTCTTTTTCGGACTCATTTTGATCAACTTGTCCACTGTTCGAGGGTTCAGCAAGTGCTTCATCATCAACGGTCAAAGCAGCAAATTTGTTTTTTCTTTCCGAAGTAGTAGCTCTCAACCAGTAGTTTGATAACTTACTTTGGCTTGGGTTTTTTGCTATTTTTTGCTTTTGTTAGTGTTGGGCGTTCTTTTCGCTTTATCTGTCGTGGGTGATGTTCGTGCTCTCTTTGGTAGCGATTGCAGTTGACTTACCTGCACGCCTTTTGGCGGAATTTGCATACAGGCCGAAGAACATGTTGATGTCGCAGTTGCAGTGGAGAATGTAGTTGTTGTACCGTACATAGAGAAGGCAGATGTTGTTGTTGCTGACGAATTTGTTGTAATTGTCACACAATCCACTGCTATACTGGAGCAGGGCATATGTGCACTCCACGAAGAGCGAACATTAGTGTTAATAGGTTGTTCTGACTCGCTCATGGATCTCGTTCTCTCCCACGGGGAGAGCGCTGCACACTCATGGCGATTACCGACTATACTTTAATTATTAGTTTTTTTTTTAATTTCATTTATTATTATTTTTGCTATATTTTAATTTTATTTATTATTATAAAGTATGTAAAATATCACGAAAAACAAAATTTTGGTGTGGGAACTCTAATCACTTATTATGGCCAGAGTCCACTGTGGCAACACCACACACAACCGGGATTATTTTATTTGTTGTCTCTTTCAAATTTTAACTCATATACGAGGGCGGATTGATATTGAAGCTACCTAGCGCTATATGGCAGCACAAACACAAAAACTGTTTTTTAGAAATTGCGATCTGTCAAACGTCAGCTGTTAAAATTTCACCCAAATTCATCGATTAGTTTATTTGTTGTAGTCGTTTGAAGTAAGCAACTTTTGTATTTCTTGAAAAATGGAAAAAAGCGAATTTCGTGCAGTGATTAGACACTATTATTTGAAAGGGAAAACGGCGAAAGAGACAAAATAAAAGCTCGATAAACATTACGGTGAGTCTGCTCCGTCAGATTACATGGTAAAATATTGGATTGCTGAATTTAAACGCGGCCGAATAAGCACAGCAACAATACCATCAACAGGAAGGCCAAAAGAGGTGGTTACTGAAGAAAATATCAAGAAAATCCTCGATATCGTTATGAATGATCGCCGAGTCAAGTTGCGTGAGATTGTTGAAATGGTAAACATATCATATGAACGTGTGTTCAACATTTTGCATGAACATTTGCATATGAAAAAGCTATCGGCAAGATGGGTGCCGCGTTTGCTCAGTGTCGAACAAAAACGAGTTCGACAGATCACTTCACAGCTTTTGATTTTTGGCGTCGATTAATAACTGTTGATGAAACGTGGGTCCACCACTACACACCTGAAACCAAAAATCAATCGAAACAATGGGTGGAAGGTGAAGGCAGTGAAATTGGCTGGCAAGGTTATGGCCACTGTATTTTGGGATGCACACGGAATATTGCTCATCGATTATCTTGAAAAAGGATCCACAATCACAGGAAAGTATTATCGTGCATTATTGGATCAATTGATTGATGCAATCAAGGAAAAACGACCACATTTAAAGAAGAAAAAAATGCTCTTTCTTCAAGACAACGCACCGGTTCACACAGCATTAGATACGATGCTAAAATTACGTGAAATACACTTCGAATTGGTTAATCATCCACCTTATAGTCCAGATTTAGCTCCTAGTGATTTTTTCCTGTTTCCAAACTTGAAAAAATGGCTCGCAGGAAAGAGATTCACCTCAAACGAAGAAGTGATTACCGAAACTAACGCGTATTTTGAGGGGTTCTCGAAATCGTATTATTCAGATGGTACAAAAAAGTTGGAATAACGTCTTACTAAGTGTGTCGAAGTAAAAGGAGACTATGTTGAGAAATAAATGGTTTTTGTAAAAAAAAAAAATGTTTTTTTCCTACTTAGGTAGCTTCAATATCAATCCGCCCTCGTATGTATATACCAGTTCCTTTGTTTGTTTGATTGTTTATTTATCACTTTTAATAAATTTCAAATTAGTTGTTGTAAGTATTTAGATTATCTAAACAGAACTAGACACTTTCTAGAAAACTTGCACTTTCGTTTAGCGTCTCTTTCGCGGGCTTTGTAAAATTAGTTACTTGGTTTTAAACAACGATAAATGTCACAAGGGCGGAGCTCGTGTGATTACACGTCCGTTTGGTTACACGACCGTTTTGCGTACACACATACATATGCCACATTAAATTGGAGTAGATGCACATGCACACACATCCATATGTAGAAACATTTGCTTTAAAATTTGAATGCCATCAAAGAGATTCAACTGCAATTTCTTTCATGAAATACTCGATTCATTCCATTCCATTAAACAATACAGAAATAAAGATGAAAACGGCCTTTGTCTTGATCTTTACTTTCTTGATCTTTACTACCATATGAAAATGAAAATTTCATTAAGATAGCTCTAACGGTGTAGGAAGAAAGTGGCCATAGATGGACAGACGGACGGACAAAATAAAAATTGTTTAGAAAGTGATTCTGATTATATCTGTATATACGAGTATATGTCCATACGACGCCTCCTACTTGAAATTGCAACCCCTTTTTTAAAGGTAAAGTGTATAATAATCCAACGATTTCAAAATGAAGTTCTCAGAGGTATTATCAACACACCTTGGTACGCTAGTAACATCGACATTCAACGTGACCTCAATGTTGTTACGGTCATTGAAGAATTTGAAAAACATGCAGAAGCCCCCGAGGCTCCAGAAGAATCACGCAAACGAAGTAGCCAGGACGCTACTCAATAATACAGGCCGAGCCCTACGACTCCAACGAAACAAACCACATAAACTCATTGGCTGCTAGTATAAAGTAGGAATTTCAAAAATCTCTTCACAAAATTCCCTAAAAATGTTAAAATCAAGCTGCTAGTTAGCTCCTTAAACAAGTTGTAGTGTCAGTAAACATTGTATGTATGCATGTCGATATTATATTGAAATAAATAAAGAAAATAAAAAAAATCGTATAACAATAGATCTTGGATTTTTATTTTTCTCTTCAACAAGAGCAGATTCCCCTTGTTTAAATTTTTTGTAAACTACTAAATCACCTGGGTTAAGCACTAACTCTTTTCGTTTCGCTCTGATCTCATAGTAAACTTGTTTTTTGTCCTTAGCATCTTGCATCTTATAAACAACATGCTTTTCTACTACCTTCGGTTGCAATTTGGTCTTAACAATGGGAAACTTAAACCGCAGCATTCTACTCTTATTCATTTATGTTTTGGTTTGTTGGGTCTAAATTTTTCACAGACAAAAGACAACGATTAATTACGTTTTCAATGTTAGGTCAGTAAAATAAGCTCTTGGCACGGTCTATAGTTTTTGTAATACCAAAATGGCTTTCATGTGATGCATTCAGTGTATGTGATATAAGTACATTTAGAACAAATACTCTTCCTTCATAAAATAATAGTCCATTATCCTCGTACAATCTTTTTTTATGCTCCAATAAAATCTAAGGTTATCCTCTAATATCCATTTCCATTTTTATAAAAGTATGTTATACGTTCTAATATTGAATTTCTTTTAGTTTCTTGGATATCAAAATATTTTGTTTTGTTCCCTTAATGTACGTATGCTGCTGAAATGTCATCCAAATTCAACTCTGTATCTGTCCCAGTACTACGGGACATAAATCGAAAGCATATTGATCATTCTCTTTGTATTCGTGTAGAATCATTCGTTCCAAGGAGTTTTAAAAAAACTTATATTAACTGTTTGTGGTCAGTATGAATCACAATATGTCTGCCATATAATGTATATAACTATGAAACTTCTTGCATGCGAAAACTATCGCTAATAGCTCCTTTTCTATTTGAGCATAACACGTTTCTGTGCTTTATAACCTTTTGGCTTCATATAAGATTGGTTTTTTTCCTTGCAAAATGCAACAGCCTAATCCGTAATTTGCTGCATTTGACTGTTTCACCGTTAAAAGAGATGGCTGAAATATACTTAGCGTGGTGGCTTCTTCAATTGCTTGTCATCATCCAAAACATTGAAATGTTAGTCATTCCAGACGAAAAAAACATTTCTTTTTAATGGTTCCCTATAAGGAGCAGTAAGCTTTGCTAAATTGAAAATGAATGCTCGTAGGTAGTTGATAGTGCCTAATATTTACTGTAACTCTTTTCTATTACTCGGATCTTTAATAGCCTTGATATTGCGTTCACCCGTTTTAGATCTGGAGCCATGCCAGTGGCTGAAAAAATATGCTCACGCAATTTACTATACTGAATTTTGTCAGCGTTAAATTTAATATTCAAGTGTTTCGCCCTTTCAACCACTCTTTTGAATTTTTATCGTGTTCTTCTAGGTTTTTGCCACTCACGATTACATAAATCTAGATCTAGATCTACGTAAATAAATACACCAGGCAGCTGACCAAAATACTTAATATTTAGTTTCTGAAATTTTGGCTATTTCGATGGAAAAGTGGCTATTTCGATGCCAAAAGGCAAAATATAAAATACGCATGTACCAACTGGTGTATTAAAAACTACAAATTTCTTCAATTTCTCGTCCAAGCTATACCTGCCAAAATCCTTCTTTGAAATCCAAAATAGTAAAAATCACATAGTCACTAAACTTGTCTCGGAAATCTTCCACTGTTGGTTAAAAAGGTTCTTCTAATAGCACATCATTCAAGCCCTTATGATATAAATAAACTCTAAGGGATCCATTCTCTTTATTGACCACTACTAATTTATGAGACCATTCACTTGGTCCCTCATATTTTGGTATTACTCCACTCTGTTCCATTTTGTCTAAAGTTTATTTTACACTTTGTTTAAATTTATTGAACTCTGGAGCCCTGTTCACTGGTTGGGATGTGCCTTGGACTTCTAACCGACAATTATCTGGAAAGCATCCAAAATCTTCAAAGATCTCCTTGTTTACTCTAACAAAATTATATTGACCGTATGTGTAAATGCTCTTCACTCTCTTAATTAACCCTAATTTCACACATGATTCAATACGCAGAAAGGGCTAGCATGCTTTTTCTGTCACCACAAAGCTTAGTTCGTGTTTTCCACCATTTGTTGCTTTATATGTTGCCGATCCTACCACTAAAAGTTTATATCCACCATAAGCTTTTAATTTGTTGCCAAATTGTTAAAACTTTGGAAGAGGATCAAATATATTTTTCGGTATTATATTTACTTGTGATCCACTATCTATCTTAAATGATTCTTTCGCATGACCTGCAAGCAGTTTCTCAGTACAGCAATTACTCTGTTCATTTTTGTATGTATTCACTGAGTCTATATATACTTCGGTATCACTCCCATCACAGTCACGATCACTTGTACTCTCATATTTTAAAACAACGTCCCTTATCAATTTTCAAATTTGACACACTGCGGCAAAATGATTTACTTTTCCACACGAAACACATTTTTTACCAAATGCTGGAGGACATTAACATGCCCATAACAACAATAATTACATATTGAAACGTGATAGCTCAGTGAAAAGGGATTGCATACTTTTAGGATCCCATCTGGAGAATGAGTGCCCCCTTTGAGTCAAGATGCGAACTATTCGAATAAAAGCTTATTTAAGAACCATCTGTCGGTAACATCAAAAAGAATATTCTCGACTTCTGTCGAAGTGGATCGAAAATTCTAGAAAATACAAGAATGGCGTGGAATTGTCTACACCAACCATTCGAAAACTATAAAAGCGGCAAGACTGTTCAAAGTCGAAGACAGTAGATCAGAGACCGTAAAAGTGTGTACATCAGGCATTTTAATCGAAGCAGCAGTATTAGCAGTATTTGTAATTTTGCAAAGTGATGAAATTCATTATTAAATAAAGTGATGAAATTGCCTGTTAAATAAAGTGACAAATGGTTTGTGAAATAAAGTGCAAATAATAACTAAGTAAACTTTAAGCCTAATATTAAATGTGTAAATAGCAATAATTAAATAAAGCTAAATATTTTAATTTAACCAGCGATTGTTTGATTACTACACAATCCAGGGGTACGAGTCCGAGTACAGAGAGTTAGAGAAATTGTCAGGAGGGCAATTTTGTAACAGAGTAAATTGTCAAGAGGGCAATTGCGTAACAATATTTTTTTAGAATTCCTGACATTACTTTTATATGATTTTCCTCATTGATGTGCATTTTCTTTACAAAACATGGGATAAAAATTAGACAATTTATTATTAAATTTGCCTGGATTCATCATTATCGCATGAATTGATGTTGGTGTCCCTGATAAATCTGCTGTTCGCCGTGCATAATTTTGATTTGTGCATGTGATATCTCAGCTATTCGACAAAGCTCTATTGCTTTATAGAGTGTGACCTCATTTTGAAGCAACTGTCTCTGCGTATTGCGGTCTGCTATATCAATTACAATTCTATCCTCAACATGATTTGTCGCTCTGATCCAAAACTGCAGTTATCGATCAACATTGAAATATCTTTCAGAAAACGGTAAAAAGGTTCTCCATCTTCTTGATTCCGCATATAAAAACGATGGCGCTCGTACACAACGTCGGTGCGCGGATCACAGTATTCCTCAAAAGTCTGCTTATTTGCTTCTTTCTTTCTGCCGACAAGCCAAATGTATGAAACAGTTCTATTGCCTCAATACCAGCACAACTGAGTAAGCTTGCTACCTGAATACTTTCTTCCTTTTCAATCTTCCTTGATTGCAGTCGAATAAACCTCAAAATTACTTTTAAATCAATTCCAATTGTCCTTAAGATTTCCATCCAAATTTAAATGTTCTGGCTTTAAAAATTCCATTATATCCACGAGTAAGTCTTCCGGTAATTTACAAATCAACTTTTCCAACTGTTTTACTAAAAACGTGCCGACTGCGCCATATGATATTTTAATTACGTACCATTCAGCAATTACAACTACAACTGATCGTATGATTATTGAACAGTTATGCTTAACCATACACAATATGTATTGCATAAGGAAATAAGAGGATTCATATACGAGTATGTATATACTTCAATACTACAAATACGACGATCCTACATGGGGGTTCGTCGGACTCGGCGCAATTATTAACTGGACCTCTAACTATTAATGGCATTGTGTTTTAGAGAAGAATGATCAATTGGATGATAGTGATTCTATTATCCCAATGGTAAGTTGCACTATTAGTTATTTTATCGTCGTTTGGAATTTGTCATTAAATAAATAACACTTTAACGTGCGAACATTCATTCCGTTGAGTGTTGGAGATAGCCAGAAACACATTGCTGCACTCGTTTGTGCATGCCTCCTTATTGTGTCCAATATATGAGATACTCCTATAGGATTTGAGTTGTTTCAATAACAATATTTCACAAACTCATTAAATAAGAACTGTAAATTGTTTTTCCACTTAACCATTCCTACAATGTATGTACTCACAATGCACCTTTGGTGACATTTCCTCGCTCCGATAATGTAACTGTCAGCATCCAATCCCAAATGAGTGCTATAGACGCGTCACTACCAAATTATGTATTTTTTAACTTGGAATTCCAATCAATTGAGAACAGCATACGGGATACTAGCACGGTTGCATTGTGGATGTACTTGTAAAAAACCATAAGTCGAGCGTTTGACCAACTAATCGAGACTGTTGAAATAGCGATCTTACTTTACGCGACCACTTTCCACAATTATCCATAGAGCTCTCTCGGTGCTTATGCTAACAGAGCTTTGCACTATCTCTTGACACAGCAAGTTTATTTGGAAAAACGATTATCGAGACATTTAAAACGCTTTCACTATTTTTGAACTGAACTCTTTATTCAGCTAATGCATAAATTAATTTGCTAGTATATTTATTGACTGCTGATGGATTCTCATAAGCTGAACAGCCTTCCTAAGAGGTTATTATGTAAAGTTTAGTTAAAACAGTTTAACAATATGATGTTATTATACTACAGCGGCACAAAGAGAATGTGAATGACACTTTTAACAAGATAATGTTTCGTGTGCGATTTCAGGCAATTGAGGATTTGCTTAGACTAAAAATAAGTTAACGAAAGTTTCAACAATGGTGTACGAGTATATGTCCGATGTCGCTGTTATCATTGATGCAACTTATAGATGGTGACCATAAGTAAAAGCGGGTGGTACATACGCGACTTTGGAGATGGCTGGCGCCGCATAAACCACTGCCGGCTTAGCCACAACTTTGGCAACTCCCTTTTTCTCAACTATTGCATTAAATCCACTTATTTTGTCCGCAGTGTATGTAACTTTACGTATAGAACCATCCGGTTCTGTCAGTGAGTAACTACCATGTACAACACCATTGACTAGAGTCTCCTGTTGTGATTTGGAGTCACCAGTTGAGTGGTCCGAAATACCATAAGAGAAGCTATATTGAGGATTATGGTCATATGGTTCAGGTATGCTAACTTTGGCTACAGCTACGGCTGGTGCAGTTTTAATGATGGCCGGTGCTGCATTCGCAACAATTCCCGGTGCGGTATGGGCGTAACTGATAACCGGTGGCGGGGCATATGATATAGCTGGAGCCGCAATCACCTTGGGGGTAGCGTATGAGATCGTTGGCTCATGGTAGGATATAGAGGGTCCATATGCGACGATAGGTATGCTCTCTACAATTGACAGCGCTAGGCAGAGCACCAACACCACCTGAAAGTTATACGGAATGATCAGTGTATAAATTTCATAAAGGAGCAACAGGACAGGAACTTAAATTTCGTTGTATGTTCGTCCAAAATGTTTAACATACATTGCTTATTATCTAAAATACTTGCAGGTAGACTCACTCCTTTGACTTACCTTAGCGACCATTGTTCACTTTAACGTGTGCACTTACAAGCACACAGCTTTGCTATATCGATCGATACTCAAAAACTCTACTTTTATAAGAGCTTCGAAAAATTTGCAGTAAATTCATGCAGGCATATCAGCTGTTGCCACTGTCTGCTCTATGCATGTATATATGGATATACAACCACAATTCAACCACAATCTGTTGCGGACGCATAAATGGTAAGTCACAATCAGATCGTTCAATTGCTCTGTCACCGGATTTGTGAACATGGATATGGGCATATTTCATCACTGCGTTTTTTGCAAATGGCCAAATAGGCTGCAATATATTGGAATATGAAAATACTTAATGTTTCCAAAAAGCTCCACATTTCCACATGACTGCCTGAACTGCTTAGTTTGGATTGGTATTGCATACACGACCCGTTTTCTGGTGTCTACGCAACTATTCAGTGGCGGCAGAGCGGTCAGCTCCACATTCTCTTTACTATTGTGAAACTCTTTTTTTCCGCTATTTTTGTTGCAACAATGAAAAAATCTGCACTTCATTTCGCAATCTGTTGGTACGCAGTCTGGTGCAGCTTTCATGGAAAATGTCAAATAAAATAAGTGACATATTCTTTCCCCTCATATACTTCTATGAAGAGAATAGACGCCGTTTCAATTTTGTTGCATGGACGAGAAATTTAAAAGGATTCCTAAGAATCAAACAAGTTTTTCTCTCATGAAATTCTATTAAAAATAAAAGAAAATATATTCTTTCTTCGAATATATTTCACAGACATACTCTTGACTTGCTTTATATTCCGCGATGATATTATTTATTTCCATTACATTCCATTTACTGAAAAGTATAAACTTGGAGAAAACTCCCTCTTATGGTATACAGACGGTTATAAGACTATCGAAGGAACTGGTATTTGGGCCTAGAACCAACTACTGGGAACTA
The DNA here is from genome assembly GCA_920105625.2 of Clusia tigrina. Classification (NCBI taxonomy): domain Eukaryota; kingdom Metazoa; phylum Arthropoda; class Insecta; order Diptera; family Clusiidae; genus Clusia; species Clusia tigrina. The sequence goes on along the minus strand of OV050032.1, from coordinate 50,847,532 downwards.
ATGGGTTCTTTTCAAAGCATTTTTCAAGCGCAGATTTACGCTATTGCACGATGTACGCAGTTCCACATTGACAGGAAGTATCGGAAAAAACTATCGTAATACTATCCGATAGTCAAGCAGCACTGAACGTTTGAGCGCACCCTTGGTGAGCTCTAGACTTGTAAACGACTGTATTGGGTAACTGAACTCCCTATGCGGTATCTACAAGCTATCTGTACTGTGGGTACGAGGCCACGGGAGTAGAGAGAAATGAGCAAGTTCCCCCAACTGAATTCCTCCAAATGCATGAATTCCTGTCGAAAATAAACCTGACAGAAGATCTATAGATGAGAATATCCTCATCTTTTAAATAAATAGGGGCATCACAATAGATCTTTCAAGTCGCGGTATATAAAACACATAAATAAATCTAATATAATCTGAATTCCATTTAGTATCTCAGTATTTTATTATTAGTATTCATGATAAATGAGTTATTTTAAAAGTTAGTGTAGTATAGTAAAGTTACTGATAGTATAGTGTATATCAATATCTTCAGATTTACAGAAACAACAGATTTACCCCACCAACAGTAAAAGTAAAACAAAAAGTTGATGACTTGATTTGGATGATGGAGGGCAATTTCTTAGTTTTCAATTCAGTTTAGCTCTAAACCTAAATTTTTCACTTAAAGAGTTTCTACAGATACCTTAAGATTATTTTTGTCCAACGGTAAAATCGCAACTATCCAGTCGAAGAGGCAAAACGTAAAGTCTTTGTCATGCCTCTGTCAAGTCATAAAATATTCACAGCAAGGAGATCCATACAAATAGAAACACGCACACCGAAACAGGAGTGAGACCGATCGGGCTAATGAATTGTGTATAGTACAAACCTTAGATGAATACCAAGATGTCGATATTTCGAAAGAACACAAAAGTGAGCAGACAAACAACATCGAGCAGCAAATATCCAATTTAATCGAAAACCTAGTTATGTATTCAAGTGTCTTCGACTGAGTAATATTTTTGGTGTTATCAAATTTTTAAATTCACAGAAATAAATATTCCCCTAGAAATACAGATTTATAACTCGTTAACTGTACTCTAACCTTGATACATAGCATCTGGACAGCGAATTTTAAAATCGAATTAATTATACATATTTGTTTAAGACCTGATTTATTTACAAGTTTGGAAATTTTTTATTCCTAATTAATTTAAAAACCTTTCTTAAAATTAACTGATTACTTTAGATTTTTATGTTGTACCTACTCGTATATCATGGACATTGACTGAATGTTTATGATAAATATACGGACGCAATGTTCTTGTGGATTGGACACTTTTAAGAAAAGCGCGAAAAACTACGAGCAAAGCCCACCAGTAATAGTACTGTTGGGCTTTCGTCGTAGTTTGAGTTTTGAGATTGTGTGCTGGCCAACAAATTGAATAAAAAATACAATTGAAAGAAAAATGAAAGCAATATGACAAGTAATTGAATTAATTTAAATTTTTTATCGTCCATGAATTTAAATATTTATGTGGTTTTTCTCATCTTAATAAGGATTTCATCGATTACCAGAGTCCACAGCAGAGGAGACAATACAACACCTCCTTGGGTGCAACCACTAGTGGCTGTAATATACTGATTACCTCCCATTTTAAAACTAATTACTTGGTTTCTAACATGGAAAGTAACCATGAAGTGATAATTGTTCCTATATTTTTCCTGATCATTGAATTTTCAGTGGATATATAGGACGTGTTGTCAAATGCTCCTTCAATGTCGATAAAAGCGCATAGTGCAATATATTTTGCATCTAAAGCCCGTTCTATTATTTTTTGTAGGTTGTGTATTATTATCGTATATTTGACCGTTTGGTAGACAAATTGAAATCTGTGAAGAGGGCTTTAATGTACGCCTCCCTGATTTATAGATACAATAATTTCTCTATCGTTTTGAGTGTAAAAGAACCGATGGATCGATACGACTTTAGCAACTGTTCATAGTTCTTGTCCGCGTTTGGTATGAACAGCACTTTCACCTCAGACCAGTGTGGCCTAGAGTTAGGAGGGATTTGAGAATCCTTTAGAGGACAGGTTTCAATACATCCATTCCTTGCTGTAAGATACATGGTTAGATGCCTTCTTGTCCTGGATATTTGATTGGCTTGAAGTAGGATGAAGCCCATCGGACCTTTTCGAGTAGGAAACTTTTTTTTATCGATGTCGCTGCGATTGGCAATATATTGGTTACCTATCACTGCTAGGGCCGCTCCAATGAATCTGCTTCCAGGGAAGTGAGTTTCCAGTTACAGTGTACTGGTACCTTTCGTTTTTATGAGGGCACCAATTCCATTTGAATCTTCGGACTTTTTCAAGTCTGACCGCATCAGAAAGACCATCAATCTTTTCGTATTGCTCCCTCCACACGCATTTTTCGAGCGTCACAGCATTTTTTTTAATTCAGTTAAGGATGTGATATATTGGGCCCAACCACCCTGTTGAAAAACTTTCTCGCTTTCCTCCTCAGATCGTCTAGCTGACTATTCCAGCATGGGTTGCCCGTGCGTGCATTACCCGTTTTGAGCATTCAGCTCTCCTGATAAACTAGTGAAATATTAGACTGAAGGCTTTGGTCCTCCGATTCTAGCTCGTAAATTGTTCGTATTGGTTGTTACGAGCGATTCATTAGTCCTTCGAGCTAGAACCGATAACTCTACTAACTACTTTTGTCGGGATAAACTTGCCGTTCGTGGAGGATTCTCCACTTTCGAAAATCAGATGTTCATTTTCCGACATTGGGACGTCGTTCGACATCTGGTAGTTTGAGATAGCTGGGGAGAGTTTGGCAAGCACACAAGGCGCTACCCTCTTCCATTCAAATTCCACGGAGAATTTGTTTCTACGGAGAATTTGATCCCCGATACCGATGCGTCATCCATACGTTTTCTGCTATTAGGACCTGAAGACCTGTTGACCGAAATAAAGTCATCGATTTGGTTGTTTTTAGGGATTGCTGCTTGCTTTGTCTTTTTTGTAATATTGGTAATTAATGTCGTACGAGTCGGCCACCTGGGAAGGCTAAATACAACCAGACGACGCCCTGTATCTTGGGGCCACCATTCAAAGACACACTCACTTAGTGCAATACATCCCATAAGCAAAGTTCGATTGACAATTGGGATTATCGGTTTTATCGAGCCATACTTAAAAGCAAGGACACCTCTGGCGGGATGTAATTATTCCTCATGGATGGTCATAGATACTCGGGCTTTCATATTTGTAAGCTACTCGACTCAGGTACTTCATTATTTATACCTTGCCTCCAGCGTTGACCTAAAATTCAATGGTTACGAGTTCGACGCTTGCGAAAGGGGCGAAATTTGTTTTGTACATCAAATAGAATTTACTCAAAATATACTAATTCATAGCAATCCTGCTTGTTGCAAAGTGAAACTAATATTTGTAACGAAATAAACAGATTGATTTACAACTATTTTTTTATTTTTATTTTTATTTTTAATTTGGAAGTTTTCATAACCATAATGATAAATTTAAAGCTTTCATCAACTTCATAGTAGCCTCATAAAACTTTGACTTTGATTTTTGATCCATGGGTTTCGGGTTTGATTCCCAAGAATTTTCAATAAATAAATTTTTTTTTCATTAATAACCAAGTTTTTATAATGAGATAATGTTGATAAATATAAAATCATGTATTTTTTGTATCAAGAGAAACCAACACAGCACACCGCAAATTATGTTAAATTCAACGTTTTTCCAACGGTTCCATTGCACAACCATGAAAATGTTTTGTTTTTTAAAGGCGTGTGAATTTTAAGTTCTCTTCTTATAAAATTCTATTCGACAGTATGTCGAATATATTTAAAAAAAACCTTCGTTGCACATATCTGGTGTGAAGCCAGCCACAGATATAACACCGACTACTTTGTTTCATGTTTCACTGAAATTAACGTCGTTGAACAATGTTGCCATTCGTACAATAACTGTAATACGCAAATGTATGCTTATTCTCATGCATTTATACGTTGTTATATTTACAATAAACATCCGAATAAGCACACCCGAAATCAGAGCATTAACATTAAGGTTTTTGGGTTGTTCTACTTTCCCAAAGTTTTCCAGCGTGCGTACAGGTATATCAAAGACAAAATTCTATTGTTCGTATATGTTGGAATGAATTTGTAATATCAGTATACAATATAAGATAAATAAAACAATAAAAAAAAAATGAAATATTACATACTGAAGTCGTTTTTGATATATATATATATATATATATATATATATATAAATTGCGGCTTTAATTTAAGGAGGTAAGTTGCATAAGATTATCATATCTGCCAAATAAATACTAGTACTACAATCCAATTTGTGGTTCGAATCCCGATCGGTATTAAATCGTTTTACATCTAGAGACCCAAAAGTTTCGACTTTCGGTCAGAAATCATTCGGTGAATCAAAATCCATGACGAAATATAAATATAGTGTTCTGAAAGGCATTGTCATTTTTCCATAATCATAACCATAGAATATACAGTGAATCAAAAAAGTATTGGCACAGCTCAATTTTCAAAGTTTATTTGCTAATAACTTTTTTTCCACACCACTTACAAAAATAATTAGTATACCATTTTTAAAAAGGAACATTTTATTATATAATTAAAACATAACATATTTCATATTTCACTTTTTTCCAGGTGTAATGTTATAAAAACTAAAAAAATTCATTATTTTTCCTCAAAAAAGTATTGGCACACATGTAAAAAATTTGATTTCTGGTAAGATTTATGAACATTTAATATTTGGTTAGACCTCCATTGGCCTTAATAATTGCCGCTAAGCGTCTAGCCATACTTTTTACTAAGTTAGATGTCTCCTCTGGTGTTATGTTTCCCATTCTGTCCGTATGGCTTCCTTGAGTGAGTCCTTTGATGTTGTGCGATGACGACGTATTTTCTTTTCCAGTAAACCCCAAACATGTTCTATAGGATTCGTATCTGGCAACTGTGGAGGTTTTTTGAATTGTTTGCAGTGGTAAATTTGCCATTCTTGTACAAGATACGACGAATGTTTCGATCATTTTTTTGCTGGAACATAAATGTTTTCGCATCTAGCCCCAACTTTCCAACACTTGGAGTCAAGCTTTCTTTTAAAATATTCATATATAATTTCTTGTCCATTTTCTCATCAATAAAGACGAGATTTCCCACGCCAGAAGCCGCCATACACCCCCATACCATGACATTGCCACCGCCATGCTTCACTGTTTTTATTACATTATTTTCTGGCAGCTCTTTGTTTGGCTTTCGCCAAACTTTTTGTGCGCTGTCTGAACTAAATAGGTTAAACTTCGATACGTCACTAAATATCACACGATTTCAAAATGATTCCGACTGATTAATATTGAGTTTGGCGAACTCCAGCCTCTTTTTTATATTTACAGGCGACAGGCAAGGTTTGCGTCGAGGAACTCGACCATGATAACCAGCTCTGTTTAGTGTATTTCGAATCGTTTGTGGGTCGAACTTTTGTTTAAATTTTTGCTGTATTTCATGGCATAATTTGACGGCCGAAGTCTTTGGATTTTGAGCCACTGCAGCTACTACAATCCGCTCCTGGCGTGGTATAAATTTTTTTGGCCTTCCAGATCTGCTCTCAAGCTGTAATTTTCCGAAGTTTATGTACTGTTTTACAATGTTTCGTACACTTGAATATGGCCTCTGTAATAGATCTAAAATTTCTCGATACGATTTTTGTTGTACGTTAAGATTTATTATAATCTTACGGACGTCTACCGGAATTTCAGAACCTCTGCCCATTTTGATTATTCTTTCAAGAAATCAATATCAACACTAACTTGAAATATTAGATAAAAACTAAAACGCAATAATTGAGTAGATAGAAAAGAAATGGAGCAAAGAAAACTAAAGGATTACCGTTATTTGAGCAAAAACATTACACTCACATAACATGTGCCAATACTTTTTTGAGGAAAAATAATGAATTTTTTTAGTTTTTATAACATTACACCTGGAAAAAAGTGAAATATGAAATATGTTATGCTTTAATTATATAATAAAATGTTCCTTTTTAAAAATGGTATACTAATTATTTATGTAAGTAGTGTGGGAAAAAAAATTATTAGCAAATAAAGTTTGAAAATTGAGCTGTGCCAATACTTTTTTGATTCACTGTAGAGAAAAGAATGTCTCTTTTGCTGCCCACGGATGTAGTGTTAGTTTATGTAGTAGTTTGTGTGCTTTTCCTATAGTTGAGCCAAAGACAATATACTGAAAAACCTTTCATTGCTCTCCTGACTGACATTCAACATATTCAAGTGTATGGCAACCACATTGGAAAAATCATCGGCAATTTCACGAGGCAGCCGTGAATATGTATCAATCATTCTTGTATCAAACACAACAGCCATGTTTATGGCTATTGTTGTTGTTTGCACATTCGTATGAATGATATTAGTGCGTGTGCTCACTGCAGAAGCGAATGATTTGAAATATAAATATTTTTTTTCTGATGTGGCTTTGGGTAAAATACACAAGAATGATTTATCTATATGGCAAAGGTTTTTTATACGGAAAGTAGGGCTTAAAACAAGACATTTGTGATTTTGCGTATAAAAAAAGTTTTGCCATGTCATGGGAAAGCATAATGTGTGTATATTACACTTGACAATTTAAAACAAATATGTATGAATAGAAAATATTTTACTTTTGAAATAGAAATGTAATATTTGCTCCAGCAAATTTCAATGGTCTTATTGGTATTTAGTTTTTGGTCTCCTTATTTCTATTCATAAATTAGAGTAGCACTTTTGTTCTAATTAGTATGTTATACTTCCTACAATTTATTTAGTACACTCAATTTCCTAACTCTGCAATTATTCGTATGAGCAAAAGGCTAATGTAAATATTTGCAGAAATTTTTTAAGCTTTAATATAAAGGCACAAATTCTATAATTATCTGTCGGAAAAACTTTCTAAAGAAAAAAATAGAGAACACTATATATTGGAATATGGCAATGTCTGCTCGAACATATACCAAACGTTCTTTATTTTAGGCGGCAAATAAGTTAAAACCGGGCCTGAATGTAATGTGCATGACGGCATCACTTTTCTCTACTCGAGCGAACGAGTTTCTGCGCGTGACTCTTTTTGAAAATATTTACTGACCTTGTGTCGTATTGGCCACATAGCAAGCAAACATTTCATAGCCGCAAGCTGAAGTGATGGTCAATGGTTTAAAAAAAAGCTAAGACAAAATTGGTTTTTAAAGATACGTGAAGTATAGCACGCCTCGCAATTTTCCAAACCACTTCGAATGGTATCTGCCCTGTTATTCTGGTCAATGCGGTAAAACTTTGGTTTTTTGGCACGTGAACATTTTGTAATAAATTCAGCGACAGCAACTGATTCCAAGCAAATGGAAGTGGTAAATATTCTTGTGTAATGAATGTACATTTTGTTGACCACCTTGCAACACTTTTGCTTTAACGCTTTAATCCGGTGGAAACCTGAGCAAAAAAGCAAATAAGGCTTCTGAACAATTAAGGGAAACGCGGCGTGTGTTTGGGTGGGTAACTTTAAGAGACGTTGAAATCAATTCTACAATGTATGAAATTTTTAAATTCAATAATTGCACAATCGACTAGGTAACACCCAATCCATAGCCAGCCACATAGTCGTGCAGCATTCACTTTTAGCAACGCGACAGTTACTCGTATATGATGTGACGAAATTGGTAGATATATTCGTACTCGTATATGAAAATGTATCAATTAGGAATCAATTAATTTTTGCTTTGAATGAAACATTTCTATAGTTAGAGCTCCAATGTTGCAGTGTCTATTCTGACAACTTTTCTGGTTTACACTTCATCTACAAATGCTTTTGGAGATCCATGAGCCACAGTTGCTTGTTAACTTTCTAATGAGCAGCTCAAAATCTTCCCAGAACTCATGTACGGTGGCGGCATTTTGAAACATTTGCAGCCGAGATGCGGCCTTCCTAAATGTCTTCATTTTGCATACTTACAGTAATACAAAGTGTATCCAAATCGCTCGTTATTGACGCTTTATTGACACACAGTAGGAACCTCACGAAAACTTTGATTCTAAACCTAATTGAAACGCATAAACGGCAATATGCATATATATTATATGTATAATATGTATATACGAGGTGTGATAAAAAAATAACCGTTATTTTCATCTTTCGTGAGTTACGTATGTTCGATGTTCGAATTTTTTTTCTTTTATATTGGTACACATGTCTGTTATATATGTTAGCAATACCAACCATTTTGGATTGTCAGTTTGTTTTTGACAGATAAAAAGGTTAGTCGTGTTTTGGTGTGCTCTTCGATTTTGTACTATTCGAAAAAATGGATCAAAGAAACTGTATTCAGTTTTCTGTAAAAAATGAAATTAAATGCGCAAGGACATTTGAAATGTTGACTGTGGCCTTTGGCGAGTCTACTATGAGCAGAACACAAGTGCAATTGTGGTATAACCGGTTTAAGGAAGGCCGAGAAGATGTCAATGATGATGCTCGTCCTGGTCGCCCGAGCACGTCAACAACCGATGAAAACATTGACGCAGTGAAGAAAATGATATTGGATAATCGTCGAATCACTATCAGAGAGGTTGCTGATGATGTTGGCATATCGTTCGGCTCATGCCAAGCAATTTTTACGGATGTTTTAGGCATGAAACGTGCGGCAGCGAAGATTGTTCCAAAATTGCTAAATTTTGAGCAAAAACAACGTCGCATGGACATCGCTCAGGAGCTGTTGAACATCGTCAACGATGATCCAGATTTCCTCAAAAAGATCATAACTGGTGACGAATCGTGGGTGTATGGCTATGACATTGAAACCAAAGCCCAATAATCCCAATGGAATTGTCCAGATGAGCCAAGACCGAAAAAAGCACGTCAAGTTCGGTCGAACGTAAAGGTTTTGCGGACAGTTTTCTTTGATTGTAATGGTGTGGTGCATCATGAATTCTTTCCACAAGGTCGTACGGTCAACAAGGAATACTACCTTGAAGTTATGCGCCGTTTGCGAGAAGCAATTCGTCAGAAACGCCCAGAATTGTGGAAAAACCAATCATGGATTTTGCACCATGATAACGCACCAGCTCACACATCGATGCTTGTGCGTAATTTTTTGGCCAAAAACAAAACCGTTATCATTCCTCAACCACCGTATTCACCGGACTTGGCCCCCGCTGACTTTTTCCTCTTTCCAAAACTGAAGACACCGATGAAAGGAAAGCGTTTTGCTACGATTGAGGAGATAAAAGAAAAATCGAAACAGGAGCTGTTGGCGATATCAAAAAAAGCGTTTCAGAAGTGTTTCGAGGATTGGAAAAAATGCTGGCATAAGTGTATTATGTCTGAGGGGAATTACTTTGAAGGGGACAAGATAGTTGTTGATGAATAAATAAATACTTTTTGAAAAAATTTAAAATAACGGTTATTTTTGGATCAAACCTCGTATATATATATATATATATATATATATATATATATATATATATATTTATATATATATATATATATATATATATATATATATTTATATATATATATATATATATATATATATATATATATAAACATTGGAATTGTCGTTTATTTATTCGTTTACCTTAAACGTTGGACAATTCAGTGCCGTCAATTTGACTTTCCCATTTGCACAGCGCAATCCTGGTGTTTCAGGGCTGAATTTGAGTGCCCTGCAATGTTCAGAAACTTTGTTCGCTGCGTGCGCTGTACTCCACTTTCTTCTACTCTGGCAGCAGCTTGCCTCCTGGCATTAGTAGATTGTCGACTAAGACTAAATTTTCTTGGCATGATACTGTTAAAATAAATAATTATATTTTCATTATACAACACCACAAAAAATGTACCCACTTCGAATTAACTTTAAACAATTTCAAGCGTAGCCAAACGATTTGTTCGAAGTATTGAAAAACAAAAAAATACAAAAAAAAACTCATACATAACTTTTTCCAATAACTTCCGCACATTTTTATACGAATCTAATATACGAATATATAATTCTCGTGTCACGGTGTTTATGGTCGAACTCCGCCGAAACGGCTCGACCGATTTTTATGAAATTTTTTGTGTATATTTCGTAGGTATGAGAATAGGGTGTAAAGTATTTTTGACTCTCCTACCCCCACGGGGTGGGGTACCTCCCATACAACCCTAATTTTGTCTGCTCTCTATCTCTGAAACCTTTCTCCCTACAGCACTGGGATTTAAAACGAAGTCATATGCTATCAATTCGACATTACTGTAAAAAATGAGCGGGATCAATGAGTACACTCAATTGCTTTTCGAAATTAATATTTATTTTCTTAATTTCATTTTTCTACTTTATGATAAAAAATTTATTACTTTTTTCACTTTACATTGAACTTTTAAGAGATCAAACAATGAAATATGTCAGTTACGTTAATGAAATACATTGAATTGAGAAAATTAATGGTTAGTGTTTTCTAATTTTTATCGGCGGTAATCGTCTATAGCGCTCCATTCCTCTTTCTGTCATAGATCCCATCCCCACATATCCATTTGATCTTCATCAAAGAATGGACCGTCATCATACTCGGGCTCGAGAAGACCATTTTCCCACGGCGTAACGCCAAACACGATCAAACCTTCACGTATCTGCTCGATATCCACGTGGAATCTATCCCCAACGGCGAATAATTTGTGTCCACTGTCGCCCGGTATAGCTACATCCGAAATCGGGGCCAAAAAATTCCTAGAAAAAATCTGCGACACACAACAATAGCACACTTTCAGTTTCTAATTTATATTATTATTATTAAATATTAACTTAAAATTAAAATTTAAAGCTAATTTTGAATATAGCTATGGCATCATGGGCCTTAAGCATAACTTAAAAGTTTACGGTTTTTTGTTTATATTTGGTTGTACAGGTTGGTAATTTTTAGAAATTTAGTGATTTTAGTTACATTGTCTAGATTTGGTATAGATATTAATGTTAGAGGATTAGTATTTTGGAATATTAATGTTCTTGAGTTATTAAATTTGGGGCAGTTTGAAAGGAGGTGAGGAATTGTTATTGAAATTGAAAGGTTGCAAAATGGACAGGACTGGGAGTTATTATTGTTCATTAAGTGTTGATGGGTTATTTTTGTATGTCCGAGTCTTAAGCGTTCAAATTTGATTATGTCGTTCCTGGATAGGTTTTTGTTGTTTAAGTAGTGTATATCACTTCCAGTTATTTTTTGTGGGTTTATTTGCTTGTACCAATCTGAGGTTAAGTCCCATAGATGCATATGTTTGTTTTTAAATTTGTGTTTTATGTGATATCTTATGTCTTTTTCATTGTAATTGTTTGTTAAAATGAGTGGAGCTTTATTAGCGCTTTTGGCTGTCTGGTCAGCGTATTCGTTGCCTACGATTGACACATGCCCTGGAATCCAAACTAATTTTATTTTGGGAAAGTTGTCCAAAAGGGCATTTCGGATAAGGCGCGGGTAGTATTCATAATTGCTTATGTTGGAAATGGCTTCTAGTGATGAAAGTGAGTCTGTGCAAATGGCAGAAAAACAATTTTGTTTTATAGCATATTGTATCGCTTCGTGAATAGCAATAATTTCGGCACTAAATATTGAACTGTAAGGTGGTAGGTTTGATATCTTAATGGTTTGATTTATAGAAGTAACACCGAAACTGATTTGCGTGTCTGTCTTCGAGCCGTCAGTATAAATAAAGGAGTAATTGGAGAGGTTTTCTTTAATGTCTTGAAATAAGGTACGAAATATTACTGGATTTGTGTTCGATTTGGTAAATTTTCGCAATGAGTCATCGATTATAGTTGAATTGAAAGTCCATGGTGGATTAGGGTTATCAATTAGATAAAGAGGGGATGTTGGTATGTCGAGTTCCTTTGCTTTTATTATAATTCTGTTGATTGCTGTTGTATCTTTTTGCGAATTGTTTGTGGTTTGGTTTGTAGTGACAATATCGTGAAGTGGGCTATTGTTGCATCTAAATAGTGTTTTAAAAAGTTTCGTTGTTTCTAAATCTCTTTGGTTTTCAATGGTTAGGAGGTTAGCTTCAAATAATAAATTGTGTATTGGTGTTGATCGGAAAGCGCCCAGAGCTGTCCTTACTGCTGAGTTAAATGTTGCTTTAATCTTGTTAAGTGTTGTTTTTGGGGAATATCCATAAAGGTAAATTCCATAACTTATTTTAGAGATAATAAGAGATTTAATTGCGTTTATTATGCAGTATGTATTGCAGTTAAGTTTATTGCTGGAAATACATTTTATTATATTTAATTTTTTTGCAAGCGATGTGTTCAGGTATTCTATATGTGAGTTCCATCTATAACGTTTATTAATAATTATCCCTAGAATTCGTAGGTCATCAACTTCTTCGAATTGGAAGTTATTGGTATGTATTAGGCAGGAGCAGTTATGTTTCCGGCATATATGCAAATGTTTGCATTTCGTTGTGGAAAGAATCGCTCCTGAGTAGTCGCACCAAGTGGCAATATCTTGAAAAAGGCTGTTTAGATTAATATTTGGGTTTTTTTTTCTATTTAAATTTATTATTAAGTCGTCTGCGTATGCGCAGAAATTTATTTCTTTGTGCATTGAAATTATTGTACAGAGTTTATTGTAAGCTATTAGAAAAAGGATGACGGAAATTGGAGATCCTTGAGGTATTCCGTTGTCTAATGGTCTAGTATCTGAGAGGGTCTTTCCAACTCTGACGATTATCTTTCTCTTGGTCATAAAATTTAAAATGTACTTTATTATATTTGTTCCCAATTGCCAGTCATGTAGTTGATCTATGATGGAGTGGATTCCTATCTTATCAAACCCTTTTTCAAAATCTAGTGAGATTATGGAAGTATGTTTTTTATCGGATAAGGAATTAGTAATGTGGTAGTCTACGTAAAGTAGGGTGTCAGATACCGATTTTCCTCTACTAAATCCCATTTGATGGCTATCTATTAGTTTGTCTGAAACAAACCACCATAGCCTGTTGGCGATTATTTTGTCTAGCCGTTTGGATAAACAGGGGTTTAATGAAATAGGTCTGTATGACTTTAACATAGTTTTATTTGAAGTGGGTTTTAAAATTGGAATAATTAAGCTAGTTTTGAAGGATTGTGGAATAAAATTTTTCAAAATATTGTTGTAATGGTTTAGTAAGCGGTATTTTGTTTCGTTGGGGAGATTTTTAATCATTGGATAGGATATCCTATCCAGTCCAGGGGTGTGGCCTTTAAGTTTAGATAGTGCTGAGTTTAATTCAAGGAATGTTATGTCTGTTTCAATTTTGAGTGCTTTAGGTGATGGGGCGGTGTACAATGTTGAGTTAAGTGTTGAATTTTTGTTATTTTGAAAATTAATGGGGAAATTATCGTTGGAAGAGTTGTTGGACCAAAAGTTGCTGAACTCGTTTGCTATGGTTTTTTGATTTATTATAGCAGGATGAGGAGGGTTAACTGAGTTTATGCAATGGATACCATGTGAAGATTTATACCCTGAGTATCTTCTTATATTACTCCAGATTTTGTCCACAGAGGTTGATGGATTAATTTCTGATGTAAAGTCGTTTACTGATTTTGATTTAGCAGCTTTGATTTCTCGTTTGAGAGTAGCGTTTGCTGTTTTGAATTTGAGTAGATTTTCTTGTATAGCGTTCCTGTTGAATGCATTCCAACATTTGTTTTTCTCTTTTTTAAGTCTTTCAAGTTGTTTGTTCCACCATGGGACGGTGCGTTTAGTGGTATAAGGCAATGATTGTGGGATTGATGCGTGGGCAGATTGTAAAATAATTTTATTTATATTTGCGGTTTCTTTATTGATGTTGGTGCTCGGGGGATACTGTATGTTTAGGAGATTTGCTGTGTTTGTGAATTGTGACCAGTCTGCTAGCTTGATTTTGAATTTCGGTTTGTTGATTGTTGTGTTATTGCTGGTTTTAGGGAAAATAGATATTATAATTGGGAAATGGTCACTTCCTGAAAGGTCATTTTGAATATTCCATTTAGATTGGATCGCTATACATGGAGAGGCAAAGGTAAGGTCTATGTGACTGAAAGTATTATGTGTCGTGAAGTGTGTTGGTGATCCGTTATTGAGCAGTATAAAGTTTGATTGATTTAAAAAGCTATTAATTATATTGCCTTTGCGGTTGTTGCTTGGGGAACCCCATGAGGAGTGCCAGCTATTGAAATCTCCTGTTATTAGAGCAGGATTGTTTGAAAAGTTGAAAACGTTGTTTAAGTTGTTTAAATTGAATCTATTTTGGGGTGGTATATAGGCGGATACTATTGTAAATTTGAGCTGGGAATGAACCTCACAAGCTATTGCGTCAAAGTCATTGTTTAGTTGGATTTGTTGGTGTTGTAAAGAATTATGTATAAGTAGCAGAACGCCGCCATACGACGTTGTGGAAGTATTTAGTGAGTAGAGAGAGTAGTTAATTGGAATAGGTATATTTTTTGTGGAATGAATATGAGACTCTTGAATTGAGATTATCTTGGGGTTGTGGCGTTTTATTAGTATTAAAAGTTCGTTATAGTTATTGGTGTAGCCTTTGATATTCCATTGTATAATTGTTAGTGACATAATAGAAGAAAAGTTGTAAATTTTTTGTTAAAAGCTAAGAGTAATTTATACTGTTATTTGCTATGTTTTGGATAAAATGTTAGAAGTTTTAGTTTGTATATTTATATTTATGTGTTAGAGATAAATAATATATTTTTTATTTTTTTTATTTTTTTTTTTTTGTTTTTAGTAGTTTAATGGGTCCGGGTCGATATTGGAAATCCCGTCCATTGACATTGTTTCAGAAGAGTCGTCATGAGAAAATTGTGATGATTGTCGTTGCTGTGTTGACTTTATTTTTTTTGTTTTCTTCTTGAGTTCGGATTGTAATCTTTTAGAGATGTTCCTAGGAAATATTTTTATTTTTGTTTCGGATAATTGTTCAATAGCTGGTTTATTTGGTGTTTGTTGCGAATGTGGATTTGTATCAAAATCTGTTAGTTCATAGCTTATTGGTTTTCTTACTGGAATGGTTTGTGTGGTATGTACGTTGTTGGTGTTATTACGAACAGTGTTAGCATATGATGGACCTTTGTGTTGATTTCGTTCTCTGTAGGTTGCTATTGCGTTTTTCTGTCTATTTTGTTGAGTGTAATGATTGCTTGGATTTCTTTTTCTTTGATAAATATGGGGCATTTTTTATCAAAAGTATTGTGGTTGCATGTTTCGCTTTGATTTTCCTTGCAGTTAATACAGCATTTTGCTTCTTTGCATTCTTCATTTAGTTCGCTATTGATGTGGTTTTTATTGGCACAGTTGGGGCAAATTTTTTCTTTTTTGCATATTTTACCTATGTGTCCATAGCGTTGGCAGTTGTTGCAACGAAGCGGGAGAGGTATATATGGTCGGGTTCTGACTCTTTCGTATCCAATTGCGATTTCGGTAGGGAGAGTTGAAGTGGAAAATGTGAGTATGATTAAACCGGTTTCTTGTAGTTCATTATTTGTTGTTTTCTTTAGTATTTTATTTACCTCAGAAACGTTTTGGCTGCTTAGCTCTTTTAATATTTCATTAACTGTTATACCTCGGAGATCGTTGGAATAAATTACTCCTTTTGAGTAATTGAGCGATGAGTGTTCTGTAACCTCGATTTGGATTGACGGGGATAATGCCGTGAGTTGTATAAGTTTATTTGCTTGTTTCTGATCTTTGGTTTTAATAAGTATATTCCCGTTTCTTATTTTTTTGCACATTTCAACTTCACTACCTGCCGTGTAGTCTATCACTTTTTTAATTAAGAATGGTGAAACGTTTGATAGTGTGTCAGAACTGTTTTTTCTAGTCATCACTATATATTTAGGTCCGATAGTGTTATTTTTAAGAGTTTTTGTTTTATCAAAATCAATCAGGGGTTGTATGTTGGTTTTTAACCTGGGTGGGAGACCCGGTGGATCGAACATTTTTAAATACAATCGGGGTTAAGCCCCTAATCCAGAAAGATGTAAAATAATAGTCGTTTAATTTATAATGTCCAGAATTTATATAAATGAGAGAAACTAAATAACGATTAGATTCAGTGTGTTGGCCCTCAAAAGCACGAGGTTTGTAAGTCCGTTTATTTAGCTGTGGTTGATAGAGCACGACCGATCAGTGTGGGTGATAACACAAGACTGTTCTAATTTATACTTACGTTCGATTTCTTTGGCAGAAGAACGTTCGCCGGGTCAGCTAATATATATACGAGTATATGCAGATACTGCTCTGTTTTTCTGTTATTGTTTACTGCAGAAATTGATAACCAACCATGGTGCATTTGTGAATCGGAATCCATTTTATCTTTTTGCTATGCGTGCCTGTTAAAGAACGCAACTGGTAATTGCAAAAACGTTGATATGTTCAAACTTATTCGAACGCACATGTTCGCTGTTGATTTTAAATCAATCTAAACATGTGCTTCTTGTTGGCTCTGTGATTTTATTCATCGGTCGACTCATATCGATCAATTTGGGTGTTTGTTCGTTTTGCTCAACAACGATTATTTTGATGAAAAATAAAACACAAAGAGCAAAAATGAACGCGTATGAATTTTTGCATGTTCTGGCAGAGTGGGAGAGCGAATGAGCGAGATGAAATATAAGCAAAAGTTAAATGATTTAATAGCAATAAAACAATATTTATTTTCATATTTCATTTTTCTACATACAACTGAAGTTTTTACTTGCCGATGTGTTTTAATACAACTAAATTTAATTAATTATTGTTATTTTATTTAACTTCACGATGGTGATTTTTTTCAACGGTGACTTTTTTTGCATGATTAAATGTGAAGTATGAAATTTTGTGTATGATGAAATCAAGAAAAAGAGCGATTTTTGCAGTTCTCTGGTGCGTGTACTTGTTTTCAATGTTACGTATCACTAAAAAACTATTTCTGCATGTTTGCGGCATTTTGTATGTGAGAAATTAGATAAATAACACCCTCCTCATATGTACATATACAAACTAAATATTTATGAACCATAACAGTTTAAATAATGTTATTTTTTATTTCTCACAAATCATTGTTTTGTACATGTACTATTCTCATTCTCAACGATTAATTTGTATTAATTTAAAATAATTTTATTTTTATAAAAATTGTGATTTCATCTTAACGCATTAACTTGCGCATTACGTTATCTGGTTATATATCAACTTAGTCCTCTAACACAATAGCGTATGTAAACCACTAGTCATTTTTTATCATTCAGGGAAATTAAAATGAGAGTTTTCCAGAAAAAAAAAACAAAATATAAAGTACAGATTAATAGTTGAATTTTTTTAGTTTTACTCTCAAGTGAGAGTTCTTACGAACGCATTGTTCGATTCTCTTCAATATTTTTGGGCTGTAGATCAATGAGCATTGTTTTGCAATGAGAATAAAGCTCGATTACTTGCATCATTTGGTGCAATCATTCAGATACCTTGTGTATTTTTAAATTAAACATGATATACTGATATCTCTCTCGCCTTTCGTTAATTCGCTAAATAGTTTAAAATCCAGTCCCGAAGGATCACACTATTTATTTGCAAACGGAAATCAACTGTCGGATTTCTCCCACCTTTTCCGAATAAAAGGATAGCAAGAACTACAAACGTTTAACGTTTGAAAATATTAACATCAGCAATGGAAAACATTTTAATTATAATATAAATCCCAAAAATTGCATCAGAAATTGTAATGTACTCTGTTTACATTAAAAAGAAATGCAGTTATGATTGGGATACAAATTGCTTCGTAAAAATAAATATAAACTAGATTCTGATTGGATTGTTGAGCCTTCTTTTGTACACCTAAATAATAACTTTTGGTATCTTGGAAGTTTTCGATTATACGCAGCAGCAGAACAATTATAAGCATCACTTGGTGAACTTCTAATTTAAACAAAGTTATCAATCATTTATAAAATGAAATCCTTTTAAAAACTAATACTATTTAATAATAAAATTAATTTGCATGCATTTTTCTCATATGAATTTCGTTGCGCTTTGCTTAATCGCATGTCCCATCATGTCCCATAAAGTGAAGACCATGACTCAGAAGTGATAATCGATAATTGGTTAAAACTTTCGTTTATATTAATTTCGGTTTAATTTCATTAATGCTGCAAATTATTAAAAGTCTTTTCGTATTGTTACATTATAGTCAATTGGCTGAGGAATACTGGATGTTGTCTAATCATGAGAATGTGGCACGCATGCGTTTAAAATTGGAACCGCAGCTGTATCCCAACAAGCATGAAAACGCCACCAATTTACGTGACAACACGACTGCCGCCTATGACCCAAAGTAAGCATATGATACATAAACTACATCGCTTTATTTTATGTACTATCTCCTATACGCCATATTATAGAGAAATATCCGAATTTGATTCCACCATAAAGAATGCTGTTGTCCGTGACTTTCTGATTGACGACGAACACTCGCAATTGGAAGAAGAATTGCGAGTTTCTGTCGAAAATCAACCCCAGCAACTTTTGCCACTTGAGAAGTCCATTATATCGCAGGACTGCGAACTAATTACGCTGATGACCAAAGTAAAAGGGAAGATTGAAGTCAATCAAACGCTTTTTACATTTATCGATTTTAGTCCACCAGCTGAAAATGGTTCCAAACACGATTTTCGGTAAGTTTATCCATATTTTACTATGGCAAAACGATTTTGATGAAAGTTATTACTTTTAGCTTCCCCATAAGTAAAATACGTGAGGTGCATTTGCGAAAGTACAATCTACGACGCAGCGCTTTGGAAATATTTCTAGTGGATCAAACAAGTTATTTCTTGAATTTTACCACTAAAGTAAGATATTGTCAATTATATATAATATCATTGCATTATTTTTGTTTCTAACATATTTAAAGACTCGCAATAAAGTGTTTACTAAGATTTTAAGTCTTCAACCACCCAATATTTTATATGGTTCTGGCCGGTCCCCCGCAGAGTTGCTACGAGCATCTGGCCTCACACAGAAATGGGTGAATCGCGAGATCTCCAACTTTGAATACCTCATGTATTTAAACACCATTGCTGGTATGTTCAATATAAATGTGTATTGTATAAAATAGTAAAAATTTCGTAATAATAAAGGACGGTCATATAATGATCTAAGTCAGTACCCTGTATTCCCGTGGATCCTATCTGACTATACCAGCGATATACTGGACTTAACCAATCCCAAGTCATTCCGTGATCTGTCGAAACCTGTTGGCGTCGTAAGTTTCAAGCGTTTAAGGTATGAACATTAAATTTACATATCCGTTTCTACCAGATAAATCCGAAAAATGAAGCCGAAGTACGCACCAAATACGAATCCTTTGAAGACCCTTCCGGTGCTATTCCCAAATTTCACTACGGAACCCATTACTCCAATTCTGGAGGTGTTCTCCACTATATGCTACGTGTGGAACCATTTACCTCACTTCATATCGAACTTCAAAGTGGGCGCTTCGATGTGGCTGATCGCCAATTTCACTCAATACCGCAAACGTGGAAGTTGCTTATGGACAATCCAAACGATGTGAAGGAACTAATTCCAGAGTTTTTCTACTTCCCAGAGTTCTTAAAAAATATGAACAAGTAGTTCGGAAAGTATACTTTAATGGATGTAAATTAACAAACATTTTCCCATAGATTCGATTTAGGTTACTTACAAATCACCAAAGAAAAAGTTGACGATGTTATTTTGCCGCCATGGGCCACAACTCCCGAAGAATTTATCGCCATACATCGCAGAGCTTTAGAGTCAGAGTTTGTCAGTCAAAATCTGCACCAATGGATCGATTTGATTTTTGGGTAATCATTTAAGAATATATATAAAGTCCTTCCATAACCTTACATTATATTTAACAAGTTTCAAACAGAAGGGTCCGAGAGCTGTTGAAGCGCTCAACGTATTTTATTATTGCTCTTATGAGGGTGCAGTAGACTTGGACAAAATCACAAATCCTGTGGAGCGCGAAGCTGTCGAAGGTCCAAGTCGAAAATTTTCATTGCGATTACATTAGATATACATTATAGCTAGTATGCTTGCAATTTCCAGGTATGATTAACAATTTCGGGCAAGTACCTTCGCAATTGATGCGCGAACCACATCCTCGTCGATTGACACACGACGAAACAGTTTCGAAATTGTTGCGCGCTGAGCTTAAGCGCCCCGATTTAACGCAATTCCTTGACAAAGTCGTTCAGTACTGTTGTGAACTGTCTACACCGAAAGATCCTATTGTTTTCCTAAGTGCACCTCGCAGCCCACCCCGCTCTTTCCTACAGCTAACCCCTGATGTGCTCGTGAGTATTTCAAAATCGTGTATACTTGGCTGCAATTCATGGATGTCGTACGACAAGGACAAAGGCTTTCTATTAGAAATGGATGCAACTACAACGAATATAAAGCAAGCAATATACCTATTTATGTTTATTTCACACTAATTTGATCTATTTCAGAAACCGCAAACGTATCTTTGGTCCACTTCACCACTCGCAAACCGCCCACTCTCAATTGTTTGCTGTGAGCACAGACGGAAAAATATTGTATGTTGGAGGCATTTGGGACAACTCCTTGCGAATTTACAATTTGCACAAGGGTAAAACAGTAGCCTCAGTTACGCGTCATTTTGGTCAGTACTTCAGATGTGCTCTGAAAATATAGAAACATATGAATATCCATTTTTAAAAATTCTTTATTTAGATATTATAACGTGCTTGGCTCTCGACAACTGTGGTTCATACTTGGTCACCGGCTCACGCGATTGTACCTGCATTGTTTGGAGTATTCAAAATCATTTCACAGGTGGGCAAGTCAGTAACATTCCAGTTCATGCGATCACAGGGCAGGCACATCTCCAGGTTATCAATCAACTCAACACACAAAACAACTTGTCTCCAAAGGCACTGACAACCCTTTATGGACACGAGGATGCCATTTCCAGTGTTGCTATTTATACCGAACTAGACACGGTCGTATCGGGGTCATTAGTAAGTTTTGTACTTTATAAATTAAATATATTTTTTGTACACACATACACATGTGTATATGATTGTATGCATATCATATGGTGAAGTGTAATTATGAATTACCACACGTTTATGTTCATAGGACGGGACGGTGAATATTTACACAATTAAAGATGGACAATTTGTGCGTACGCTGAAGCCAATTGGTTGCACGGAATTCTGCGTCCAAATTTCCTATGTTACAATTTCGTATCACGGTAAGTAAATAAGTCTTACTGATAACGAAAGTTTTTATTTGATCCTTATGACTCCCTAAAGGTGTGCTCAGTAGTCTAACAATTTATATATATATATTAATATATATATATATATATATATATATATATATATATATATATATATATATATATACATATATATATATACATATATATATATATATATATATATATATATATATATATATATATATACATATATATAAATATATATATATATATATATATATATATATATATATATATGTATATATATATATATATATATATACGAAGTGTGATAAAAAAACAACCGTTATTGTGTGATCAAAAAATAAAGTATTTATTTATTCAACAACAACTATCTTGTCCCCTTCAAAGTAATTCCCCTCAGATATAATTCACTTATGCCAGCGTTTTTTCCAATCCTCGAAACACTTCTGAAACGCTTTTTTTGGTATCGCCAACGATTCGATTTTTGTTTCGATTTTTCTTTTATCTCCTCAATCGTAGCAAAACACTTTCCTTTCATCGGTGTCTTCAGTTTTGGAACGAGGAAAAAGTCAGCGGGGGTCAAGTCCGGTGAATACGGTGGTTGAGGCATGATAACGGTTTTGTTTTTGGCCAAAAACAGCTCCTGAGCGATGTCCATGCGACGTTGTTTTTGCTCAAAATTTAGCAATTTTGGAACAATCTTCGCTGCCGCACGTTTCATGCCTAAAACATCCGTAAAAGTTGCTTGGCATGAGCCGAACGATATGCCAACATCATCAGCAATTTTTCTGATAGTGATTCGACGATTATCCAAAATCATTTTCTTCACTGCGTCAATGTTTTCGTTGTTGACGTGCTCGGGCGACCAGGACGAGCATCGTCATTGACATCTTCTCGGCCTTCCTTAAACCGGTTATACCACAATTGAACTTGTGTTCTGCTCATAGTAGACTCGCCAAAGGCCACAGTCAACATTTCAAATGTCCTTGCGCATTTAATTTAATTTTTTACACAAAACTGAATACAGTTTCTTTGATCCATTTTTTCGAATAGTAAAAAATCGAAGAGCACACCAAAACACGACTAACCTTTTTATCTGTCAAAAACAAACTGACAATCCAAAAAGGTTGGTATTGCCAACATATATAACAGACATGTGTACCAACATAACAGAAAAAAAAATGCGAACATCGAACATACGTAACTCACGAAAGATGAAAATAACGGTTATTTTTTGATCACACCTCGTATATATATATATATATATATATAAGTATATAGATGTAGATAATATTTATATATATATATATATATATATATATATATATATATATATATATATTTATATATATATATATATATATATATATATATATATATATATATATATTTATATATATACACCTAATTCTATTTTTACACGGTCTTTTTTTACACGGTTTTGATTTAACACGGTTTGAAAATAAACAAATTTTAAATTTTTTTACACGATTTTATTCCATTTAGCATAATTCAAAATCTTTTGGGCTTAAATTTTTTTTGGTTAAATTTAATTTTTGCAAAATATGTTCATATCATAAATTTAGGGGAATTACCTTCTTGTGGATACAAGCAAATTTAGTGGTCAGAGCAATTGTAAACAGAACAAATTTTAATAAAAAATCCTTGTTTTTCACTAATTTCAATAGGTTTTAGAGATAAGGAACCAATCATCTATTTTGCATACGATCAATGTCTTTTTTTACACGGTTTTTTTTTACACGGGTTTTCCTGGAACCAATTATCGTGTAAAAACAGAATTAGGTGTATATACATTATCGGAACTTCATTCGAGGTGTAGAGAATGTTCTAGAGTGTTCTCGTAACTTCTTGCAATGTGTAGATACTGTTCTAGAATGTTCCCGAAACTTCTTTCAAGGTGTAGATAATGTTTTAGAATGGTCTACTTCATCATAAGAGAGGTATATAAGCCACCACACAATTAATGTCAAGACACGGTAGAGCAGAAATCGTAACAGTGTGTACATCGTGCATTTCAATCGTAACAGTAACAGTATTAAGAAATAATAATGTGATTATATCAATAACTAAAGTGCAAAATTGTATTAAAGAAAACTTTAAGCATAATATTAAGTGTGTAAACTGCAATAATTAAATAAAGTTAATTATTTTAATTTAACCAGCAATTGGTTGATTACTACGCAATCCAGTGGTACGTATTCGAGTATTGAGAGTTAGAATAAATTATCAGGAGGGCAATTTCGTAACAGTATAAATTGTCAGGAGGGCAATTTCGTAACAATTGGTGCGAGAAGTGGGTTAAATTTGAAGAACTGAAATTGGAGCAGCTCAAGAAGGAGCTGGAGCACTTAAATTTGCAAACACAAGGGCTTAAATCGGAGCTGCAGGTGCGGTTAAGAAGTGGTTTGAGGGAGCAGGGTGTTGACGTCGTTGAACATGAACTTAAATTTGAAGAACCAACGACATCTCGACAGGAATAAACACCGCAAGAGTCTAAAACGGGTAACCTTGACATGAACGCATTTATCGGGGCAATACAGTTGCAGTTACAGCCATACGGTGAGGATAAGTATGGAGGTGTTAAACAAGCGATTGTTTCGCGGCGGACAAAAATCCCACCAAAGTCAGAGGCAGTTATATGGGCCAAAATGGACGGAGATGTTGTGAAGAACAAGTCGTGGGTGATGGAGACTGATGAAAAATTTATACTAAACGACATAATAATTGGAAAAACCCTCGTAGAAGAACAGCAGGGCAGAATAGTGTCAGTAAGACTAGTCAATCTTACGATTACCGCTAGAACCATAGAGAAAGGACACATAATTGGAAATTGCCAGGTAATTTCGGCAATTGTAAACTGTGAGAGCCAACCTCGAGGCACGAAAAGTAAGATACCAGCTGATAAAAAGGCACTCGACGATCTAACGAAAGACTGGAGTAAAGATCCTATTCACAGGGCAGAGGAAGACTGCCAGCCAACTTTTGGCCATACATTGGTCAGTATTTGTTGAAAAAGGTAAAAACGAAGGCATAACAAAGATGGTGGAACACACAGTCAACACTGGTGATGCCAAACCCATTCGTCAAGCGTCAAGAAAACTACCTCTAGCGAAGAGAGAAGACGTGAATGTGTTGCTGAAGGAAGCAAGCCCCTTGAGTTCTCCAGTGGTATTAGTGAAGAAGAAGGATGACTCCACACGTCTAGATTATCGGAAACTTAATGAGGTACCGAAGAAAGATATCTCGTAATTTGCCACAACTTTCTTAACTTCTGTTTTGCACCTATCATCTCCTTAATAACTGAGTTAATCGAGCAATTTATATGCTTCTCTTGAAGTTTCGGAGTAGCGGCCCAGGCACCGTTTCGTATTATTTTTGTCAGATTTTCGACCGCTTATTCAATATCTCCTGGGGTTTTGAACGGTATATCGAGAGATAACGTATCACAAATAATGTCTTTAAATTGAAGCCAGTTTGTACGTTTATTGTGTAGCGTAGGTGGTTTTAATATACGTAGAACATTGGGCGTTACAGTTATATTGATAGGGGAATGGTCTGATGACAAATCCAAAGATGATGCAACTTCGACACAGTTTCTGGAAACACCTTTCATCACACAAAAGTCAATAATATTCGGGGTCTTTTTTCTATCAGATGGCCAGTATGTTCTCGCTCTAGCTTGCATAGATTTGAATAGTTATTTTCCTTTTGGATTAATAGTAATAGAGCCCCAATAGTGATATTTGGCATTTTAGTCACCACAGGCTAAGAATCTATCTCCTAGCATGCTAAAGAACTGCTAGAATTTGCATTGTTAATGGAGTGTCTCGGAGGGCAATATGCCGATGTTATCATAAATTCGCCATGTTGGTCTTGGATTGAGATGCTAGTTGCTTGTATATGTTTCTTGTCCTGTATGTTTTTATAATAATACTGGTCCCCACCACATGCAGTGCCTGCTGGGTGATTTGTGTGGTACATGCTGCATTTGTCAATTTTTAAGAAACTTTTATTGAAGTGAGTCTCTGATATTATCATAATGTCAATGCTGTTAACAACAATCAAAGTTTTGACTTCATTACTTCGCTGCGAAAGCCCATTCACATTCCACATTGCAATTTTGATGGATTGCATCATTATGTCATCTTAGAGATGAGCGCTATTAGCAAATTGAACATGGTTCCCATTTGGTCAACTAGGCATTTAAGCATGTCCTTTAATTCGTTCTTATCATTGGACTGCTGTTGTGATGAGTCAGCACATTCTGTTGATGCGGCATTGATTTTTTCTTGCTGCTTTACCACCTGCGCATAAGTGCTTCCTGCTGGAACTTGTATTTGTGGTGGATTAATAACACTGGATTTGTCTACGACCTTCCCTCGAAGTGTTGGAAATGACTTTAGCTGCAATTCTTTAGAAACTGCGCATCCTCTATAATTGGCCGGATGGTTGTCTCCACAGAATATATATTTAGGCTCTTGCTATCTATCTTTTCGATGGCAATCTAATGTTGTATGGCTGCCAGCGCATATCTTGCATATTGGACTATGATTGCAGAATTTTTTCATATGGACATATCTCTGACATTTTGCGCACTGTGCAATTTCCCTTTTCTTTTTAGGTGGCTCAAATTTAATTTTCGTGGTACGTCGATTTTTTCTGTATTATTTTTATTTTGTTTTACATTTACATAAAACATTTACATAAAATTGAGAGCGGGTTTTTTGTTGTTCATTGTTTAATATTTGATGTTTTAATGTTTGTGACATCAAATGCCATACGTTCTAACTCATCACTTATTTCGTTCGTTGGCGTAGTGTGATGCAGGCCTTTCAAAACGACGTTAAAATTTTGATTTTGTTTCGGTTTATAAGTATGAAATTCAGTATTTCTGAGAGCTTTTGTTATAATTCTGTATTTATCAATTGTCATTAGGTTGAATTTTGACTTAATTTTCTTTCAACAAGTTCAACTCATATTGCTTATCTGCAATCGGACGTACTAGCTCCAATAACGGCTGCACATTGTTTACTCCAGAAACATAGATTGGAGGTGGTTTGGAAACTATAGGTTTTTCAATGTGCGGACTATTACAGTCATTTTCATCTTCGGTTAAAATAGAAAATCTGTTCGAATTTGAAGGTAGATCCCGCCATTAGTCGGCTAACCTGGATTGTTTTGATTTAGTTTGATTTGCCGGTTCTGCACTCGATCTAGCGCGTTAGTTACGTCCCCAACGCAACCCGATCCCTCACATTTATTAAAATAAGTAAAGACGCTGATTCGGCGCATTTTTGCATGCACCGAACTGCGATCATAAAATAATATTATTTTATTTAATGTAGAAAACAGCAACAAATATGTGTGTGTAAACAAGTTGCGTTAGTTAAAATATTCACATTCTATGCAATAACGTTATCGCTATGTTTTTGTTATTGCATAGCGGATGGTCTCAAGTGCAGTTAAGGATCCAAACGCAAAGTATGCTTGGTGGCATGATTTGCACTTGAAGGCGAACCGAATTTGAATAGTAAAATAGAGTAGAGAAAATATTTTAAGTTAGTCTTAAGATCGAAGTGGTGTAATAAAGACAGAGAAGAGATCGAATTGAAAACATTCTAGTTTTAATTTAACACCATAACTGGTGCAGTCGGTTCTTAGAAGTTACTTGCACGGACACTTAAATTTGGCTCTAAAGAGACCATTTATCGGAAAGTTTGTGTAAATTCGGTGATAATTACAATTTCTTTCAAAGAAAAAAAAGTGAACTTTAAAAATAACTTAAATCTGGCTCTAAAGAGACTATCGTTAATAAATCTAAATAGTGATCCAATAAGTTCAAAAATAACATTTATGAGTAAAAAACGCGATAAGTACGACGCAAACAGAAACATTAATTACGAAGAAATGGCAGCCGAAGAACAATTTAGGCAAAGGATAGAACATTTAGAAGCCGTACTGAAGCAGCAGGAACCAACGGTGCAGCTACAAATCAACAAATAGAGCTGCAAAATATTCAGTTACAAAATCAACAAAGCCAGCAAAATCAACAACAGCAAGGAATATTTACATGGAGCCCAAAATACATCATCGAACAATTCACCCAGCTAAAACCTTTTGGAACGGGACACCATTCGACAGCATTTATAAAATGTGTGGAACAAGTAATAAACCTATGCGGCACCAACCAGCAACTATACGAATATGGAATTCAAATTGTTATCAACGAGAAGTTACTCGGAGAGGCAGGCAGTTGCATAAGACAACTAGGAAACAATCCATCATGGGAAGATGCTAAAAAGAATCTAAAACAACAGTTCCGGCCAACCAAATCTTATGCAGAGATTTTCAACTTCTGCAGAATTATAAAGGTTAGAAATCTTAGAGAACTTCTAGATGTATTTTTAAAATCTAAGTATGAAATAAACGAGATATACGAATTTGACCAAAAAAAACCAAATATATATAGTCCAAATAACGTTGACAGAGACCTAGTTGAGTTACTATTAGAAAAAATCGATGGCCAATTTCGAGCCCATATCGACAATGAAAAAACAATTAAAGAAATATTTGATAAATTTAACAAACTTAAGCTTCTAGATGACTATAGAAGTATTGATTTAAATCATAAAATTTTTAATAACAACAAAGGTAGTCATAATAATTACAATCAAAAATATACTGATAATTTTAACTATTCTCAAAATAAAATACAAAACTCTCGGCAGTATAATTCAAATAACTATACTGAAAAGCAAAGCGATAATCAAAACTACCGTTTTAAACAATACCAAAATAGCAATAATAACAGACCTGACCAGCACCAAGCTAACAATAATTTAAGAACTAATTCGGGATTTTCAAGGCCTGACCAGAATCGCTTTAATTATAGAAATGGTCAAAATCAGCATAATTATAGCAATTTTTCAAACAATACTAGTAATTTAAGGACTACCCAAACTCATTCTGACAATTCTGGTCAATATTTAAGATAGCACCAACCTTACTACAAAAATTCAGGCCAAAGTAGAAATACAGGAATTTCACAAAATAGTTACAATCGCAATAACACTCGAAGTTCAAGCCTTGAGCTCATGGAAGTAGGAAATGTAGTGGAAAATGATGTAAATTTTTACCCAGGGCTTCCACACCAAAATTACCGCTAGTAGATATTACTATAGAAAAAACTAAACTTACATGTTTGATCGATACGGGGTCAGACACTAGTATCGTTAAGCCAAATATTTTTACCACCTTTAAAGAAGAACCCTTGCCAAATACACTTTGGTATAGGACTATAAATGGGCTTACCCAAATATCAACCAGGATCATTACACCAATACCTAGAGAATTTAATGTCTCAGGAACCTTCTCCTGGAAGGTCGCTAATTTTACTGGTTGCAAATACGATGCTATAATCGGAGTAAATTTTCTAGTACCCCTTAATACTAAGGTTGACTTAGAGAATGAGATTCTGACCATTAATAATCAAACATTGTTATTCAAAAATAGAAAATTTCCTTACATTGCAGACGAGATACGTACCTTAGAAGCAACTAATGAACCTTTATTCAACCTGAACCATTTAAATAAAGAAGAAAAATATGAAATTGAAAAGCTACTTAATAAGTACAAAGATTTATTTTACACAGAAGAAAGCCACCTAACAGCGACTGATATACTAACACATGAAATTAATACAACAATCGATTCCCCAATTTACTGCAAAAACTATAGATACCCCCAGGTACACGAAAAAGAAATAGAAAGACAAATATCGCAAATGTTAGAGCAGGCATAATTAAAGAGAGCAATTCTCCTTTCAATAGCCCCCTTTGGATAGTACCAAAAAAGGCAGATAGTTCGGGAAAAAATAATGGCGTATAGTAATAGACTATAGAAAATTAAATGAGGTTACAACCAGCGACAAGTTTCCCATGCCAAATATAGAGAATATATTAGACAAACTCGGGAAAGCCCAATATTTCACGACGCTAGACTTAGCGAAGGGTTTCCATCAAATTCCAGTAAAAACTACTGATAGGCACAAAACCGCATTCTCAACTCCATTCGGGCACCATGAATACGTCAGAATGCCGTTTGGACTGAAAAATGCACCGTCAACTTTTCAAAGGTTGATGAATTCCATTTTGAGAAACTACATCAACAAAATTTGTGTAGTCTACCTCGATGACATCTTAATTTTTAGCACGTCATTGAAAGAACATACCTTAAGTATCCAAAAAAAATTTAAATAAACTGAAAGAAGCAAACTTAAAAATTCAGGTAAATAAATGTAGTTTTCTCCTAAAGGAAACTGAATATCTTGGTCACATTTTAACACCTGAAGGTGTAAAACCAAATCGTGCCAAGGTTGAAATAATTCAGAAACTAAAACTACCTACAACCCAGTAGCAGATAAAGTCATTCCTAGGCATTACTGGTTTTTACAGAAAGTTTGTAAAAAATTATGCCAAAATCGCCCAACCATTCACAAAATGCCTAAAGAAAAATTCTAAAATAAATGCTAATGATCCCAACTTCATTGTGTCAATTGAAAAACTAAAAGATATTATAACAAATCATCCTATCGCAATTTTAACAAGAAATTCATATTAATAACTGATGCAAGTAATTTTGCTATCGGAGCCGTTTTAACTCAACACGGACATCCAATCAGTTTTGCCTCTAGAACTCTTAATACTCACGAGACAAATTACTCAACTATCGAAAAAGAGTTACTAGCGATAGTTTGGGGTACAAAATGTTATAGACTATCTTTTCGGTAGAGAATTCGATTTACAAACCGACCATCAACCAATCAAATGGTTGCAGGCAAAGAATACAGTATCGTTAGGGGAATATAACATTAATATCGATTATATTAATGGACAAAACAATAAAGTCGCCGATTTTCTCAGTAGAATAAATATTAATACTAACGAAATAAATTTGTTGGACTCCGAAAATTTGGGGCTCCCACTTAATAATTTGCTCGAAGAACATGTAAAAAATTTAAACACAGGAGAAAATGGTGCTAACGAGTCAGAAGATTCCTTAGCAGTTCAGACAGTACATTCTCAAGAAAAAAATGCAAATGATCACATCCCACTCCTGGATACAGTCGTAAACCGATTTAAGACTCAAATAATATTTCAAGACAATAAAGAAAAAGAGTCTGAAAAAATTTTTACAAACACAAGAGTTTTTATTGACAAAGAGGACATAAATAACGACAATATAGCGAATATAACAAAGAAATTAATAAACAAAGGTAAAATTGCAATTTATTCCCAGCTAATCAAAATTTTTCCAAATAGGCAAATTATTAAATTTGTTAAATGCTCATATTTTGCCAAAGATATCGATGATGAAAAAGAACTAAAAAAACAAATTTCATTGTTTCACAAATATGAAACAGGTCACTCTGGAATCATTCCCACATACGAAGGAATTAAAAACAAAATATATAACCCCGAATTAAAAACACCCATCCATAATATCTGCGATATTTGTAATCGTGGAAAATACGATAGGAACCCAATTAAAAATAAGTTTAGTCTAACTGAGACACCTTCAACAATCAACGAAATAATCCATGTCGACACCTATGTTAATAGCAAACTCTCCTTCGTAGTTTTTATAGATAAATTTTCGAAACATGCCATTAGTTTTTATTTACCAGACAGAAATCACCAAACTATCATTAGGAAATTAAGACAATTTTTAACAATAAAAAGTAAGATAAAAAAGTTTATTTTCGATAACGAATTTAATTCGCAAAGTATTCGAGATTTCCTGAATAATGAAAATATTTCTTTTCATACTACTAAGCCCAACAGTCATACTGGGAATTCAGACATCGAAAGACTAAATAATACGCTAACCGAACGAATTAGGATTTTAAATACGGAAGAAAAACTTCCAATAAAAACACAAGTCCTTAAAGCCCTTAGGTTTTATAACACTTCTTACCACTCTACAATTAAAACGACTCCACTGGAAGTTCAGAAAAATAAAGTAGATCATAAAATCATTAAGGATAGATTAATACAAATGAAAAATAATATTCTCAACAAAAGAAATAGTAGAAGAGAAAATTATATAGAAACAAGAAACGAAGGTTTCATTAAAAATTATAAAAGTATGAGACATAAGAACGAGCCAAAATTCGTCAGAGCTAATTTAGAAAACATTCATACTACCAACATTAGAAGACCACTTAAATTTTCAGGTAACCATACTTCTAACCCTGATGATGAGCGCAGAGGGTTTTCTACAAGTGAACCAAATCAGCTCTAACACAGGTTACACTATAGTCCGACTCAGAGAAGTACAGATAGTTAATAATACGATTTCGGTCTTGCATAGCAAGCATAATAAATATTCTAGAGAAAAATATAGAAAATATTGGCTTAATGAACGGAGATCTATTAGCAAGAGAGATAAGTTTACTAAAAGCCAAATTGAGATTATTACTCCAAACAATAATATTAGGAAAAAACGTGGTCTAATTAATCTTGTAGGCAGTATACATAAATGGACTTTTGGTACAATGGACAGCGAAGATAGGGAATAAATAACCGAACACCTTAAAATTATCGATACAAATAACCATAACTCTATTGGTACTTTAAATCACCAGATAATTGTAAATGAGCATTTCAATTGGAGTATTGACCTTTTGAAAACGACCATAGAATCTGACAGAGTAAAAATTGAACAGTCACTCAAAAATATGAAAATTAGAAATAACGAAATTATCCAACACTTACTATATTCTGATCATATGCATAAATTAAAGTCTATCGAAACACAAATAAACATTATTCAAGATAACATTGTATCTGCGAAATTTAATATGTTCCACCCTAATATCCTATGAACTGAAGAGATGGACAGATATAATATCGATTTTTTCAAATTAAAATTAATTAGATTAGGCGTATTGACTCTTGATAGCAATAAAATAGTAATTGCTATCAAAATACCTGAAGATTTTATTAATTTAGATCTAAAAGTCATTGTCATTTAAGGAAAACAAAGCATATTTTGTAGAAATCAATAATATAATGTATTCATATAAGGAAAATAGTATTGTAAAAGATTTAAAGCGAAGTAAAAACTGCCTTGTAACGGGAAATTACGAATTCATTTTAAACAAAAAAACTACATATAGAAGTAATAAAAGATGATACTATTGTAAAAAAAAAAAAAAAAAAAGTGCAGATAAAATCGAATTGTTTCAAAATTGTAATGATAGAAAATTTACTATAAATAAAAATTGTCTAATTTCATTCAACAATTGTAACATAAATATTAAGAACCAAACCTTCCAAAATAAAAGAGAAGAATTAAAAAAAGACATATACCTATGAAAAACAAAATATATATATACTCGTATACTTATACAATTTTGTTTTGTACTATTATTAAGACTCAGGAGAGTCCCCAATTTATGGGGGGAGGAGTTACGTCCCCAACGCAACCCGATCCCTCACATTTATTAAAATAAGTAAAGACGCTGATTCGGCGCATTTTTGCATGCACCGAACTGCGATCATAAAATAATATTATTTTATTTAATGTAGAAAACAGCAACAAATATATGTGTGTGTAAACAAGTTGCGTTAGTTAAAATATTCACATTCTATGCAATAACGTTATCGCTATGTTTTTGTTATTGCATAGCGGATGGTCTCAAGTGCAGTTAAGGATCCAAACGCAAAGTATGCTTGGTGGCATGATTTGCACTTGAAGGCGAACCGAATTTGAATAGTAAAATAGAGTAGAGAAAATATTTTAAGTTAGTCTTAAGATCGAAGTGGTGTAATAAAGACAGAGAAGAGATCGAATTGAAAACATTCTAGTTTTAATTTAACACCATAACTCGTTTCGGAGTTTTTTTGAGTTCTTTTAGTCGGGGATTTCTTTTGATTACCTAATTTGGTTCTTACTGGGACATGTTTTTATTTTGGTGCCTGCTGGGGTTTCGTTTTAGAAAATTTTTTGTGCTCAAATCTTGATTTGGATTGTTCGTGCTTATTGACATTCTGATCTAGTTAGAAACGACCGATGTTGTTGTTGTTGTACTGTGCGACGAAGTCGTAATCGCCAGAGTATACAGAGTAAAGAAACTTAAACGTCAAACGGCAAAGCAGCGAAATAAAGCAGACGGACATTGTACAAGAATCCACTGAAAATAGTGTTGAATCCACTCAGAATTGTGAATCCACTCAAAAGCGTTGTGTGTTCGCTACGGACGCTGTCAGCGAAAAAGAGTTTCTTTTCTCTGTGTTCTCTGGTAATCACGCTGCTTGGAGTGGTTGTAGGAAGAGTATATAGAGAAAATAAACTCAAACGTCAAACGGCAAAACAGTGAAATAAAGCACGTTGTACATGAGATCACCATGCATTCCCAGCAGGAAATTGGACTAAATTAATTGTGCAAATATAAAATTTATTTTCTAAAATACCAAATCTCAATACTATCCCAACAATACAATAGAAATATTTTCGACTTTCTTAGTATTATAGGATATATTTAAATTTACCCTTAACAATTCTAACACAAGTTAAAGTCTCAAATTTGTATAAGAAGTGTTGAATAATTTCGCTAATAAGTCTTTGGACAGGCTGTCGTTTACGTCATCTTATTTGCTGCAAGATGTATATAAATATTATTTTTGAAAATAAATAAAGTCAAACTTCGTTGTTCGAATGTTAAATTTATTCTGAATCTTCTGTTTGCTTAAAAATTCTTATTCAGTACAACATCAAAGTTTTCATTTGCTTTTTTTAAAGCTACATTATGTGATACTAATTGTTGCTGTCGTTTTAGTTAATGCTTGTTAGCGTAAAAACGGCTGAATTCTGATTTTCTTTATATATATATATATATATATATATATATATATATATATATATATATATATATATATATATATATATATATATATATATATATATATATATATATATATATATATATATATATATATATGTATATATATATATATATATATATATATATATATATATATATATATATATATATATATATATATATCTATATATATATATATATATATATATATATATATATATATATCTATATATATATATCTATATATATATATATATATATATATATATATATATATATGTCACGGACGATCTCGCATATAGCGCCAACAATAAACATTTATTTTGAACATCTAAAATATTTATATATCTATTTTAAATTAAATAAATTTGAACAATTATAAAACCTCATTTGGAAGCAATATTTTTCTTTGAACTGCACCCCCCGGAGAAGACACATTTTTTGCAACAACAGTATTAGACACGCTCTTCGGAGTGAATATTGTCGTAACCATGGGAACACGCCAATTATGTTATAATGCCTGGACAAATTTCAACATTGGAGACCAGTAGGGAAGAGGGAGCCGTTGCGTGAAGTAAATCGTGGCTTAGTAGGTTGCCCACGACTTTAAAAGTGGGCATCTAAAACAGAGAACACGATCCTTCCATGACCGGCTCAAAAGTTTGTGCGGGATGATTCAATAAAATTGGCTTCAATTAAATTGAAGAATTAAAATTGATTAATTTTATAAAATATTTTAAAACAAATCAGTATGAGCTGCGATTCCCAAGGGACCCTCCAGTTCAATAAATAAAAAAGCCAGCTGCGATTCTGTAGCCCAAAAAGCCAGACCCTCCAACTATGCTATAAAAAAGTGTATAGCCTCCGTAAGAATCCTGCCGCAATCTCCAATTTTTTTTTATCATTCCAGACCAAAAATAATACAACATAAACAAAAACAGGAAGGAAAATAAATTGCTAAACGAAAGAATTTTGAAAGTTCTCTAAGAATGAAAAGCTTGTGAGTTATGGGACAAAAAGCATAAGAAAAAAAGAGTTCCACGTGCATTAAATAAAATACAAATTTTTTGTACCCTAAGCGTGATTTTTCGCAGGTAAGTGCCTATTTAATTAATTCTTTGCCATTTACATTTTGTTACAAATATAATGGAAGATATTAGAAATTCTTTAACGAGCTTGACTGGAGCAGTCAATGCTCTAATAGAACAGCTGAATGGGCTGGAAGGCCGCGTAGGGAGATTAGAAAGAACAGGAACGAAGCCCTAGTTTCCACCGCGGTTAGGGCAGAATTGAAAAGAGTCGAAGATCCTGGCCTCAACCCATTTCGTGAATCAAATTCCGTAGCTCTTTGTGCTTCAAGAACAGAACAGGAAAAAAAATATGTAGGCTTCCAGACTGTGCTAAGGAATTACACGTGTGTGAGGGTAATCCAGTAAAATATGTTTCCTGGGTGCATAGTGTTGAATCAATTCTCAGCGATTTTGAAATATGGCGGGATAAGCCCATTTATAGAGCAATATTGCAGAACATAAGGCAGAAGATTCGGGGCGGTGCCGATACGGCGCTGGTGTCATATAATATTTTTAATGACGAATGGCCATCCATTAAGAGTGTTCTGTCATTACACTATGCCGACAAGAACACCAACTGGTACTCTAGAACACCAACTTAATCAATTATCACAGAAGGGGTCCAAGTTGGATGAATACTATGCCATGGTTAATCAGCAATTTTCCCTGATCATTAACAAAATAAAAACAGCAGCATATTTCCAGGAGAAGGTCAAGGCGTTGGTGGAAACCTACCGTAACCGTGCCTTGGACGTTTTTATTCGCGGTTTTAATTGTGACCTTTCGAAAATGCTGATAATTCAAAAACCTAGAACTTTACCAGAAGCATACTCTGCTTGCTTGGAGATACATAATCTATCTCTAAGAAAAAACACAATTCACTCGAATACTCTTAATGAGGGACAGTCCCAATAAGTCAGGTACCTCGTATGGAATCTAAACCACAGCTTCTCAGACCATTTAATCGCTTTCCTCCAAGAGGCAACACCAATTATAATAATGAACTTTTCATCGAACTATCAAAGAAGACCAATGGGATGTACTCCACCAGAGAGAATGGAGGTTGCTGAATCCATACAATCAAGACGGGCGAATTACATGAATCGCCCTCAGGGTGGCAATTCCTTCAAGCGAAGAGCCATGTCTGCCAACTACCCACAAAAATATCAAAAGCTTAACAATATCCAGATGTCAGAACCAGAGCTAGACTTCTCAGAAGAAGGTTGTGACGAAAAGTTAGAACCTGCGTCTTGTGGTATCGACGATTTAAATTTTATGACGGGCATCTCTCCAGCTTTCTTTATATAGAGTATAAAACGCGAGACGGCTCCATCCTAAACTTTCTAGTCGATACTGGGGCTAACAAATATTTCATAAGTCCGTCCGTTACAAACATTTCAACCCCGGTAAACAATCCTTTTCAAGGACACACTGCTGCGGGTAACATTAATATAAACAAGAAAGTGAGCGGCAAAGTTTTTTGAGAAAGCTGGCAACAACACCCTTGTAACCTTCTACTTTTTGCCAGGCCTCGGGTCCTTCCATGGAATTATTGGTGACGATACCCTTAAAGAGCTACAAGCGGTCATCGATCGAAAAAATAATATATTTACGTTAAAACCAGGCATAAAAATTCCACTGAAGGCAAAGATATCAAAAGAAGTCAACTTAGTCGAGCCAGGGAGTGTATCTGCTAGTGCCAAGCTGTGCATCAAAAATCTTCCAAAAAAAGTTAAAAAGCTTTTTGGTCCAATTAGATGAGAACAATATGGTAAAGACCACGGTGAGGCCGAAATCAAGAACAACTAACGAGCCCATATATACAAGGAGCTATCCATATCCCGTCCCAATGAGAGAAGAGGTAGAAAAGCATGTAAACGAGCGCCTGTCCGAAGGTGTGATCCGTCCCTCTAATAGCCCATATAATTCGCGAATTTGGGTGGTTCCTAAAAAACCAAAACCTTCTGGTGAAAAACAGTATAGGATGGTTGTCGACTTTAAGCGACTAAACAGCGTGACTATATCTGACGCATACCCTATACCAGACATTAATTCAACCCTCGCCAGCTTAGGAAAAGCAAAGTATTTTACAACGCTTGATCTAACGTCTGTTTTCCACCAAATTCCGATGAAGCCATCAGATGTTCCAAAAACAGCGCTTTCGACCATGAATGGTAAATATGAGTTTCTGAGATGGCCCTTTGGTTTAAAAAACGCGATCTTTCAAAGAATGATCGATGACGTGTTGAAAGAATTCATTGGAAAGATCTGCTATGTATATATAGATGACATCATCGTTTTCGACGGGTGCGAGGAGGATCATCTTGATAATGTTGAAACTATTTTTTCCCGGTTGCGTGAAGCAAACCTTAGAGTTAACCTTGAAAAAACTCGATTCTTGAGAACAGAGGTAGAGTTTCTTGGCTACGTTGATTAACAGCTTCCTTGGATTACCATCTTATTATAGAAGATTTATAAAGGATTGTGCTTAGGTGGCTAAGCTCTTAACCAATTTGACTAGGGGGAGCACGCACAGGTTAAAGCAAACCAATCAAGGAAAATTTCGATTAACTTAGATGAACAGGCTCTTAAAACCTTTCGAGAATTGAAATTGGTATTAACGTCTTATGAGGTTTTAGCGTTCCCTGACTTTGAAAAACCATTCAATTTGACAACTGATGCTTCTGACTTTGCGATTGGAGCCGTCTTATCCCAGGGCGAAATAGGGAAGGATAGGCCTATTGCCTATGTGTCACGTTCCTTGAATAAAACCGAGGAAACTATGCGACAAAGGAGAAAGAAATGCTTTCAATATTATAGGCCCTGGATAGCCTTCGCAATTATGTTTATGGTGCTAAAAAAATTAAAATCTTTACAGACCACCAGCCCTTAACTTTCGCATTGGGGAATAGAAATTAAACTCAAGCGATGGAAGCCCGAATTGAGGAGTACAATTCCGAGTTGATTTACAAGCCTGGTAAATCAAACTTTGTAGCCGATGCTCTCTCGAGGCTTAAAACGGAACGAAACCACTTGCCAGGTTCAAGCGATTCTGTTAAGGATATAGCTAGCCTGAAGGCCTAAATTCTGCCACTGAAACAGCCAGCGAAGGCAACTATTCAACAGCCGCCACCATGCATAGTGCGGAAAGAGACAGCTCTGATTTGATTCCTCACGTAGAGACTGCCTTGAACGTATTTAGGAACCAATTGGTTGTGAGACAAGGTAATGATCTTCACTGTTGGGAAACGCCACATCCCGGGTACAAGCGCCACTACATATCTGTGGAAATTAATAGTGCAAATTTAACAATCAACTTTTTTAATCCTACTGTAATTAATGGGATAAAAATACATGAAGCTTTCGTCAGGAAGTTTACGTAGAACACTTTTCCCAGCATAAAATAAGGCTCACTCAAAAGATTGTGGAGAACGTAAGGATTGAAGAAAGGATCTGTCGGATCATTGAGGATGAGCATAAGCGTGCAAATAGGAATCAGCGGGAAAACGGTGCTCAAATAATTGAAAAATTCTATTTCCCACGGATGAATGCCCTTATTACAAGATATACCTCAAATTGCGAGATTTGCAAAGTGAACAAATACGATCGACATCCACCTAAGCCTCAACTGCAACAAACCCCAGTTCCCACATACCCATGCGAAATTTTACACATAGACATCTTCGAATTACAAAAGCAAAATTTCTTAGTTGTATTGACAAATTCTCTAAATATGCAAAACTCTTTCATATTAAAAGTAAATCCGCAATCCATCTTCGTTCAAAATTAAACTAAAGTCCTTCACTATTTCACAGTACCCAAAATTATTGTTACAGATAATGAGAGAGGTTTTATAAGTCCTACCGTTTCTAACTACATTAGATCTTTAGGAGATGAGTTGTATCAAACGCCAACCCAGCGCAGTGAGGTTAAGGTCAAGTAGAACGACTTCATTCTACTCTCATAGAAATTTATCGCTGTCTGAAGCAAGAAATGGACAATCTGACACCGAAAGAATTAGTATATATAGCTGTGGATCGATATAACACACGTTCCACACGGTGACAAACAGAAAACCTTGCGATATATTTTTTGACAGGACACAAAGAATCAATCACCAAAACCTTGCGGACTTCCGAAATAAAATCCATGAAGAAATTCGAGCGAATTAAGAAACTTAAGATTAAACAAAAAGAAACAGATTCCCAAAAAGTTTGATTTGGGTGACCAAATTTATATCGCAGGTAAACAGATAAAGAGTAAACAAAAACCCCTTTACAAGAAAGAAGTAGTGGCAAGGGATAACAAAGTGACAGTTGGGTAAAAACATATGAAATCAACCGAAAATATTTACATTTCTGACCTCATCACCTCCAAATTTGATAAGATTTTGTACACATGATCTATGGATCGGCACAATAATATTTGCCAACTTTCAGACATATAGCCTTCAAACTTTCATAATTATGGCCATTCCAAGTTGGCAAAAATCAATAAAAATGCACTCAGATGCCTTAACACAATTTTTAATATCTCGAAAAGTATTCATTGTACGTTAATAATCAAGGGCTCATTTTACAGACAAAAACCTGCGCCATTCAAAAAAAATTTTTTTTTTTAATTTTCGATCAAGGATAATGTAAATAAAAAAAGGACTAAAATTTCCAAAGGATATATCTCGAAAATCAATATTTTTAAAAATTTCAAAAAAATGTATGTTAATTCTTATTATGTTTTGTACAAGTCTGCCAAATTTCAATGTGGAGTCTTTATTACAACATGAGTTATTAAGAAAAAAGCAGGCGAAGGTTTATGTATTTCATGAAATGTACCAAAATACAAAAAGGTGACAAGTTACAAAAAGAAGGACAAATCAAATGTAACGGAACTTTTTCGACTTTTCTTTGCTTAAACTCTTTTTCTCCATTGCTAAACCTTTAATAAAAAGTACAACATAATGTATTATCATTATTAAACACTTTATTACAGCATATTTATTTATTTCTGAAGGATTTCAATTACAAAATCTGCATCTGCCGAGTAACGCTTGACTTTAATTTTTTTTTATCTACAGGTTCAATAGAATGCAGCTTTTGAGTTCCAGGAATAGTACGCAAATCTTTAAAACGAATTGAAGGAACCGTGCTTCTTCTTCGTGGTCTTTTAGAGTTAAAAACTCGAAATTACAGTTCAAAAGATTTTGCAGGCACCATTCATATAATTGTTTTGGAGTAGTTATTTGACCTTGTAATGGACGCTGTAAACTAGCTCGACGTGCCTCTCTCTTTACGGTACCTCCAAGACCGTCACTTGGGCCTTTTCCATGGCTTGTTGCAAAAAAATGCCACTCAGCATTACATCCAAAATCTTCCATATGATAACATAAATTGATAAAGTTCTTTTTATTTTTAAACTTTATATATCCTTTGGAAATTTTAGTCCTTTTTTATTTACATTATCCTTGATCGAAAATTTAAAAAAAAAATTTTTTTTGAATGGCGCATGTTTTTGTCTGTAAAATGGGCCCTTGATTATTAACGTACAATGAATACTTTTCGAGATATTAAAAATTGTGTTAAGGCATCTGAGTGCATTTTTATTGATTTTTGCCAACTTGGAATGGCCATAATTCTGAATATACGAGAGCTGGGACACTGAAAGTTGGCAAACGCTATTATTATGTTTAACTTTCCCTTCGTACCAAATTTCATCCAATTCGAAATCGGTGCGGTCAACTCATTGGTTGATTTCATATATTTTTACCCAGTTGTAACTGAAACCGGTAAAATATTTCATAAGACACACGTAAAGAACTAGTAAAAATAAACCAATAGCTTGAATAATAATTGGCAATGAATTTTTAGGCACTAGAATTAAAAATTAATGCATAAGGCACTTACCTATTCATAATAAATGCACCCTAATATTGAAAAAATAATAATCATGAAAAAATATATACTCGTATACCTTTATGTAAACATAAAGATTGTTGTTCCACAAATTCATCACAGGTTGCTTTTAGAAAAAAGGGATACCTTTTAATAAAATATATAAGATATAAAAATATTACAAAATACGAGATATAAAATATTAGATACAAAATATGTTGGGGAATGTACACCTAAAAATGGTAATAGAATATGCTAGATACTTTGTAAAAAAAAATTTAAAATTAAAAAAATATATAAAAATATTTAGAAAAAAATGTAAACTGTAGAATTTAAATATAATAAACAATATGCAATGATTATTTGCCTACTAAAAATTAATTGAAAATTAAAACATTAAGATGTATAGTTACGGAATACATGTAAAACTAGAGACCCTAATTTTTCCTTATTACTTATTAGTAAAATTATATATATTATACTATCATTAATAGTGTTTTTTTATATTTATACGAGTAATGTAATAAAAAGAGGGGGAAGGGAGTTATAATATTAATATAGATATTTCTTATTACAGTTTAGGACTATTCATAACAATAGCTTCAGCACATGGTTTCCAGGTTTTCAGCTACCAATCGCCACGGTTATAAACGGTTGTTTCAAACTCGTACACATCGTGGATTTGAATACATACAGGGACTTACTTCTAAACATTTCATCTA
Source organism: Clusia tigrina (assembly GCA_920105625.2). Classification (NCBI taxonomy): domain Eukaryota; kingdom Metazoa; phylum Arthropoda; class Insecta; order Diptera; family Clusiidae; genus Clusia; species Clusia tigrina. The sequence goes on along the minus strand of OV050032.1, from coordinate 50,805,620 downwards.
TGGCCAACTCCACTATGAAGCAACTCGTATACGAATATCACTTTAGGTGGATAATCAATCGACTAGATGAATTAAGACCAAGAGGTTCAAGAAGAACTCGGTCGATAGATTGGATAAGCGCCGTCTGGAAGTGGATTGCAAGCTCTCCGGATGCTGCCGATTGGAACTCTATACTCCAGAGGAGAAGATAATTGAGAACAATAATCACCAATATAAGGTGAACGAACATCTTTTCATTTCTACCCGCAAAACGTTGCAGGAAGTGAACCAGATAGTCGACAAGATCAACGTTATATCAAAAGATACCAGAGAGGACCAAGTTGAGGGTGACATTCTGAACAAGCTACTCGTCATAAGAGCTGAAGTCAGTGAAATTGTTCGGGCTTGTCAGAGCCGCAATAATTGAGGGTAAGCAAATTGATTTGGAATTCTCACAAATGCTGGTGAATCAGTCGGAGACATACGATTTGAAGGACAAATGCCTCGTGATTAACAACTCGACCGTTTGTGAGGAAAAGGTATTACAAAGGATTCCTGAAGATAGCTGCCGAATTTTAAAAGGAGGACACGCCAAATGTCAATTCCGTACAAACAAGGAGGATGTAATCAAAATGCTTACCGGGAGTACAATCTTTTTAACCAATTTGATAGGCCAAATCGCAAGCGAGAACACAGCAACCCTCATCGAGGGTACTAATGTAATCCAGTTAACAAACGAAACTATATTTATTCGAAACCAAACGTTCATTAACTGATAGAAACCGTTGGAGAGCTTTTGTGACCGCCCTATGCTCCGACTAGGAGCGATATTTGACTCTTTTATGATTATGTCTTTTAGTTAACTTTGTTAGGTAGGTAGGTAGGTAGGAGTGGCCGCCCAGTTTGCCAAAAGCACACTTGAGCACACATAATGGCCCATTGTGATACCACGGTGTGGCGCGCCGTTCAAGCACTGACTAAAAAAAAGTTCCCTTACTTGGGATGGTGATAGTCAGTGCAAGGACAGCGCCTGGAAAGGCCCGACTCCCCCGTCATGTTTCAGGAAACCATCCTGATACTTTGATGAACCTGGCTATGTCCCTAATATTAATGGATGACAGCTCTGTCAGGCTTGTAAGAAATGGGGCACCAAAGGTGCGAATTCTTCTTCTGCTCAAGGATGGGCAGTGGCATAAGAGGTGGAACACCGTCTCGTCCTCCTCCTCGAAGCCACAGCCTCGGCAAAAGTCATTTGAGGGTAGGCCCAGTATTTCTGCGTGCTGTCCCATTATGCAGTGGCCGGTCAAAACCGACACAGTTGTCGACAGTGATACGCGATCAAGTCGAAGAAGTTGATTGGTTCTATTTTTGTCCATGCTTGCCCAAGTTAGTCTAGCCGTGTGGCAGGATTCCTCGTTAGCCCAGGATTTGTAGGCGTCAGCCAGATATTTCCGTTTGACTTCGAGCTTGGCTGTTGCCAGTGGAATGCCGATGTTTACAGAGGGGTGAATGTCGTGCATTAGCGTGCCTGCCTTGGCAAGCTCGTCCGCCTCGCAGTTTCCCGGGATTTCGCTGTGTCCGGGAACCCAGATTAGGTGCACCCGAGAGTAACTTGCGAGCTCATTTAAAGATGTTCGACATTCATGAACTAGTCTTGATGTGGCCGTGGAGCCAAAAAGAGATTTAATGGCGGCCTGGCTGTCTGAGAAGATAGATACGTCAACTGCGCCGATATCACTACTCAGCATCCATTTGGCTGCGTGGTAAATGGCCATGACCTCAGCTTGAAAAACGCTGCAATGGTCTGGGAGACGTAGGGAGATGTTTAAGTCCAGCTTGTCGGAATAAATACCGCTGCCGACTCTTCCTCCAAGCTTGGAACCGTCGGTGTAGATTTCGACTGTTTCACCGACGATTCGGTTTTCTGAGGTCCAGTCGCTTCGACTTGGAATAGTGAGGTCGAATTCCCTGTTCAAATCGGGATAGACCGACATATAATCGATAAAGTTGGGGCAGGTGGGTCCTGATTCAGAATTGAAGCATGGCCTATCAGGGTTATGCGCCAGTGCGAAAGAGCATTAAGTCTAATCGCTGTCACCTTGGCTTGTTGCTTAACCAGGATCCCCGAGGGGAGCCAGTGCAGCATGGCAAAAAGGGCTTTCGTAGGTGTGCTACGAAGAGCGCCAGTGATCAGTAGAGCAATGGATCTTCTGATTTTATCAAGGGGTTTGATATTACAGGCTTTTTCGAGAGCTTGCCACCAGAAGACCGACCCGTATAACAGGTTTGGTTCAACGATGGCCGTGTAGAGCCAGAGCACGACTCGAGGACGAAGTCCCCATCGTGCACCAACTGCTCTTTTACAGCAGTATATAGCGCATGTTGCCTTACGTGCCCTCTCAGCTTGATTGGCTTTCCAATTAAGCTTTGGGTCGAGAATCAGGCCTAAGTACTTAACGTGTGTGCTCAAAGAGAGCGGAGTGCCGTTTAGACTAGGCATTGTAAACTTTGGAATTTTGTACTTCCTAGTGAAAAGCATAGTCTCGGTTTTGGATGGGTTAACCCCAAGTTCGAATTCGCGACACCAGTTCGACACAATAGAGAGTGAATAGTTCAGTTTTTCGGAAAGTGTTTGGGGGAATTTGCCGGATGCCGCGATTGCTATGTCGTCCGCAGAGGCTATCACTTTGCATCCAGTAGATTCCAATCTCACCAGTAGTGTGTTAACTGCCAGGTTCCAGAGGAGGGGTGATAAAACACCCCCTTGTGGCGTGCCCCTGTTAACCACCCTCCTGGATTGGGCACTGCCGATCGTGGAAGTGATGATCCTAGATTTTAGTAGAAGCTCTATAAATTTAAGAAGACCTGAATTCAGGTTAAGATTATAGAGTGCGGAGATGACAGCGTTGGGGCATACATTGTTGAATGCTCCCTCGATGTCCAGAAATATGGCAAGTGTGAATTCCTTGTACGCCAAGGATTTGTCAACTTGAGAAATGAGAGAATGAAGTGCTGTTTCAACCGATTTGCCTTTAGAGTAAGCGTGTTGAGATACAGAGAGAAGAGAAGGGTTGATCGATGTCCTGATATATAGGTCAAGAGCTCTTTCTAGAACCTTAAGAAGAAAGGATGTTAGACTTATGGGTCTGTAATCCTTGAGCTTGGTGTGCGAGGCCTTCCCAACTTTTGGTATGAAGACGACCCGAGCCGTGCGCCAGCGTAAGGGAATGTATTGCAATTTGAGGCTTGCATTATATATTTGAAGCAGCCATGGAAGGATAATCTCTTCCCCATTTTGGATATCGGCAGGAATGATGCCGTCCGGTCCGGGGGACTTGTATGGCTTAAAGGTTTGAATGGACCATTCAAGGTGACTTTTTGTCACTTGGAATGTGGGGAGGCTATCATGGGAAACCTGCTCCACCTGGCTAAACTCCCTGGGAAGTGGGTGTCTAGCAGGATATCAAGGGTTTCGGCGCTTGAGTGAGTCAAGCTGCCATCTGGTTTTTGGATACAGTCAAGGGCTTTGTTAGAGGAGTGGAGAATTTTACGAAGACGGCTAGCTTCGGACGTAGATTCAATGCTTTCGCAAAATTCCCTCCATGACGCTCGTTTCCCTCGCCTAATGGCGTATTTCAACTCTTTTTGTTTATTTTTGAAAGGGGCCCAATCAGCTGTAACTTTAGCTTTGTTGAAAGCATTCTACAAGTTTTGCGAAGACTTGCAATTTCCGAGTTCCACCACGGAGGTTTAGGTTTGCCCCGTGGTTCGGGAGTGATGCAAGAAATATGAGTGGCTTTTTTAAAAGCTGTGGTCAGATCGTCGACCGCCCGATCAATGTCGGGACAGTTGTGGATAATAGGGGGAGTCGTTGCTAAGCATGACCCCAGTTTGAGCCGGAAAAGAGGCCAGTTCGTGTTTTTTCTATTGACTGGTTTAAGAGATTCTGTATTGCCTGTAGTCTCCCTCAAGTCAATGTCAAAGGTGATATAGCACTGGTCCGAAAAGGAGCATTCCTGTGAGACGAACCAATTTCTTATCATGTTGGAGTATATATCGCTGACGAGGGTGATGTCAAGCACTTCCTTCCTTACGGATGTAAGGAAGGTCGGCTCATTTCCCCGGTTAGCAATGCCTAAGTTATTTAAAATGATAAAGTCGAAAAGACACTCACCTCGATCATTTGTGCCGGAGCTGCCCCATATTTCGTGATGGGCATTGGCATCGGCGCCGATAATTACCGGAATCTGTTTCTGGTGGGCTACAGCAACCATTTGCTTCAGTATGTCTGGTGGCGGGGAGTCGCCATAGTCATGAGCCATGTAGTTCGAGGAGATCCAGAAAGTCCGTTGACCCATTTCAATGACCATGGCAACATTGTCTTTGTCACTGAATCTAGGGAGTAAAAGAGCGTTAACGCTGTTTTTTTTACCAGAATGCAGGATCTTGGTTTACCTTGATCCTCGATATATACCATACGATATCCGTATGCATTGAGTCCAGAAACCCGGTCATTTATGACCCAAGGTTCTTGGACGAGAATGAGCTCCTCCCCTATATCCGAGAGGCGGAGAAGCAGGGCTGCCGAGGCAGTTTTCGAATGCTGAAGGTTAATCTGTAGTACCTTCAGCATTGTCTGGAAGAGTGATTATAGTGGAATTCAACTCCTCCTCTTCGGACATTGGAGAGATGTATCCACCAGCCGCATCCGTGCCCATGTGGTCGAAGAATTCTCCGACCAGTTCGGAAGTTGAGAAGCGGCTGCTTCTGGTTGTAACGGAGCACATACTCTCATTGTCACTACCCGACAAAGGGGTGAGAGCCGGGCCCGAGCAGCTAGGCTCTTTGACAGTGGCTTGTGGGACAGCACCAGCTGGGGGAGGCTGTTGGGGGGCTTGGGCATCGCACTTGTAGATGCGTAGAGTGATGGCTCCAAAGCCATAATTAATCACCCCCTCGCGGGAGTTGATGGGAACAAGGGATTGCTCGTTCAAAATGATGGTGACCTCACGCAAAGTGCCTTTGGGGTCACCAACTTTCGCGACCTTCCAGCCATCGGTGGGAAGATCGGTGTTGCTGAGCTTGAGGATCTTTAAGATTGCCTCGGGCTCAGGGGGCTCGGCAGGAGCCATGTTTTGGAGCGAGGGCGTTGGGGAACCTGGTCCAAAGGTACAGCGTTGAGCTGTGCACCCGGCCATATCTCACCTACCCTATTGATCGCTACCTTGTATAGATCCGCCGATCGTTGGTCCGAGCAAGATACGATCTTAATATGTCCTTGATACCACCCTGCGTCGCGGCAGCTGGGTGAAGGATCAGGGTTGAGGGACATAACCTACACGAATATTGGTAACAGTGCCATTTCGACCTGTCTCCAATTGGCAGGAGTAATGGTCCCATCGGCATTGGCAGAGTCGACCACAGCCCATGTGAGGCTCTCTTTCACAATCTCACTAAGCGGTTTGGAGAGCTTAGGCTTGGGAGTAGCCAGCCTTACGCGCTTAGGGATGCTTTGGGTGGATTGGCCCGGGCGATCGGCTGATCTCTGCCTCTTGGGGTTACCGGCTGCTTGTGCAGTGGAGGAGTGGACACGCACATCAGCGTGTGCTTTTGCCCACTCAAGCTTGCCCTTGTCGTATTCTGACAGTTGAGATGGTTCTGAAGCGTTGAGCCTCGTCAAAATACGGTAAGCCGTTCTACGCGTCCTGTACGCCCTTGTACTCGGGTTCACGTTGGTAGGTGCACCTGAAGGAGGAGCGGTACGGGGAGCAGTTACCATCGACTTGTGAGGCAACATCGAGGCGTTTGCTGAAGAGGGCTTAGGCGGAGCGACTGCTGCTGTTTTGTGAGTCAGTACCCTAGCAGCCGCTGAAGAGCCTGGGGACAGCGAAGAGCTCTTGGGTGGCTTATTAGCCGAAGCTGTGGTGCTTGTTGAAGGGGCAGTGCTTATGCTGCTTGTCTTCGAACCAAGGGCGGGGGTGTTGCTGGTGGGCATTTGCCTAGCCAGGGTTTTGCGCGTCCCTGAGGGGATATGCGCGGAAATTTTGTTTGTGTTTGTGTTTTTACTTTTTATTGTGTCCATGCAATAAGGGTCCCCACTCAAAGCCGCTATCTCAGTCCGAACGTGTGGTCACTAAATATGGTCCCATGGTTATCTGTGCAAGCAGGGAGGCCACGCGAGGGTTGGCCAAAACCCCTAATGGGGTCAAGTGCTCAGAGCCAGACCAGTGCTAATCGGGAGTTCCACTCAAACGAACCCACACTACCGACCTAACGGTAACAGACGTCGAACGTACTTTGAGGCCTGCCAAGGTTTTAACGGAACGGGGGCAGCTGCAACCTTAGACTGGAGCCGTTCACACTCAAGTTTCACCTTGGTGCTACAGTGACAAAAGACAGCTAGGTCCAGAAAATTACAGCTACCAGCCCAGGGCAATCAGAACAGTTACATTGGTCCAAAGAGAAGTCCGGGGACGAAGGATAGGGGTCATGCCAATTGGTGCTACTGAACTCCCGTGCAAGAAAACAGCAGCACCTGGGGGAGTGTAGACCATTTAGCGTAACCCAGGGTGCACCGCGTGGAGGCGGTCTACATTACACCCCTAACTTTGTTAGCATAAGTATAGTTTTATTGTGTCAAATGTCATGGAATTAATAATAATAATATAAACGTTCATTAGCAGAAGTATCTCGCACCTACAAGCACTTCCGCCTGTTCTGGCAAATGTCACCAATCAAGGACTAAAGGTGGACATTTACTACTTACAGGAACTAAGCATCGAGAACATCCGACGTCTTGGTCGTTTGAAAGCTACGCTTGGGGTTTACCTTATTTCGGATATCGTTTCGTGGCACTATGGCACGTCGTGACAAAGAAGCTCAGTATACTACCGATCAGGTCGCTGGAGGAACAACCTCACGTCGCTGGACTACCTATGAAGCCACCTCGATCCTTCCAATCATACTGTGATCTGCGGGACTCAGAGCTTTAAAGGGGGAGGAGTTATCACGCGGCGTTCCCACGCAGCATAAGAGGAACAACTTACAATCACTAAGTACGTGCCGACGTAGTGCACGCGCATCCAGCAGAGCCGCAGCAGGTGCAGCGGCGACTTAGCCATTGTGGGAACCGTCATGTCAGCAGTTTTAGGGTAGCGGCTAAGTTAGGCTATGCTTATGTTTATTCTAGACTATAAATATGTGTAATTATTGGGCAGTCCGCATTTGGATAGAACCAATCGCTGTCAAAATAAAATACTTAACCAAAATAACAGTGCGTTTCAATTGGAGCCAGTGGTCGGCTTCATAAAATTATTATTTTTTATGTGACGCGACGCGATCGCGTTAACTTATATATATGTAAATATTTATATATTTAAATATATATATATATATATACACACATATGTATATATATATATATATATATATATATATATATATATATATATATATATATATATATCATATATATATATATATATATATATATATATATATATATATATATATATATATCATATATATATATATATATATATATATATATATATATATATATATATATATATATATATATATATATATATATTGTTTATGGGAATGGTAAGCCTTTTTACCAACCGCTTGACTTATTCAATTTTTAAATTACTCGACCGATAATAAACACTGCAACTACGTGTGCTTAAGGTATATGATCAACTGGGGAGAATTTTATTTGTACAGTGCAAGCTATGCTAATACATCAAATATACATAATCAGAATTAAAGGAGGAGAGAGAGAGAGAGTTAAGTTAAATTAAGAGAGTTAAACATTATTATATTAAGAGACTTAAATATTACTAAAATAAGAGTATTTATAATTAAATATAGTGCTACTGCGAACATTCTCCCCCAGTTGGAAGGATCAGGCTTTCAACATTGCCAGGATCTGTGGGAAGGCAGCATAGTTTCGTCACGGCTCGTTTGAGTGTACCACTTGATGTGGAAGAACCGCCAAACGAACAACATTGTCATTACCTTTAATTGTTTCCGCTACTCTTCCCATTTGCCACTTTAATGGTGGAATATTTTCGTCCTTTATCAAAACAAGAGCTCCCACTTGTAGATTTGCTGAAGAGTGTTGCCATTTGATTCTTTGCTGCAGAAGAGTTAAGTACTCCGAACTCCATTTTCTCCAAAATTGTTGCTGCATATAGCAAACGCGTTGCCAACGATTTAATCGATTGAAATTCAAAGGAGTGACATCCGGTTCTATTACAGCAGTGAAGGGACCTCCAATAAGAAAATTGGCAGGAGTTAGTACGTCTAAATCGGCAGGATTTTCTGAAATGGGACAAAGAGGACGTGAATTTACAATTGCGGATATTTGACACACAAGAGTGCGGAGCTCTTCGAAATCTAGAATGTTTGAACCGACAGCTCGATAAAAATGAGCAACCTTTTTAGAGAAACCAATTCATTTTTCGCCCCTACGAAATTTGTTGCGTTGCCTGACCAGTGCATGTAAAACAGCGCTGAGCTGCCCAGAATGCTGGAGTAGACAAATCCTTTACCAGTTCCAAGTGGACAGCCTTTGTAGAAAAGCAAATAAATAGGCAGACGCAACATTTTATTGGTGGTCTATTCCGAACTTCAGACCGATAGTAGAATGGCCCGCAAAACTCCGTACCAGTCACTAGAAAGGCTCTATTTGCCTTTACTCTTCCTTCCGGTAAATCTCCCATGATGTGCTCCGTTAACCTAGGCCGTACGTGCAAGCACCTGATACACTTATTAATGATGTGGCTTACTGCCTTGCGACCACCTACTGGCCAATATTGTAGACGAATTGCGGCTAATGATGCCAGCGTCCCTGCATGCAATAATTTGCGATGAAAGAATTCTATTATCGAATTTGTAACAGGATGCCCTTGGAGCAATATAATTGGATGCTTCGATTCAAAGTCCAGAGCTGAATGCTGGAGGCGTCCTCTCACTCGCATTAAACCAAAGTTATCTAAAAATGGGGTGAGAGAGCAGATTTTGCTAGATGATGCGACGCGACTACTAGATTTGAGTATTTTGTAATCTGGGAAGTGCCTTTGTTATACCATTCGGATCAATAAATATGTGCCTTGATGCACATACTTGATCCTCTACTGTAAGTGGACCCCTTCGGTCCTTGCCTCGCGAAATAAATTTGTAAATATAGCCGAATACTCGTTGCAGCTTCCCAAAGGAATTAAGAAATTTGCATTTTAATGATAAATCCGACATATTTGATGTTGAAAGCAAAATATTCTTGCACTTCTCGGGTAGTTCTTTAACATAACCTGGGGAATCTGGCGGCGTATCTCGATCGCCTTGAAGAAAAGGAGGGCCATGCTTCCAAAGCTTAGATTTCAGTACTTCACTTGGTGTGGTTCCCCTTGACAGGATATCTACAGGATTCATTGTGGTTGGTACAAAATGCCATTTCATTCCTGCAGTGAGAATTTGAATATTATTCACTCTATTTCGTAACCATAATAATACCACCATGGAATCTGATCAGCAGTGAAAATCACATTCAAAAATTCCTAATTTTGAAATCGAGCTTACAAGTTCCGATAGGAGCATAGCTGCATATAACTCTAGTTTTGGGACTGTCAGGGTTTTTAGTGGCGAAACTCATGATTTCGAACAAAGTAAATCTACATTGATTCCATTCTTATTTTGAGATCGAATGTAGATGCACACACCATATGCCGACAGGCTTGCATCACAAAATGCATGAACTTCCACCTTCGAGCATGGCAACAAAACTAAGCGACGAAATTTAGAACTCTCTACTGTTTTAAATTCTTCCAATAAATTTACCCAAGTTGAATAAAATGTCTGGGGTACGCTCACGTCCCAGTCTACCTTATCCTTCCATAGTTGTTGAAGCAAGATTTTGGCCTTAGTGATGACAGGACCAATCAAGCCTAATGGGTCATAAAGTCGGGCAATGCTGGACAATACCGATCGTTTTGTCACTTTACCCGGAAGTGAGTGTGGCATGAATGAAAACAAGAAAGAATCTGCTACAGGATCCCTTTGGTGGCCCCGACGGTTTGGTACCGTATGTGACCGTATCTAACTTAGATATTTGTATATTTTCCTCTGGAGAGTCACGCCATAAAATGCATTGAAGAAAATTGTCAGGATGCTGCATTCGCACACACCTGTACATATTGCATATATCTCCTGTTAGAGCGATCTCAAAGGTTCGGAAGCGTAATAGAATACTGAAAAGATTTGGCTGGATTGTAGGTCCAGCCATCAGCAAATCGTTAAGCGAATAGCCAGTGGAAGTTGATGCCGATGCATCCAACACAACTCGCAATTTTTTTGTTGTGCTGTCTGACTTCAAAACACAATGATGAGGCAAAAAATACGTTGGAGTGCCAAAATAACAATCGTCGGCAAGTGACATGTGATTTAAATCTGTGTACTCCTTAATAAATGATGAGTATTGAATTCGTAATTCAGTGTTTCGAAGAAGCTTTCTTTCTAAAGACTTAAAGCGCAATAATGCTTGCTGATACGATTCACCAAGGAGGTCAATGCTATATTTTGTGGGAAGACGCACAGAGTATTCGCCAGAACTTAAACGTTTAACATTGTTTTTGAAATGCAATTCGCACTCAGAGCTTTCATTAGTAGCCTTACGCTCAGTCTCAACAAAATGCTCTACCTCTCAAAAACTCCTTAATAGCTGCTCTAAAGAGCCATCAGAATCGTATTCTGAAGCACGTTTATCGACGACTACTAAAGATACAATTTTACTAGTGGAAGGTTGTCTTCCACCACATACAATCCAGCCTAACTTTGTTTTCTGAAGGAGTGGTAAGGTTGGGCTCAATCGAATTTGGCCGACGCACATCAAATCAAAGAAGAGTCCGGCTCCAATTAAAATGTATGTCCACACTCTGAGATTTGAAGAATGTTGGGTCAGCAAGAGTTATATTTGAAGGGATATTCCAAGATGTTGCATTTAAAGAGATATTGGGTTGATGGTCAGTGATCGAAGGAATGGCAACGGCTGTGATTGAGGTATGATAACCACCATCATGAGACTGAAAACAGATATCAACAGTTTGGTCAGCCACAAAATCCCTTGCGCCAATTCCACACACTTGTGTTTTTGATTTGGTTGTTTTGAGTTGTAGCTGACTAGCGGCACGATTTGTTATAAAATGTAATTGTGATGCGGAATCAAGGATTGCTCTGAATGGAATCGGGTTTCCTGTTCTTGGCTTCAAAAACACAATTGCAGTAGCCAGAAAAATAAAATCTTCAGGCTTGCGCTTGATGTGGCAAGCTGAGAGTTCAGAAGTGAAGTTGACACCAGGGCTGCCTGTGAATTGTGGGTAGGAGCAGAAAGGTTAGAACAATTTGATATTACAGCAGCAGCTTGAGGCGAAGCAATGCGATCAAAATGTAATAGTCTATCATGCTTAGATGAGCACTGGTTGCAACAGACAGATTTGCAATTTTTGATAATATGCCCACGCTTCAAGCAATTAATACAAAGCTGTCGCCTTTTGGCTTCTTCAAACCGTATGGTGGGAGCTAAATTTAAAAAAAGCGGACAGGAAGTAATTGCAAAATGTGCAAGGTTGATTAGGATGAACTGTGACGAACGCATGTTTAGTACCCACCTGCTTGCTTGGTGTCTGGCTTACCGAGGCTGCAGTTATACCTTCCATTATCCGGCATCTCTTCTCCAGGAACTCCACCACGTTGGTATGTCGTGCGAAGGAGATTCATCCTCCCACTTCGCTCTGGTTCGAACATCGACCTTGCTGTTAACCAGATATATGAGCAAACTATCAAGAAGTTCATCTCGACCGGCAATAGAGTACAAGGCTCGAAGGTGAGATTTAATCTTATCACACATTTGCCTTAAACCAATGGCAGAGCCATCACGAACCGTCTTTAGATGGAAAATTTCCTGAACATGTGTCTGAAACTGAATGCGCTTAATATCAAATCTAGATTTTAGCAAAGCTACCGCATTAATATAATTTTGGTCATTTATTTCCAATGACCGAATGGCATCCATCGCTGTTCCACTCAAACAAGATTTTAAATGCTGGAATTTTTCCACGCCCTTTAAATTTTGATGGTTGCCAATTATTGTTTCAAACAATGACCAAAAGTCAGGCCACTCAGTGATCGTACCATCGAAACGTGGCAACTCTTACTTCGGCAAATACGAAGTTTTACAGCTTGAAACATCTGAGCCTTCACCGAAAACTGTCTTGGGAGTAGCTGCCATCGCACCTGAAGACGCACGCTCCTTTAGCTCTTTGGCAATCGCAGATTTAATCTCCGAAAAGTATTCAAAAAATTGGCATCGAGCATCACTCTCAATTTCTTCATGGTCCTCTATCTCCAATTGAGATTGGACGTCTTCGAACTGCTCTTGCAATTTGATGGAAAGCAGTAATTCATCAGATGAACGTAACACAATTTCAGTTGGTCCCTTCTGTATTAACTGCAATTGCGAGATGAACCATGCACTTTTACGCGCCAAGAACATACGATTTTTATTAACCGTTTCTCGGGTTCACGTTGGTAGGTGCACCTGAAGGAGGAGCGGTACGGGGAGCAGTTACCATCGACTTGTGAGGCAACATCGAGGCGTTTGCTGAAGAGGGCTTAGGCGGAGCGACTGCTGCTGTTTTGTGAGTCAGTACCCTAGCAGCCGCTGAAGAGCCTGGGGACAGCGAAGAGCTCTTGGGTGGCTTATTAGCCGAAGCTGTGGTGCTTGTTGAAGGGGCAGTGCTTATGCTGCTTGTCTTCGAACCAAGGGCGGGGGTGTTGCTGGTGGGCATTTGCCTAGCCAGGGTTTTGCGCGTCCCTGAGGGGATATGCGCGGAAATTTTGTTTGTGTTTGTGTTTTTACTTTTTATTGTGTCCATGCAATAAGGGTCCCCACTCAAAGCCGCTATCTCAGTCCGAACGTGTGGTCACTAAATATGGTCCCATGGTTATCTGTGCAAGCAGGGAGGCCACGCGAGGGTTGGCACAAGCCCTTATGGGGTCAAGTGCTCAGAGCCAGACCAGTGCTAATCGGGAGTTCCACTCAAACGAACCCACACTACCGACCTAACGGTAACAGACGTCGAACGTACTTTGAGGCCTGCCAAGGTTTTAACGGAACGGGGGCAGCTGCAACCTTAGACTGGAGCCGTTCACACTCAAGTTTCACCTTGGTGCTACAGTGACAAAAGACAGCTAGGTCCAGAAAATTACAGCTACCAGCCCAGGGCAATCAGAACAGTTACATTGGTCCAAAGAGAAGTCCGGGGACGAAGGATAGGGGTCATGCCAATTGGTGCTACTGAACTCCCGTGCAAGAAAACAGCAGCACCTGGGGGAGTGTAGACCATTTAGCGTAACCCAGGGTGCACCGCGTGGAGGCGGTCTACATTACACCCCTAACTTTGTTAGCATAAGTATAGTTTTATTGTGTCAAATGTCATGGAATTAATAATAATAATATAAACGTTCATTAGCAGAAGTATCTCGCACCTACAAGCACTTCCGCCTGTTCTGGCAAATGTCACCAATCAAGGACTAAAGGTGGACATTTACTACTTACAGGAACTAAGCATCGAGAACATCCGACGTCTTGGTCGTTTGAAAGCTACGCTTGGGGTTTACCTTATTTCGGATATCGTTTCGTGGCACTATGGCACGTCGTGAAAAAGAAGCTCAGTATACTACCGATCAGGTCGCTGGAGGAACAACCTCACGTCGCTGGACTACCTATGAAGCCACCTCGATCCTTCCAATCATACTGTGATCTGCGGGACTCAGAGCTTTAAAGGGGGAGGAGTTATCACGCGGCGTTCCCACGCAGCATAAGAGGATCAACTTACAATCACTAAGTACGTGCCGACGTAGTGCACGCGCATCCAGCAGAGCCGCAGCAGGTGCAGCGGCGACTTAGCCATTGTGGGAACCGTCATGTCAGCAGTTTTAGGGTAGCGGCTAAGTTAGGCTATGCTTATGTTTATTCTAGACTATAAATATGTGTAATTATTGGGCAGTCCGCATTTGGATAGAACCAATCGCTGTCAAAATAAAATACTTAACCAAAATAACAGTGCGTTTCAATTGGAGCCAGTGGTCGGCTTCATAAAATTATTATTTTTTATGTGACGCGACGCGATCGCGTTAACTTATATATGTAAATATTTATATATTTAAATATATATATATATATATACACATATATATATATATATATATATATATATATATATATATATATATATATATATATATATATATATATATATCATATATATATATATATATATATATATATATATATATATATATATATATATATATATATATATATATATATATATATATATATATATATATATATATATATATATATATATATATATATATATATATATATATATTGTTTATGGGAATGGTAAGCCTTTTTACCAACCGCTTGACTTATTCAATTTTTAAATTACTCGACCGATAATAAACACTGCAACTACGTGTGCTTAAGGTATATGATCAACTGGGGAGAATTTTATTTGTACAGTGCAAGCTATGCTAATACATCAAATATACATAATCAGAATTAAAGGAGGAGAGAGAGAGAGAGTTAAGTTAAATTAAGAGAGTTAAACATTATTATATTAAGAGACTTAAATATTACTAAAATAAGAGTATTTATAATTAAATATAGTGCTACTGCGAACATTCTCCCCCAGTTGGAAGGATCAGGCTTTCAACATTGCCAGGATCTGTGGGAAGGCAGCATAGTTTCGTCACGGCTCGTTTGAGTGTACCACTTGATGTGGAAGAACCGCCAAACGAACAACATTGTCATTACCTTTAATTGTTTCCGCTACTCTTCCCATTTGCCACTTTAATGGTGGAATATTTTCGTCCTTTATCAAAACAAGAGCTCCCACTTGTAGATTTGCTGAAGAGTGTTGCCATTTGATTCTTTGCTGCAGAAGAGTTAAGTACTCCGAACTCCATTTTCTCCAAAATTGTTGCTGCATATAGCAAACGCGTTGCCAACGATTTAATCGATTGAAATTCAAAGGAGTGACATCCGGTTCTATTACAGCAGTGAAGGGACCTCCAATAAGAAAATTGGCAGGAGTTAGTACGTCTAAATCGGCAGGATTTTCTGAAATGGGACAAAGAGGACGTGAATTTACAATTGCGGATATTTGACACACAAGAGTGCGGAGCTCTTCGAAATCTAGAATGTTTGAACCGACAGCTCGATAAAAATGAGCAACCTTTTTAGAGAAACCAATTCATTTTTCGCCCCTACGAAATTTGTTGCGTTGCCTGACCAGTGCATGTAAAACAGCGCTGAGCTGCCCAGAATGCTGGAGTAGACAAATCCTTTACCAGTTCCAAGTGGACAGCCTTTGTAGAAAAGCAAATAAATAGGCAGACGCAACATTTTATTGGTGGTCTATTCCGAACTTCAGACCGATAGTAGAATGGCCCGCAAAACTCCGTACCAGTCACTAGAAAGGCTCTATTTGCCTTTACTCTTCCTTCCGGTAAATCTCCCATGATGTGCTCTGTTAACCTAGGCCGTACGTGCAAGCACCTGATACACTTATTAATGATGTGGCTTACTGCCTTGCGACCACCTACTGGCCAATATTGTAGACGAATTGCGGCTAATGATGCCAGCGTCCCTGCATGCAATAATTTGCGATGAAAGAATTCTATTATCGAATTTGTAACAGGATGCCCTTGGAGCAATATAATTGGATGCTTCGATTCAAAGTCCAGAGCTGAATGCTGGAGGCGTCCTCTCACTCGCATTAAACCAAAGTTATCTAAAAATGGGGTGAGAGAGCAGATTTTGCTAGATGATGCGACGCGACTACTAGATTTGAGTATTTTGTAATCTGGGAAGTGCCTTTGTTATACCATTCGGATCAATAAATATGTGCCTTGATGCACATACTTGATCCTCTACTGTAAGTGGACCCCTTCGGTCCTTGCCTCGCGAAATAAATTTGTAAATATAGCCGAATACTCGTTGCAGCTTCCCAAAGGAATTAAGAAATTTGCATTTTAATGATAAATCCGACATATTTGATGTTGAAAGCAAAATATTCTTGCACTTCTCGGGTAGTTCTTTAACATAACCTGGGGAATCTGGCGGCGTATCTCGATCGCCTTGAAGAAAAGGAGGGCCATGCTTCCAAAGCTTAGATTTCAGTACTTCACTTGGTGTGGTTCCCCTTGACAGGATATCTACAGGATTCATTGTGGTTGGTACAAAATGCCATTTCATTCCTGCAGTGAGAATTTGAATATTATTCACTCTATTTCGTAACCATAATAATACCACCATGGAATCTGATCAGCAGTGAAAATCACATTCAAAAATTCCTAATTTTGAAATCGAGCTTACAAGTTCCGATAGGAGCATAGCTGCATATAACTCTAGTTTTGGGACTGTCAGGGTTTTTAGTGGCGAAACTCATGATTTCGAACAAAGTAAATCTACATTGATTCCATTCTTATTTTGAGATCGAATGTAGATGCACACACCATATGCCGACAGGCTTGCATCACAAAATGCATGAACTTCCACCTTCGAGCATGGCAACAAAACTAAGCGACGAAATTTAGAACTCTCTACTGTTTTAAATTCTTCCAATAAATTTACCCAAGTTGAATAAAATGTCTGGGGTACGCTCACGTCCCAGTCTACCTTATCCTTCCATAGTTGTTGAAGCAAGATTTTGGCCTTAGTGATGACAGGACCAATCAAGCCTAATGGGTCATAAAGTCGGGCAATGCTGGACAATACCGATCGTTTTGTCACTTTACCCGGAAGTGAGTGTGGCATGAATGAAAACAAGAAAGAATCTGCTACAGGATCCCTTTGGTGGCCCCGACGGTTTGGTACCGTATGTGACCGTATCTAACTTAGATATTTGTATATTTTCCTCTGGAGAGTCACGCCATAAAATGCATTGAAGAAAATTGTCAGGATGCTGCATTCGCACACACCTGTACATATTGCATATATCTCCTGTTAGAGCGATCTCAAAGGTTCGGAAGCGTAATAGAATACTGAAAAGATTTGGCTGGATTGTAGGTCCAGCCATCAGCAAATCGTTAAGCGAATAGCCAGTGGAAGTTGATGCCGATGCATCCAACACAACTCGCAATTTTTTTGTTGTGCTGTCTGACTTCAAAACACAATGATGAGGCAAAAAATACGTTGGAGTGCCAAAATAACAATCGTCGGCAAGTGACATGTGATTTAAATCTGTGTACTCCTTAATAAATGATGAGTATTGAATTCGTAATTCAGTGTTTCGAAGAAGCTTTCTTTCTAAAGACTTAAAGCGCAATAATGCTTGCTGATACGATTCACCAAGGAGGTCAATGCTATATTTTGTGGGAAGACGCACAGAGTATTCGCCAGAACTTAAACGTTTAACATTGTTTTTGAAATGCAATTCGCACTCAGAGCTTTCATTAGTAGCCTTACGCTCAGTCTCAACAAAATGCTCTACCTCTCAAAAACTCCTTAATAGCTGCTCTAAAGAGCCATCAGAATCGTATTCTGAAGCACGTTTATCGACGACTACTAAAGATACAATTTTACTAGTGGAAGGTTGTCTTCCACCACATACAATCCAGCCTAACTTTGTTTTCTGAAGGAGTGGTAAGGTTGGGCTCAATCGAATTTGGCCGACGCACATCAAATCAAAGAAGAGTCCGGCTCCAATTAAAATGTATGTCCACACTCTGAGATTTGAAGAATGTTGGGTCGGCAAGAGTTATATTTGAAGGGATATTCCAAGATGTTGCATTTAAAGAGATATTGGGTTGATGGTCAGTGATCGAAGGAATGGCAACGGCTGTGATTGAGGTATGATAACCACCATCATGAGACTGAAAACAGATATCAACAGTTTGGTCAGCCACAAAATCCCTTGCGCCAATTCCACACACTTGTGTTTTTGATTTGGTTGTTTTGAGTTGTAGCTGACTAGCGGCACGATTTGTTATAAAATGTAATTGTGATGCGGAATCAAGGATTGCTCTGAATGGAATCGGGTTTCCTGTTCTTGGCTTCAAAAACACAATTGCAGTAGCCAGAAAAATAAAATCTTCAGGCTTGCGCTTGATGTGGCAAGCTGAGAGTTCAGAAGTGAAGTTGACACCAGGGCTGCCTGTGAATTGTGGGTAGGAGCAGAAAGGTTAGAACAATTTGATATTACAGCAGCAGCTTGAGGCGAAGCAATGCGATCAAAATGTAATAGTCTATCATGCTTAGATGAGCACTGGTTGCAACAGACAGATTTGCAATTTTTGATAATATGCCCACGCTTCAAGCAATTAATACAAAGCTGTCGCCTTTTGGCTTCTTCAAACCGTATGGTGGGAGCTAAATTTAAAAAAAGCGGACAGGAAGTAATTGCAAAATGTGCAAGGTTGATTAGGATGAACTGTGACGAACGCATGTTTAGTACCCACCTGCTTGCTTGGTGTCTGGCTTACCGAGGCTGCAGTTATACCTTCCATTATCCGGCATCTCTTCTCCAGGAACTCCACCACGTTGGTATGTCGTGCGAAGGAGATTCATCCTCCCACTTCGCTCTGGTTCGAACATCGACCTTGCTGTTAACCAGATATATGAGCAAACTATCAAGAAGTTCATCTCGACCGGCAATAGAGTACAAGGCTCGAAGGTGAGATTTAATCTTATCACACATTTGCCTTAAACCAATGGCAGAGCCATCACGAACCGTCTTTAGATGGAAAATTTCCTGAACATGTGTCTGAAACTGAATGCGTTTAATATCAAATCTAGATTTTAGCAAAGTTACCGCATTAATATAATTTTGGTCATTTATTTCCAATGACCGAATGGCATCCATCGCTGTTCCACTCAAACAAGATTTTAAATGCTGGAATTTTTCCACGCCCTTTAAATTTTGATGGTTGCCAATTATTGTTTCAAACAATGACCAAAAGTCAGGCCACTCAGTGATCGTACCATCGAAACGTGGCAACTCTTACTTCGGCAAATACGAAGTTTTACAGCTTGAAACATCTGAGCCTTCACCGAAAACTGTCTTGGGAGTAGCTGCCATCGCACCTGAAGACGCACGCTCCTTTAGCTCTTTGGCAATCGCAGATTTAATCTCCGAAAAGTATTCAAAAAATTGGCATCGAGCATCACTCTCAATTTCTTCATGGTCCTCTATCTCCAATTGAGATTGGACGTCTTCGAACTGCTCTTGCAATTTGATGGAAAGCAGTAATTCATCAGATGAACGTAACACAATTTCAGTTGGTCCCTTCTGTATTAACTGCAATTGCGAGATGAACCATGCACTTTTACGCGCCAAGAACATACGATTTTTATTAACCGTTTCCAGAACCGCTGGATTTCACACGGAATGTCGACCTTTCTTTGATCTTGACATGGTAGTATTTGCTGTAAACTAAAAATCACAAATCGATATGACGAAACGAAAATATATATATATATATATATATATATATATATATATATATATATATATATATATATATATATATATATATATATATATATATATATATATATATATATATATATATATATATATATATATATATATATATATATATATATATATTTTTTTTTTTTTATTTGTTTATTTTTTTTTCTATTTATTTACCGAATCTTTCTTTGTTAAGAAACTAACAGTAATTTTTCTAAGATTACAAGACTACATTTATATATCTAGGTAATATCCTCAGCCACTGCATCGAATATTTGGTGTTTCCACAGCATGTAATAAGACGTTATTAAATCAGGTCTAAGGTTTATATCCTTTTGATGCGTATTGTAGAGGGAAGCTGTAGTAGGTTCCTCGTCAAGCAGTTTGGGCGATTTTCCAATTTAAGAGCGTAGGTTTTGTAGGTGTTCACCATTTCATTTTCAATCGTGGGTATATTCAGGTCACGGTGGATGCTTATGTTCCTCAAGTACCATGGAGCACCGGTTATCATTCTCAAAATTTTCGATTGGAGGCGTTGGAGTTTCTCCCTGTTTGACGGACACGCGGTGCCCCACAATTGAATCCCATATGTCCATATTGGTTTAACGACACTAGTATATTCTAAGGCAAGCTTTGAATGCTTATTTAGTAGCCAGTTCAAGGTATGGAGTTGCAATTTGATCTGAGCACACTTGAGTCAATGTGTTTAGTCCAAGTTACTCGTCTGGCTAAGTGGATTCCCAGGTACTTTATATCAGAGCGTTGTGGAATGCTTTAACCATTGATGCGAATAAGGCGGCACGAGTCCTTCCATGAGGTGAATGTTAGGTGTGCACATTTAGCTTCGTTGACCTTTATTCACCATTTGTTAAGCCACTGTTCAATAGACAGTAAGTGGCTCTGTAGCCATTGCGAGGATTCAAAATGGTAGCTGTTTATACTCAGTATGGCCGTATCATCGGCAAATATGAATATAGCGTGGGATCGGAAGTTGGCATGTCAGCTGTAAAAAGCAAATACAGCAGTGGTCCAAGCACAGTGCCTTGAGGGACTCCTCCTTTGATATCAAAGTAGTCGGATGTAGAGTCACCTTGGCTTACCATGAATTTTCTGCCTTAATGTAGGTTTCAAATAGTTTGTGCAATTTCTTTGGAAGAATTTCTTTAAACTTATATATAAGCCCTTTGTGCCACGCCTTATCAAAGGCTTGCGTAATGTGAAGGAATGCGGCAGAGCAGTATTTTTTTTTTTGTTCGAATGCTGAGCATATAACTCTTACTATGCGATGCACTTGCTCTATCGTTCCATGCTTTTCACGGAAGCGGAACTGGTATTGGAGAATTACATTGTTTTTATTTAAATACTGGTAGACCTGCCGATGAACTATTTTTTCGAAGATTTCAGATAAGGTGGGCAGTAGACTAATGGCTCTATATGAAGAAACCTGTGTAACATACTTTCCTGGCTTCGGGATCATTATTATTTTCGAAGTCTTCCAGCATTGAGGATAGTGCCCAGTGCTGAAAATAGTATTGAATACTGTGACTAAGTGAGATACAGCTATATTAGGTAATTCTTTTATCATGGTTGCTGATATCTAATCCATTCCTGGTGCTTTTTAAGATTTAAGTCTTTAATGATGTTATTTACTTCCTTCCTTGAAGTTTTCAGGTGCTCACTGTTTCTTTTACTCGATATTTCACGAGGTTCAAACGATATAATGGGGGGATTTAGACAGAAGACATTACTCAAGTGATGTGCGAAGGCAGTGCATTTTTCATCATCGCTTTTAGCCCAAGTGCCATTATCTTTACGAAGTGGTGACTTATGTTGAACTTCTTAGTAGCACGCCACAATGAATACTCATTGTCGCCATGAAGACTTAAGCTTCCAAAATAATCTGCAACTGATTTTTGGTGTTTCTGTTTTAATATTTTTTTTAGTTTACAGGTGCAACACGCGAGTTCACTCTTCAATTTTGGTGACCGATGATTTTGCCATTCTCTTCTAAGACGTCGGTTTTCTTTAACCAGTTTTTTTACATCAATAGGATGGTACAATAGTGAACCTTTTTGTATTACGGATGTGGTGCATAAATATGCGGCTTCCTTTAAAACATTTCTCAGGTCATTCAAGGTATTTTCGAAGTCACGATCTACTTTTAGAGATATATAATATATAATTTTTTGTATTTAAGCCAGTCAGTGCATCTGTTTGTCAGGTGAAAAGAGTTGGAATTTGAAGACACTGATGAGGTTTTCAGATGAATGAAGGTTGGGGAGTGGTCAGACGAAAGATCAGACGAAGTCTCAGCGGTAATGTTTTCCTTTTTTATGTTTCTAAACACACCGAAGTCTATGAGGTCTGGTCTTTTGTTGCTATCAGACGGCCAGTAGGTTGGCTCCCCGGTAGATATAACCTCTAGACCCAAGGTACTTATGGCATCATAAAGTTGTCTACCTTTCGGTGAGATAATGCGGGATCCCCAGAATGAATGCTTTGCATTGAAATCACCGGCTACAATGAACTTCTTCCCGAGTGACTTAAAAAAGCGTTGGAAGGTTATAGACTCAATTGAAAATCTTTGTGGATAGTAGATGGCGGATATGTTGATATTTCCTTCTAATACTTTGATGTTAGTTGCTTGCAGGTAGACTTCGGTGACGTCTTCGAAGACTACATGCTTAATTCTATTACGTATAAGTATTCCACTTCCTCCGCGCGCTCTATTGGTTGGATGTTTTGAATCGTAAAATGTATATCTTGTAATTCTAAAGTTGTTTTTGTTGTTAAGTTGGTTTCAGATATTAGCATTATATCTCTTTGTTGTACTGTCAGAAAGTCAGCCAGTTCCAATTTATGGTTCGTAAGACCGTTTGCGTTCCAATCGCATAATTTCAACGATAAATTCATACCTTGGAAAGAATTTTTTGCAGGAGCGACTCTTGCGTTTTCATCATTTGTTGCATCATAGTCATCATACCTTGCATAGATATCATAAATGTGTTAAGAGTTTGCATTAGGTTCTGCTGGTCAGTATTGAATGTGCCACTTGGTGTTTCACTTTGTTGTATAGCACGTTTGGCAACATCAGAGTAACTCTCGTGCTGGTGTTTCTCGTGTAAGGGACCAAAAGTAGTTTGTCTTTGTCCTCTGTCATTTTTATGAGTAGCTAGATGTCGATTTGAGGATGAACGATTTCTCCACTCGCTTGCGTACACTGAGCACCTTCTATAATTAGCCGTATGGTTACTTCCGCAATTACTGCATTTTTTCACTGTGTGATCTCCTTTTTTTTATCACAATCTTTAGATGCATGTATATCTCCACATATCACACAGCCTGCACGTAGACTACAGTATGCTTATATATATATATATATATATATATATATATATATATATATATATATATATATATGCATATATGTACGGTATGAGGACGTAACTCGCGCATGGGAAGCTTCAATCAAATAATTATAAACGGCATTATTATAAGTCCTAACATCTTCAAAAGATTTCGGACCAACGACTTGCAATAGAAGCAGTCGGAAATGAAAAAGTTCAACATCTTTCGGAGAAACTACATATATGCGTGATATCACCACCACGTTGTCGCCTCTGCCATCGCTTCTGTTGATCCATCCAAACATAATGTAATAGAATTTCAGTATAATGGAATTGATTTGCATAAGGATAATTTCTATTTAACATAAAAACAATTAAGTTTGTCCCACATTTTCCACGTCTTGATGTACCTGACATTCTCTATAAATAACATTTTGTCTATTTGGCAAATGAATGTCAAGGCTTATTATGGTACGAAATTGAAAATGCATTGGCTAAGCAAAAATACCCCAAGCCGCTTCAGTTGATCCAATATATCGACCGTTTAACAAATTCCTCACTTCATCAAGTTGGAGTTGTTGATTTTCGGCACTACTTGAACAGTTGCACTAGCGTAGCCTTTATAGACATATTTGTAAATATATTTAACACTTTTAAAAGTAGTGCATACTTCAAAATTAATGTGGCAGCTAAATTTAGGCAACAAATATGGGTTGCATGGCACAACATAAGAATAGTCAAGTGAACTGCCACGCACATGAACAGAAATACGATTATCTCGTCTTCTATACACGAGACCACGAGGGCCATTAACAGCTTCCATTGTAGATACACAAAAATCCTTCGAAAAAATTTGCAAGCATTTTCCATCCCTCATGCAAACTGCATTGGGATTAAAGAAACCACACGCTCCGTGCATCATGTGCTTTGAAACATAATCATGCAATTTTGGTTGACTCTAATATCTGGAATTTCAGTGGAACAAATATATCAATATCATTTGGAGAAACAATTCTATAATTTTCACTGAAATTAATCAAAATATGAGCAATTCTGAAACTCGATAGTGTAAATAATAGATTTAACACAACCAAAAACTTTCTTTTTGTCAATTAAATATATCAATTATTTTAATTTCGCCTTAAATACACGTACAATGATTTCAGGTCGAAAATTAGCCGAATCATTTTGATGTATGTCATTGTCAAAATTAACGATGGTTTACCAAAATGTTGGACAATGGCCATTGCATCGAGGTAGTTTCGATGCATGTTTGAGGGGACCCGTTGAAAGCAGATGGCAGAATCATTTTTCTGCCTAATTATCAGGATGCGATTCAAAATAATCGGTCAAGTTATTATAAACGAATAACATTTGATTTTCTCTTATTAAATGAAGATGTGTGCCTTCAATTCCAACATACATGTCCACTATCCATTGCAAAAATAATTTTCGCGAATGGTGCAATACACAAAAATCGCCCCTGATTGCCAGTCTATATGCATAGTGACATTATGTCGTGATGTATTTGACGTACGTGCCGTTGAAGGTAAATTTAAAGGAATATTAGCATGCCACCCAGTGTAACCAAAATAAAATAATTTTTTGATCGTTCCCTAATTAACGGAACGGCATATCTTAAACCCTCAAACAAAGTATTAAGAAATACGTTTTGTGTAATAGGAGGCAACACAACTTTACCAAGGGGGGAAATCTGTTCTATTTTGCGCAGTTATTTAAGCTTCAAAATGCAGTGCTCCACAAAACCTACATCTTAAAATCATTGGACCGAGATCATAGCTACGGAAATTACCCGGATTTCATTCAATCCACTTTTACATCAAGTAAAGAAATGGAATTATTACTATTATTATTAATGTTCAAATTTCTATTTTTATTTACACCTCTGCTTGTTCTCATTATATTTCTGTTCACTCCCGCTTCATCTCTCCCAGAAAACGATTGTCCAGAGGCATAACGAATTGTAAAATATCGATGGAACAATCAAAATGATGATGCACGATTTAGTTTCGAATACGCGAAACCAAATTCCAATCGCTGTCTCACAAATCAAATGAGCATTCGCAAGTAAAATAACAAAATTTGTATCTGTTTCGTATTATTTCACCGAAAAATGCAATTTTTAATATTTCACAGTAATATTAATTTTTTTGTTTGAAAAATGTGGGCTAGTTTGACTTTCCACTTTATGACCAGGCTGCTGTGACGTAATACGCAGAAACAAAAATGTTTGTACACCGATCTGCTCAATCTTTGTTTCTATTATTTATGGAACTGTATTCATAACAACAATTTGTAAAAACAAAAATTGACATTTTTGCTTTTATCCCGTTTCTCGCTTTAACATTTTTCGCGTTTTAATTTGTACGTCAACAGAGACGGTCGGTCAGAAATTTTAGCAAATCGCGAGTTAAAATGTCCTTCAAACCAATCGAATCTTCTACACCGATCTGCTCAATCTTTGTTTCTATTATTTATGGAACTGTATTCATAACAACAATTTGTAAAAACAAAAATTGACATTTTTGCTTTTATCCCGTTAGAAAACAAAAATACACAATTGAAATACAAACAACAAAAAGCAACAACATAACTAAAATGAGTGTCTCTGACACTCACCAGCAAAAAACAGTAACAAATAGAAATGCATATTTCTCATTTGTGTCCACACAGGGTAACGGCGGAAATGTGACAGTCGAAGCAGCAGAGAGCAGAGCCAGGTCCTGCTCTCCCGCTCTCCTAAACGACACCACTACGAATGCTTCACTACCTTGGAGTGTCCAATGCGCGACACCCTCTACTATTATGGAACATTATCCACCAAACACAACATCAGGAAGAACAACAACAACACAAAGCGCTTGTACTGTAACCATAGCCGCGACAGCGACAAGTAGAATGCAAAATTCGAGAGCAATGATCATGTCTACTGACACAACAACACCAATTACAGCAGCAACAATTAACACGCAAGTACAAAACTCAAATAATAGAAACACTAACAAAAATTCAGCGGAGAGTAGCCGAAAGCGAAACCGCGAAAAGCAATCGCCAAACAAATTAACGGACCAAAATAGCAACAACAAAAGACAGAAAAACAAACCACTGAGCGCGACACAAGCAACACTAAAAGAATATTGGCTGAGTAAGTCAATCGCTCCAAATACACCAAACAGGTTCGAACTACTAACACTAAATGACAGAACTGACGAACAAAATAACAGTAACAAATTCAACCATACAGAAACAAATAACAAAGCATCCTCAAAAACCACCACCCATATATATACAAAACGTAGAAAATATTAATGCACTAACTAAAGCTCTAAATCAGCTACCAAATACAAATTACGAGATGAAAGCTCTGAACAAAAACGAAGTCAAAATACAGCCGACTGAATCTGTGCATTACACAAGCATAAGAAAATTGCTTAAGCAAAAAGAAACCAAATATTATACATTTAAGCCAAAAGAACAACGTGGACTTAAAGTAATTTTCCGAAATATGCATTACTTAACGGAAAAAGACGACATTATAGCTGAACTGGCAGAGTTAGGACATGAAGTACTAAACATTCACAACTTGCAAACAAATAGACAACCACTTCCTTTATTCTCTCTGGAACTTAAACCAAACGATGACAACAAAGACATCTATTCCTTAACCCATCTTCTACACTGCAAAGTAAATTTCGAACCACCACACCAAAAAAGAACTATTCCACAATGCACAAATTGCCAAAAATATGGACACACTAAAAACTATTGTACTAAAGACCCTGTGTGTGTCAAATGTGCAGGTAACCACAGCACAATTAAATGTAATATCCAAAGCGATATGAAACAGCAAATTAAATGCGGTCTCTGCAATGAAAACCACACAGCTAACTACAAAGGCTGTATGATTTCCAAATCACTACAAATTAAAAAATATCCAACTTTACGTAAAAAAGAAATCCCTCCAACTCAAGAACAAAACTTTGCTGAACCATCTATAAATATACCCACAGTACACATAAAAACTACACACCTGGAATGTCATATGCTAAAGTAGCAGCGATAAATACAGCAGCAGACTTAACTCAAAACCTTAACGCAGCAGCAAACAGCATGACACCAACACAGAATAACGACGATCTATCAGATTTAAAAATAATGATGAAACAATTAATAACTGAAATGACAAGTATGATGAACATTGTGACACTGCTTGTATCAAAACTAGATGGGTTCCAGAAATAAAATAACTTTTGCTATTTGGAACGCCAATGGCCTATCACGCTACTTACTAGAACTTAAAACGTTTATGTACGAAAATTCAATCGATATTATGCTAATATCTGAAACGCATACTACTGATAGAAGCTATAATGACATACCAAACTATAACATTTATTATACACACCATCCTGACAATCGAGCCCACGCACGTACTGTGGTAAATCACAAATCTAGGTGGACAAAATAAAAAAATAAAAGTCTGGCAACATTCCTTCTGATCGTTTAATGAGCTTCTCAATACAATAGGTAACTGTAATTCATGTTTTGTTTTTTTTGTTTTTAGCTCTGATTAGGAAAAAGGAAGCTTTAGTCAGTTGTTGTCAACACGTGCATTCAGATTTCAAAGAGAAGCGTATTTTTTGTGTGACTTTGGTTTATGATTAAAAAGGCTACGGTGATTTTATTGTCATAATTTTTTTTATTATTATTACGCTCTTTTCTAAGGAAATATAATAAAATTTTCATTTAATTATTTCTATTGTAAGAATAAAAAAAAAAATTTTTTTTGAGAGAAGTTCAGAAAGTGCAAAAAATAAAATATTTCCTTTTTTCAAGTAGAGTTGAAGCTGCTTATTTCGCATAATTCCGGTGTAAAACTATATTTGGGTTAATCTTTCAAGTGTTCACTTTAAGGTAAATCAAAAACATATTGCGAATTTTTACGACCGCCATACATTTTTATTCCCTTTTCCAGTATGACCTGCACTCTTTCGCGAAAGGAAATTTTTGAAGAATGGGTAAAAACTCCCAAAATACATCGCAAAGACGTCTTATTGACATTAATAATGGTTAGATATGGTCTTCAAGATATACCAGAAGACGTGAAAACAAATCTTAAGGCAAATATAAATAGTATTTGTTTTAAGCTAGTCGAAAAATGGATAAAAAGAGGAAGACATCGCGACCGTTTTTTAAGATCAAATTCGGTTTGGCTTGATGAACCGTATGTATTGCCTGCAAATGTACAACCGAAAAGTTGTGAAAAAGCTGGAAGAAAACCGAAAACTTTGATGACTGTGGTGAAAAATCGAAAAAAAGAAAGAAACAAAGTCTTTTAGATTCAACTGACCATCGAGAAATTATTAAAGCTACTGAGATCGTGAGATCGCGTTTCGTAAAATGGGAAAGCGAGATTCAGCCAGACTTGTGAAAGACCTGTCGGAAACTTCATCCAGTAAAGGTACTGAAATGAAAAAAATTTGTCAGCGATTTAGCTCTGAACCTGTGCCTTTAGGGAGCCTTTCTCCCGATGAAGCCTCATCTTTAATGGTTGATGCGAATTTGTCGAAACATCAATACGATGTTATTCGGCTAAAAGTGAACGCAAAATGCAAAAATCTTCTTCCCTCCTACACTAATGTTCAAAAAGCTAAGAAAAAATGTTATCCAGCTGAAACAGAAATCACTGCATGCAAAAAGTTCACTTCAGTCATTAGTGAATCATACTATAGAAAGGCTTTGTTTGGCTCAAAAAGACGTTTTACTCGGTATTGATGAACTGAAAACTGATGGAAATCGTCTTAATATTTTGATATAAATGGGGATGCGATGGGGCTCAGCAAAAGCAGTATAAACAGAAGTTTTCTTCTGAGGAGGGCCATACAGATGAAAGTTTATTTAGTATTTCAATGGTTCCTATTCAAATGAATTTTAGTTCTACACAAAGAAAAATAATTGTATGGCAAAATCCTGCTCCTTCATCTACAAGATACTGCCGTCCAATCAAGTTTGTTTTTGCCAAAGAGTCCACTGAGTTAATTTCTCAAGAAGTTAATTTAGTACAGCAAGGAATTAGAGGTTTGTCTCCAACTCTTATCACAAATGGCGAACAAAGTTTTCTTGTTGAGTCTACTTTTATGCTTACTATGATAGACGGTAAAATTTGTACTGCACTATCATCTGTAACTTCTTCTTCTCAAACGTGTTTCATATGTGGAGCGAAACCGAGTAAACTAAATAAACCTTCTGTGATTTTAAACAAAATTGTCGATGAATGATCTTTAACCTTTGGAATGTCTCCGCTACAGTCATGGATCCGTTTTATGGAGTGTGCATTACACATAGCATATAAGCTTCCTATAATGACCTGGCAAGCTCGAGGACCGGAAAATAAAGCAAAAGTGGCTGAAGAAAAAAAAAATATTCAAGAGAAATTTCGAAATGAGATGGGGTTGCTTGTAGACATGCCAACACAACAAGGAGGTAATACGAATGACGGTAATACTGCTAGACGGTTCTTTAGAGCAGCAGAAACGAGTTCAGAAATCACTGGTGTCAATAAAGAATTAATTGAACGGTTTCATATTATTTTGAAAACCGTTTGGTAGTGGTTACCCTATTGATGAAGATGCTTTTGAAAGCTTTATTGTTGTCACACGCAATTTATACTTAAACGAATACCCATGGTACATTATGCCAGTTAGCGTCCATAAAATCCTTTTTCATGGAAAAGACATAATAAGCTCTTGCATTCTTCCTATAGGACAGCTGTCAGAAGAAGCTCAAGAAGCAAGAAATAAGGACACGAGGAAATTTAGAGAGTTGTTTACGAGAAAAACATCGAGAAAAGACACAAATACAGATCTTTTCAATCGACTCTTAATTTCTTCAGATCCTTTTATCACAAGTTTGCGTCACACTCCCTTTCGAGTTCGAGGTTTGATATCAAAAGAAGTTCTTTCATTATTATCTGTTGATGCTTTTGAGGAGGAAGAATCTTTTAACGATGCATATGAAAGTGAATAAATTAATATCTCTATGTGTATTTAT
Organism: Clusia tigrina; assembly: GCA_920105625.2. Taxonomy (NCBI): domain Eukaryota; kingdom Metazoa; phylum Arthropoda; class Insecta; order Diptera; family Clusiidae; genus Clusia; species Clusia tigrina. Next base: position 50,775,679 of record OV050032.1, on the reverse strand, counting down.
ATGTTATTATCTGTATTATTAATGTAATAAAGCAAAAACAAGTAAAGAAAACAATTATTATCAAATATTTATTAAAAATATTAAAATTATTTTAATATTAAAAATGATTATCTCCGACTCTTTACGTGTAACAACTCACTTAATAATTTTATTAATCATGAATCTTAGTTATATTCAACCTAAATACTAGTATATATAACTACAAATAATCTCAGAGGATGTATTTAAGAAACCAATTTTTTATACATATTAAAAATGTATTTTTTTTTTTTGAGAATAAGAACTGTTTATTTTTTGCCTCATTTTATTAAAAAAATTTTCTTTTTAAAAAAAAAGTTGATTTTTTCTAATCATTTATATATTTGAACTCATTTTTTATATAATTCATAAGTGACAAGTGACCCCAACGCGATTTATTAATTTTGTCCAGTTAGATTTGCAATCTACCACACTGTGCCACGGAGGGACAGCAATTATCATAAAAAAATCTATTAGGTGCCTAGAACTAGAAGGATATAAATCACATCATATCCAAGCAACCTCAATAGAGATAAGTGACTTGAGAGGGCCAATTACTGTGTCAGCTGTATACTGTCCACCCAAACATAACAACACAAAGGCTAAAGGTAGTCGTTACATAGCTGGAGGAGACTATAATGCAAAAAACTCTATATGGGGCTCAAGACTGACAAACGTGAACCGCCGCCAACTACTAGACGCTATAAAAGAGAATAATAGTCGATTTATTAGCACGGGAGAACCAACTTTTTGGCCAACAGACAACAAAAAATTAGCTGATTTAATTGATTTCTGTGTTACAAAAAACATATTGCACGACCACTTAACAATAAAAACATGTCTAGATTTATCATCAGACCATTCTCCAATTCTATTGACCCTTCAAAGCACACCGGATACAAAAATAGCTGCTGGCTTATATAACTACAAAACCGACTGGAACAAATTTCGCCAATTAATGGAAAATGACATGACACCAAACATTTCATTGAAATCTGATAAGGAACTTGACACAGCAATAGCATACCTAAATGACAACATCGTCAAAGCAGCAACTCAATCAACCCCAATTCTAAGCCCATCCCAAATTACTACTGTCCCAGCTCACATTAAGCCTAAAATAAGACAAAAAAGGAAACTCAGGAAAAGATGGCAAAGCACTAGACACCCAGACGACAAAGCCAAATTCAACAAAGCGGCAAATGAACTGAAGATAATATTGAAACAATTTGAGGAGAAAAAATTGGAAAGTTACGTAAAGAACTTAGGAACGACAACATCAACGAACTACTCATTATGGAGGGCAACCAAAAAACTAAACAGTGCAATACCACATAAACCCCCCATAAAAACACTAGAAAATACTTGGGCAAAAACGAATAAACATAAAGCAAATACTCTTGCAAAACATTTTGAAACGGTATTCAGAAACGACATGGACAATCAAATTACCGAGCTTACCAATACCGAAAGTACCCGAAACACTGCAATACAAATGACAACGATATCAGAAATCAAGAATCAAATCAAGAATTTAAAAAACAAAAAGGCACTTGGATATGATCTTATTAACGGAAAAATACTGAAAGAACTACCTGACATAACAATAGTCTATATTAGAAATGTATTTAATGCTATAATAAGGCTTAACTATTTTCCAATCTTGTGGAAGGTAGGACAAATAACAGCTATCCCAAAGCCAAATAAGGACGCAACAAGAACCAGTTCATATCGACCTATCAGTCTCTTGCCAACTCTTTCAAAGATATTTGAAAAAATATTATTTGACAGAATTGAGCCTATCTTGATACAACAAAAAGCTTTGCCAAGCCATCAATTCGGCTTTAGACGAAACCACTCAACTGTGCAACAAGTTCATAGAGTTGTGAACAAAATCATGGATGATATTGACAAAAAGAAGTACTGCGTGGCTGTATTCCTGGACATTGCGAAAGCGTTTGACAGAGTGTGGCACAAAGGACTTCTGAATAAACTAAATAATATTCTACCTTTAAACTATTATTACTTGCTAAGCAGTTATATCACCAACAGATACTTTTACATTAAATATGACGATGAATGCTCTGAGATCCTAACAATGACAGCGGGAGTGCCTCAAGTCAGTGTGCTGGGTTCACTCCTATACCTAATATACACTGCAGACATTCCAACCCCAAAGACACAAGGAACCATGATAGCAACATTCGCGGATGACACGGTCCTCTTAGCATCCAATCAAGACGAAAAAATGGCGACAGACATACTTCAACAAATAATTAAAAATATAGTCTCGTGGTTCGAGAAATGGGGAATAGAAGTTAACAAAGAGAAAACTGTCCAAGTAGTATATACGAATAGAAACTCTGCTAAACACCCACTCACAATAAAAGACGAAATTATAAAAATTTGCCCCAGCGCATAATACCTTGGCATAGCAATCGACGCAAAACTTACATGGAGACAACATATATTAAATAAACGAAATGAAATAAAAAGTAGATTCAAACAATTAAACTGGTTACTAGGACTTAGTTCAAAGTTATCACTGTATAATAAAAGAATGATATATACATCAATGATAACACCCATCTGGAAATATGGGATCGAAGTATGGGGGACAGCAAGCAAAACGAATATACAACTGATTCAAAGAACACAATGCAAAATACTGCGGACAATAACAAAAGCCGACTGGTATATAAGAAATGAAGACATACACCACGATCTCAAAATTGACTCGGTGGAAGACACTATTAAAAAATGTAGCAGCAAATACACAGAGCACCTAAAAATTCATCAAAACCGAGACGTGCGCCAATTGCCGGCAATGGAAAAAACAAAAAGAAGACTCAAACGAATTGGACCCACAGAACTTCCACATAGAATATTTTAAACGACACTTTTCGTATATAAATTAATTATATATAATTAAATTAAATTATGTTCTGTGGTAATGAATAAAGAACATATTAAGGTCCATAGTAGCATTTAAAAATTACTTATTGTTCACGAACAGAATGTAATTAAAAATGGGGAAAAAATAAAAAAAAAACAAAAATTTTTCTTTGGAGGCTTTGAAAGTCCAGCTCTGCTCTACATAAAAAAGTAACTGGCTCTCTCCATTTCTATGCCAGTCTCTTTGTAGCAGAGAAGATGAGAATTGACAATTGAGTGCCGCCTGACGACCGAACCGAACTTATTGCTGACTGAAAAAAAAAAACTGGTTCAATACAAATTAGTGCAAATCGGCGTCGAGATAGCAGAGTAACAGCCGAACCGAACGGAACTTATTGCTCACTGACTAGACAAAACTGTTTTAGAGACTTATTTGTGACCGATTGTGACTGATGTTTGATTGTATGTGTAAATATTTAAGTTGATGCTTTGATGCTATTGAAATAATTCTTTCTGTTTTGTTTGACACATATGTACTCGTATGTGTTTATCTATCATGTAGATCATTATACCATGCTCTTGCTTTTTTGTTTATGATTGGTTTTGTTTACAAAAAAAGCACAAATTTCAGTCGGCACTCTGCCATCCCATAAGTTGAAACAAGTCAGCAATAAGTTCGGTTCGGTCGTCAGGCGGCACTCTGCCTGCAGCCTTAGAATTCATGCAAATAATAGTAGTATGGCCGCAATTATTTGCATGCAAATCATCAGCAAACCCATTTATCCGTCCACAACTAATGATAAACAAACCGATTGTTTCTGGGAAAATCAAAATTTAACGTTATCGTTCATTTAAATTTTAACTACTATTCCCTGTCCAAAAAGTACGAAATTCAATATTGTCAAATATTTCTCTGTTTGACAATTATGACCATTAAGAATATTTGGTATTAAAGTCAATATATTAATAAGATAAATTTCATAAAATTATTAGTTAATTCCTCCTTTAATTTGATTGATTTGGTTGTTTTTTCAATGCATTACTCAAATTATAGGATTTCAAAATGTGAAAGCAGCAGTTTCAATCAATCGATAAATATATAGATTTGTAATGTATAAAAATGCTAAATTTGCATTTCTATTTGTTATCGAACGTAATGAAATAAAATAATCTAAATATTGTTCCAAACAAATTTTTGTTTTTATTGCCAATAAGAAATATTATAAAGTTGATAACCTATTTATCGTAATTTTTCTTTTTTTCTTTTCCTACTACAAATTCGTCAAAAGGAATTTGAGTACAAAACAACCCTTTTCTGCGAGCAGAGCTCACGTACGCTGATAGAGAGCGAATTTTTCTCTGAGAAAACAACAACAACAAAGCATGATACACAGGGCGGTGTTGTTGTTGTTACTTATATGGGAACTTTGACCCTGATTTTACAGCATATGAAAATAATTAATATAGTCTGCAAATCTGCATGACAGTACCTTTCATATTAAAAAAAAAATCGAAAATCGGCTTAATAGGAAGCTGGTAAAAGGGTGCACAAAAAATGTGCATCCGTATTAATATATAGATACTAATTTTTAATGTTTTTTTTAATTTTGCCCAAAGATGAAAGAAAAATAAATTTGTTTCTTTTATTTTTATTTATTTTGTATTCAGGTCATATTGCGTTCAGTGCCCTTGACGACGCCTCACACTCCGTGCACGTATACAGCATTAACGGCATTAACTTAGGGTCCAAATATGTGTCCGGAAGAGTCACTGGCTTGACAACAGCATCCGATTATCTCGTAGTTGCGGATGACGCGGGTGACATAACTATGAGTCGTCTAAATGGGTGAGTTTGAAATATTTTATTGAATTTATACTATAGAGAAATTAATTTTACGATGTGATGCAGGATTGATTATCTGCACCAACCAAACTTTTTTCAGCCTCCGCTTCTGTCACACTCAATAGTTTATATGTAGTAAAGAAAGCACAAATATATCCACAATCGATGTGCTTTCATGTAATATTTTGGCAACACGGATATCAAATTTATCGCTCTTGCTTGTTGTATTGCTTGGTTGAGTTATTAATGTTTAGACCGATGTTGAATTACCCTACACCATGACACAAAATTAAAAATAATAATATATTAATAATAATAATAAATTAATAGTAATAAAAATTTATCAATATTTGGATATTTGTAATGAGCATAGTAGTTGACGATGGTCGGGACACAATGTGTGATTATACCATCTTTCAACAGTAGAGTCGCTTTATGTTGCGGAGCAACTAGATTATCTGCTCTCACAACATTTTATTTTGAGCTCTTGTTGCTGTGATATTTATAATGTTGTTTTAGACAAAGTGTACATAAATGCAAAACTGATTTTTGATTTTTTGCCGGCACACACAAAAATTTTATTGTTCTCTCTATTTGCATGTCGTGGTTGAATAATTCCACTATACCCTATTTTAAGAAACGCTAGATTAAGTTTGTGATTTGAATTGTTCGAATGGCAATTTGGTGCTGCACGAGTATGCAACTATCTTTAGCTCAGTAAAAAGCTATACATATGTATGATGTACTGACGCTTTTTTAAGGGATTTAAATGCCCATTTAGACTATTAGGAATAAGAGAACCAAGAGATTTACCGCAGGCGATACTCGTATGCCTTAAGCTTAACCAGAAATTCCGTATTGACTATACAAATGTTGAGAATTATTAACAAGCAAGGAATCCAAAATTCCTTCCCCAATAAAAGTTTAACTTTCAACGAAACTAGTAACAATTATATCCACAACTGGCACACATACCACAGCAACATAATATAAGATAATAATGCAGGAGAATTCGCACCCATCTATCAACAAAAGCAATCCCGCCACGCCCAACAGCACCTAAACCTTTACTACCACCAGAACCGATGGAAGTCAATCAAGCCGTCCGTTCATGTAGATAATATAAATAGGTCCCAATAAAAACATTTCTTATGCAAAATACCACCACAACTATTCCTTACAATAAATAACCACAACGCGCCTTCTACACTAACACGGAATCAGCAAATTTTTAATAAGAATAAGGTTATACATATGACGAAACACTCTATGAGTATTTGAATACAATGGAATATACTGACAATGATGAATAGAAATTGTTGGAATTCAGTGACATTCATTTTAAAGAATGAGAAGCTCTTATACTTTGAATATCCAATATCCTAAAATGTAAGGTTGATTCAGGATAAAAGTTACATCAAACCAAATCTAGCGAAGAAAGATATTCTAGGAAACGACAGCGTGAAATCCTTAAACTTTGTTGTACATACAAGTGAACATTACATATACATACAAAAAACATTAAAATAAAAGGAATTGATCAATCAAACCGTAAACTCAAATAATACGAATGAAGAACAAATCAAGCAAGAAATAGCCGAGCGAATTCTCCCCGAAAGATTTCCGAAGCTTTTCTCTGAACCGAACGAGAAGTTAACATATACTCCTAAAGTCATAGGAGATATACATACCAGAACTGACTTACCAATCCTACTATTATATAGCCTCATTAAAAGAAGTAAGTCGAAAACCAAGTAGGCAACCTGCTAAGCGATGGAATAATACGACCATCCCGTTCTCCCTCGATCTCCTGGTCTGGATTGTTAATAAAAAACCATATTTTTAAGGGAACAATCAATATCGAATGGGGAACGACTTTCAAAAGCTTAATGTGATCACAATATCAGACAAATATCCTATTCCTGAGATAACTAATATAATCTCACAATTAGGAAACAGTAAATGCATCTCATTTCATTTAAGAAGTGGCTTCCATCAGATTCCATTGAAAAAATGTAACATGCATTTTCCCTAAACAACAGAAAATATAAATTTACCTTTATCCAGAGCACGGTCTTATCACCGTGCTCTTGATGACTTATTGTGCGGCTTTATAGGAAAGATATGCTATGTTTTTAATGACGATATAATCATTGTTAGTAAGCCAAATGAAGAACATCTCCAAATCTTAAAAAAATGAAATCCTAAAAAGTACAGATAAAACTTTATTCAGACGTCGTCAACGCTTCAACAAACTAAAAAGCACTATTATTTCAAAAGGCTTGATACTAATTTACCCAAACTGTGTACACTACTAAGTAACACCAGACGCATCTAGCTCCCAGATCACGTTGCGTTCATTTCTAGGACTCTTAACAAATCTTAAGAGCACCATGCAGCTAACGAAAAGCAGATGCTTGCCATAATATGGACACTCAACTTCCTTCGCTATTACCTTTATGGACTCTTTATGGAAAATCTATATCGACCAACACCCGCCTACTTTCGCATTAAGTAACAAAAATAATAACGTCAAAATTTAACGTGGAACCTATTCTTGAGGAATATAGTTACGAGTTGCAATTTAAAACATGCAAAAGTAATATGGTAGCAGACGCTCTGTCCAGAATATCATTCGGATTTCACAATATCCGATATTATCACAATAGATAATACAGGCCAAAATTCAGGAAGAAATATTTTTACTTGTGGATATTATAAACCCTTCATGTCCGTACTTAAAAGCTGAGATATTAAGGGACATTTCTTAAGTCTTAAAAAGCTTTCAACACAGAGAAATGACACATTACCGTCATAATTAGCTTTCCTCAGGAACTTTCAGGTCATTATGAACGACAGTGAGGTTTTGAAAACCAATTCCATTACTTTCAAACCCGTCTCTCAGATCTGTTTTACTGATGGGTCGAAACTAGATAACGGTGAAAAAGAGCGGGAATCAATGGCCCAAAATTAAAAAAAAAAATTGATTCCTATGGATGTTTATCCAACAATTTTTCAGGCAGAAATACATGCCATCAAGATATGTATGAGTGAATGTCTTCGTGGAAAGATGAGAGGAACTCATATATATATACTTTCAGACAGTCAAGCGGTCTTAAAAGCCCTCCAATTAGTTAAGATCCCCTCAAACATGGTAAATGATTACCTAAACCTTCTAAATACGTTAGGGAACATTAATACCGTAGTAGTAGGGTGGATTCCTGGACACTAGCGATACGAGGGCAACGAAAACGGCCCATATGTGGGCTCACAAGAAGCCACACAAACGAACTTATCAGAAAATAGCAAGACAAAGAAAAAAAATTCTGACCACTGGCTTAATAGCACAAGTCAACGTCAAGCAAAACAGTTCCTTATCCCAACAAAGTATACTTACGACTTTTATCTGGATACTTTACAACCCAATGCAACCTGAGGTATCACCTATCCGACACTGACGTCTGTCGATTCTGTGAAATGCATATTAAAGGATCATTTTTATCTATCTTAAAATCTCCCAATTAACATATTTGCCCCACTTTTAAAATATGAAATTTCCCAATCCGTTCATATCCGCCTGCATTCTATAAAGCCAATCTATAATGTACATAGCCTTAAAAAGTTATTAATAAATAAAACAGGCACAGCTTGGTACTACAGATCATGGCGATTTTGAGCTTTTAAAATAAAAACAAGCAAATTATAATAAAGCAAGTAATAAACGAAATAACAAATGCAAAAGGAAATATTGTTATTTTAATGATGGATTAGCTGTAAGTATTAAAACTAAAAGAAGAACTGGTCAATGATAAATACGCCATATAATGGGCAAAATATAAAATGTTAAATGGAATGCTTTTAAACAAAAATTAAATAAAAACCACATTAGAAAAATTAGGGAGTGAAAATATGCCTTTCGCATCTGCTGGAAACGCATTCGAGTTCTCAGACACAAGTGTCATTTATAATAAAACAACAATTTTATATGTCACAAAAATACCAATCACAAAAATGGAAATTTCTTTGTCCCTATTCACGATCAAACCTCTAAAAAAGAATATTTCTGTAATAAAACTCCCACATAACTCCCATTCGGAATAAAGAAAATTGTTAGAAATATAATACAATAACAGTCTACAAAGTCAGTAATTTGTTTTTAAGTCACTTCTGTGTTTAAAGAGGTTCGAAGAAGAACCAAATATTCTTTTTTTTTTGGGAAGGTAAATTCCCTTCCTTCATATGTACAAGTATATTTCTGTTTCTAGTAAGTACCTAAAGAAGAAGGGTAGAAATAACAAAAAATTCTTTCATTTAGCAAATAAACGAGCAGCAGATGTTTATTTTAAAAATTTATTTTGAATGGGCAATGGCGGGTACTATTTTAGAACGCACGTTTATCATATATGGTTTTTTTTTGTCTCAGTAGAGCACTCATCAACGCTAATATTTATTACTTAATCTTGTTTTTTGCTGTGTTTTTTCGCTTCAGATTGAAACCGGTGTTCGACATTCCTTTGCATGTTCCAATACAGACGATTGTGGTGACTCCTGGAAACACGCACATACTTGCACCACTGCGTGATGGGCGATTAGCAGTGGTGGCTGTGCAGGTGCAGACCGGCAACAACAAAAAACATTCCATTCTCAATGTTTAGTAGCTGACCTTAGATATGTCGTAAAACAGCAGAAAACATAGGAGTATGCTTGAGGTTATGTATGGGGGCACGACAGTCAGGCTATAGATCGAGATAGATAATATAATTTATTCTAAAATGGAGTAAAAACTTGGGCTACGATAAGGGGTTTAGATAAATCTTACAAACGTAATCTGGACAATTTGATATCTCATTTTAGTTTTCCATTTCCATATGTACTTACGTACGAGTACTGCATTTGCTTACAGAAAAAAATCTCATCTTAAATTACTGCGATACACTGACGGCAATTGGAGTTGGAGATAATTTGGATGCTACAAGGTCATATGCTCCCATTGTTGCTATTATTCCCGATTGAGAATACTCTTCATATAGTCATAATTGTGTGACTACCGCGAGATAGGGTTAAACTGATATAATGCCGTGATAAGAAGTCTTCTCGAAGTCACATAATTCGGAAATATATATTCGCAAGTCTTTGTATTTGTCAATGTTTCCACGCGAAAATGCCGCACTCATATTAATTCACTAAAACAAATCGACTTACTGCCAAAGAGGGTTTAATATTAGGAAACCCCGGATCTCTCACGCCTTTAAAAAAACTTATTTTCATGGATCGGTCGGAAAAATGGTTAATTTAACATAACACTGTTAAGACAGTTGTAATAGGAAATTAAACAAAAGAAAAAACCAGCAAATGCCATAGAAAAATTTCATAGCTGCTAACATAACACTGAATTTTAATTTCATCTTTGCGTTTGGATTGGTTTTTCTTGATTCAAAAAATATTTGATTTTCTTTAATCTACATTATAACATAAAAAATACGTTTATAAAATAACTTGATTAATAAATCAAATACAAAATTCCAAGGGATCGAGGCGACACCCCAGGATCAAAAATCAAAATCAAAGCTTTATAAGGCTAATACGAAATTTTGGAAATAGAATTTCTTATTATTTATGTGAACATTTAAAGTTACGAATTTGAATAAAAATAAATATAAATCATTGCATATGTTGTTTATATGTTTTGTAGAAAACGTTGCCAAAAACAATTATATTCTGATTATTTCGTACTAGGTGGTGTTTTCTTACATCATTTCGGTCATTGGTGGTGTATATTCAAACTATTACCTGGACCCTTTTGTTGAAGTTTGTTTATTTCTTTCTGCAATAGCCTGTGAATTTGGCATGAATTTGGATAGAGAATCAAGCTTTTTGCAATTCTTTGGGCAATAATTTACGAATACAATTGTGCAGGAGACCAACTGCGGACACATAATAAAACGCATTTTAAGTGTAATATGTAGTTCGTTTCCACCAAAAGCTAAACTGCAGTTAAGAGCTTCGTTAAATTTAAGATATGTCAAGTGTTCCGATTTTCATATATTTTATTAGCTTTTTTAGGATTTGGTATTTCCAAATAATAAAAGTAAACACTTCGTTTTTTGCAGAAAATATATTTTTGCTAACAATAGAGAACATTGAAATTTTTGTGTGCAGAACTTCTACCCTTCTTTTGTTCGTTAACCTACGGTGTTAGCTGTGGCTGTAATATATTTACATTTGTATATACATATATATACGAGTATGGCTGCCGCTGTTAGCATAACATTTCCAGTTATGGAGTATGTAAACAGCAAAAGTGAGTTAACTGAGTTTTGAAAGTGAGTTAACTCAGATTTGAAAGTGAGTTAATTCACTTTTATAAAAAAAAAATTCCATGAGAATTTGCTCATTTAAATTCAAAGTTAAACTGCAGTTAAGCATAAACTGCAGTTAAGGTTCGCTGAAAACGCGCTATAAAACATATGTAATGATTTATATTTACTCTTTATTCAAATTCTGAAATGTAACTATACATAAAAGTAATAAGAAATTCAATTTGATATACTTCATATTAGTCTCATAAAGCATTGATTTCGATTTTTGATCTTCGGATGCGGGTTCTATCCCTCGGAATTTTGTATATTATTTGCCAATCAAGTTTTTATGAAACTGTTTTTTTATTGGGATAAGAAAGAAAATCATATATTTTTTGTATTCTGTGGCATTTGCAGGTGGTTTTTTGGTTTGATTTCCTATTACTTGTGACTTTTTAACGGTGTTATGTTAAATGTAATATTTTTCGGATGGTTCCATTGCACAACCCTGAAATTCATATACGTTTTGTTTACAGACGTGAGCGAAACAGACTCTCTATATGTTTATTCTCTTTGACACTGTCAAAGCTGTCGCATACACTCCCATTCATAAATTCTATTCACAATTATATCAAACGCATGAGTCACACACTTTGAATTTAACATCAAACATTTGTCTTTTCATCATGATTAATCGTCCTCTACTAATATACATATATGTATGTATGACTTGGCAACTGTATTCATCTAAAAGGCTGTATGGAGGCGTACATAGACGCTATTGGTATTTTTTATTTCTATAATATACCGCAAACACATTTGTATCTCAAAATTTGTTGTTTTATTTGTGGAAGTATTCGTTAGCAAAGCATTATAATGACATATCAAAAGCTTGTCACGATATCGAAAGCCATAGCAAACCTCCATAACTTACGAATAAAACTATCCTTTTCGACCAATATTCTGATTCGAAAACGAATGCTCATCCGTTCTTAATTTGCCACTCCAAAGTTTCGTTAGCGACACTCGCAAATCTATCGTAAATTATATTGAGAAGGATACTTTTAAGAGTTCAAAGACGTATCGTTTTCAATATTGTTTGCAATATCGGTTTCGATAGCATTTACCTGTGTTTATTATTCTGTTAAAATTTTGTATATTAAGTTAAAAATATTGTTGTTTTTCACACATTTAATAAAAACAATTTATTTGCAATTTGTTTTGCATTTTGTATGCAAGTAGTATGCAGTATTATGTATGTATATACATAAATAGAATTTAGGTACTATTTAACACAATGGGATTTTTATTAGGAACGAAGAGTTGCCTCGCTGTTTCGTGGTGTGCTGGTATTCTTAGTCGTATTTCTGTAATTATACCCTTTGCCTTTAAAAAAGGTAAAAAGGGTACACTATTTTGTGCTTTTGAGAGGGGTTGCAATTTCAAGAATGAGGCGTGGTAGGTATGGACCTATACATATGTATATACAGATATTTTCAGAATCACTTTCTAAGCAATTTTTATTTTGGCCATTTTTTTCTACACCGTTAGAGCTATCTTAATGAAATTCTGCAAAAGTATATTCTGGACAAAGCTACAGAACCAGATTGCTATATGGGCCAATTTGGCCAATTATAAGGAACTTTTCTCACCTTTTTGAAAATGGCTATAACTTCGGTCCAATTGATGGAATTGTGACGCAATTTGGCAGTTATGGAGATGTGGGTCCTTCTAAACACTATGCAAAAAGTGGGCGATAAATATTAACTGCCACGCCCACTATTAACAAATATTCATAACTTAAGATCTGGTAGAGATTTCTGGACGAAATTTTGCGGGAAGGAACATGTGCACATAATAAAGCTCTCTGCAATAAATAGGGTTGATCAGGGAAAAGACACGCCCACTTTTGATATAAGGAACTTTCGGGTCTAAAATTAAAATTAGCCTACCTATGCTTGTGTTAATGTCATCGGAATAAAAATTGGCAGAAATATACATGGGGTCCATAATAGTGTGTGCGCAAAATATGGAGATAATAATACTGCTGCCACGCCCACAACCAAAAATCATTACTCTGTTCATATTAAAGATTTTTCAACGAAATTTCACAGGAAGGTTGCGGGTACTAACATTAGACACCACACAAAAAATGGACGTGTTAGGTTGAGAGCCACGCCCACTATTGACATATTATTATAACTTATGACCTAAATAATAGTTTTGGACGAAATTTTACTTTAGTACGTATATGGACCCTCCAAGGCCATACACAAGAATTGGGGTCTATCAGATAAAGGATACGCCTCCCTCCCATGAATAATGAACTTTGGGGACCCCACTTAAAAAAAATTACCCTATCTATGTTTACAGTGATGATATATGAACACAAATTGGTAGCTGTATACATTGGGTCTGTACTAGCATGTATTCCAAATATGTGCAGATTATTACTATTAGACGATTGATCAACGTCCGTAAATCTTTACCAGATCTTAAGTTATTAATATTTGTTCATAGTGGTCGTGGCAGTTAATATATACCGCTTTTTGCATATTGTTTAGTAGGACACATATCTCCATAACTACCAAATTGCGTCACGATTCCATCAATTGGACCGAAGTTATAATCATTTTAAAAAAAGTTGAAAAAGTTCCTTAGATGGGAGTTAGGCGTGGTCTTTGTCCAATCTGGTTCTGTATCTTTGTCCAGACTATAATTTTGCAAAATTTCATTAAGATAGCTATAACGGTGTAGAAAAAATGTAGCCACAGATGGACAGACGGACAGACGGACGGACAAAATAAAAATTGCTTAGAAAGTGATCATATCTGTATATATATGTATGTCCATACCCACCACGCCTCCTTCTTGAAATTGCAACCCCTCTCAAAAGCACAAAATTAGTGAACCCTTTTTACCTTTTTTTAAGGTAAAGGGTATAAACATCTAAAGCCGTGTAGTTAAGTTAAAAAAAATATGAATTTCTCTCTGTAGTTCAAATTATCGTTACATTAATCAAATCACTTAATTAGTTTTAAATGAACTTTTTGTATGCATACGTATACAGTTTTGCGACGCTCTGACCTTTGAAGTAGCGTGCACGGCAGTTTCTGTGTATACATATAACATATCGTAAGCATCGCAGAACGGCAACGGGTGTTTGCAAAAACGTTCATACATAATAAACACCCAAAAACATGTCTTTTCGTTCAAACTTATTCGAACGCACATGTTCGCTGTTGATTTTAAGTCAATCTAAATCTAATAACATGTGGTTCTTGTTGGCTCTGTGATTTTATTCATCGGTCGCCTCATATCGATCAATTCGGGTGTTTGTTCGTTAGTCTCAACAACGATTATTTTGATGAAGAATAAAACACAAAGAGCAAAAATGAACGCGTATGAATTTTTGCATGTTCGATGGTGAATAAGAATTTTAATTTAGGATGAAATCAAGAAAAAAGTGATTTTTGCTGTTCTCTGGTAACCACAAGCAGAAGTTTCGGCCGCGGTTTCAGACAACAAAACATATGGCACAGCACATCGATGCGCTGTATGCAGTATCATATGTTTTGATTGAGTTTTTTTCGTGACCGATGCGGAGACCTGTGGATTAGGCAAACACTTCAAGAAATACAAGTGAACATTTAATGTTTATAAATCAGCTGTAGAAACTGATTGAGAAGTCAGAGAGCTTTTGTGAAATATAATTTTGATTAATAAGGAACCATTCTCTAAAAATTATTGTTCTATTTTGGATTTGCTTCCATTTGAAATTTTTTGGAATATTTAATTACCCTGAGACAATTTACATTCACAAGAAAAATATAGTTTTTCATTTTAAGCGTATTCATTATATACAGTTGAACTTCGATTAACCGTGATGCTCGGGACCGGGCTAATCACGGAAAACCGAAAATCACGGTTAAAAGAGGTAAAATTTTACATGTATAAATTTTATTATTTTTATTTATTTTTGACAAAAACATGTAAATCTGCGTCTATAAACAACTTATCATATCTCTAGGAATACATACATTTATTTAAAAAAATCTTTTATGGAAGTCTGTCTTATGTTTTTAGCTTTTGATTGTTCTTCCAACAAATGACTTTGTATGCGATATATTTGCATTTTATCTGCTTCTGAAATACTACTTGGACAATTAAAGTTTTCTAAAAAACCTAACAAAATACTACTAGCCTCTATTGCCTGAGCCAATGTAGGCGTTTCGTCCGCATTTCCTCCATCTGATTTCTCGGAATTTGAATCAAGCTCATCTTCTTGGCTTTGGGTAACCATGTCTACGATTTCGTCTTCAGATATAATAGCAAACGGAGCGACATCAGAGTCGCACACCATCCACTTTTCGACAGCATCAATCGTACATCCAGACGGTATGGTTATATCTGTTTTTATCTCAACAAGGCTATTTGGAGCATCTTCATTATGAGATACGTTATTCCAAACTCTTTTTAAAACTTGTGGAGTTACAGAGTCCCACGAAGCTGCGGCTGCCCACAAAGCTGTCTTAATATTCAAAGATTTAACGATCTCACGTCTGTCATTAGCACCAACAAGTTTTTGAACGATCAGTTTACGGTAGTGACATTTGAAGCTCCGAATTACTCCTTGATCCATAGGCTGAATCAAGGACGTGCAGTTCGGTGGGAGATATTTTACTGTAACGTTTTCAGATATCATAGCATTTACATCTGAGTGTGCTGGACAGTTGTCTAATAGTAAAAATATTTTACAGTTATTTTTGAGACCGATGCGCCGTTGATGTTCCTTTGCTTCTGGTACAAAATTTTGATTAAACCACTCCAGAAATAGCTGTTGTGTTACCCAAGCTTTCTTATTAGATTTATAAATCACAGGAAGGTGTTCAACGTTTTTTAAAGCTCTTGGATGGGCACTTTTTCCTTTTATCATCAATTTACACTTGTGAGTTCCTGCAGCATTTGAACAAACTAGCACTGTGATTCTCTCCTTGGATTCCTTGTACCCTTCAATAGAATATTCATTACCACTAGCCAAAGAACTCTGAGGCAAACACCTCCAAAATAGACTGGTTTCGTCTGCATTATAGATCTGTTCAGTTGTAAGTTGTTCGTTTTTAATGATTTCATCCAAGTCGTCCACAAACATCGTAGCAGACTCATAATCAGCACACTCCTTTTCTCCCGTAGATTTCAGTCGACGGATTCCATGACGTTTTTTGAATTTATCCAACCAACCAAATGAATAAGTGCACTCTGAATTCATGTTTAACTTCAAATGGAACATTTTTGCCTTTTCGACAATCATTTCGCCTGAAGTTCAGAAGCAAATTTCAGTTTAAGTTCATACAATATCTCGATTTCAGTTAACTTACCTGAAATTGGAGTTCCCTTAAATCTTTCTTGCCGAAACCATTCATATGTTGCGAAATCAACTTTTGGATTTTCGGATGTTTTTAGTGTATATCTGTGTTTAAGGCCAAGCATTGAATCAGTATCGGAGCAAAATTTTAAAATCCGATCTTTGTTTTTTATTAAATTGGATACAGTTTGAATGCCAACTCCATATTTTTCAGACAACATTTTAAAAGGTACTTTACGTTTTGAGTATTCATTAATCAGCTCCATTTTTTCTTTAATTGAACGAACCTTTCTTGCTCTTTTCGCGGATTTAGTTTTTGACGGTGGCATGATGTAAGGAAAACATCTCTTGACAGATCAAATTTCACACTGATGAATGAATACATATGAAATTTGATATGAAAATTACACTTTCATGAAAAAGGGGAATCACCGAAGTATTATACGAAAAAAAAAACAAGCATGTGCATCACGGATAATAGAGGTAAATCACGGTTAATAGAGGTAAAAAATCAACCACTCAGCATCACGGATAATAGATAATCACGGTTAATAGAGTCACGGTTAATCGAAGTTCAACTGTATATAGAAGTGTTTAGTTGATAAAAATAAGAGTTTTCATAAAAAGCTCTCTGATGCCACACTGCGTCAAATTCGCTTTGTATCCTGTTAAATGGTTAACCGCGTTTCGTTTCTGGGTTTGTTCATATAACTTGTTTAAGTCCATTTAACACTTTTAAGAAGTCAATTTGCACATAGTATAAAGTGAATCAGATAGTTTTAATATTGTAATTCTAGTTGATTTCAAAAATATTTCATGTAATATTAAAGGTAATTTACATAAAACAGGATTCATTCGTTTTCTTAGTATTTATATAGGTTGTTTAAGATATATATTGGCATAAGTTAATAATAAATAAAATAATCTCTTCATTTTCACCGTTCTCATCGTTCACATTTATGTTTAAAATAAACCCATTTGATTCGAAAACATAACAAGTTTAACCTTTTGTAGATTCTTAGCATATCCAATATAATTTCATTAATGGGTACATAGTTTAAGTTAATTTAATAATTACAATATAACTGCCGAATGTGATGGTATCATATGTCAATATGCTTG
Organism: Clusia tigrina; assembly: GCA_920105625.2. NCBI lineage: Eukaryota > Metazoa > Arthropoda > Insecta > Diptera > Clusiidae > Clusia > Clusia tigrina. Next base: position 50,758,137 of record OV050032.1, on the reverse strand, counting down.
CTGCGTGCATGGTATATTGGATTTTTAGCCAAGCACTGAGCGCTGAGGTTGTCGTTTTTCATCATCATCGGACTAGTTTGTCCAAAGCCCATCTCTGGCTGTTTATTGATATACGCAGCTTCTTTTGCTACTGTCGATAAAGCGATGTATTCTGCTTCAGTACTGCTAAGGGGGACCATGCTCTGCCTTTTGGATTCCCAAGAAACCGCAGGTAACTTTCGGTCTCTGGCGTCACCACCACAGTCGGTATCGACGAAACATTCGATGGACTTACCGTAATTGCACTGGTGATAGTGCAGCTTGTAATCAGACGTCTTGTTTGAAAAGCGAAGTATATGTTTAACGCCTGCTGCGTACTCTGCTTGTGGATCAGTATTGCGCTGCGATAATTTTGACATTGAATGCAAAATATCGGGACGCGTCGAAATCGCCAAATACATCAAGGCTCCAACGATGGATTGATATGCCTTCTTGTAGTTTTGACTTTTCCAATTTATCATAAAATCCCACATCTAATGGTGTTAAGAGTACCTGCAACTCTCCATTCGATATTCATTAAACAATTTTAGAATATACTGTTTCTGACACATATGACACATACGAGGGCGGATTGATATTGAAGCTACCTAAGTAGGAAAAAAACATTTTTTTTTTTTCAAAAACCATTTATTTCTCAACATAGTCTCCTTTTACTTCGACACACTTAGTAAGACGATATTCCAACTTTTTTATACCATCTGAATAATACGATTTCGGGAACCCCTCAAAATACGCGTTAGTTTCGGTAATCAAAAAAAAGTGTTTGTGTTTGTGTTCTAGCGCAAGGTAGCTTCAATATCAATCCGCCCTCGTAGTTACTGACCAGTTTCGCCAACGTGTTCAAACGCCCAGAAAATTTTTCAACTGACCACCGTCAACAACATCGAACTCTTCTGAAATGTTGAATTTTATTTGTATTGACTTCCATGAACTTGCTATAATCAGGCATCCACGTATACAGAAATTATGTTGAATATATTGTCATTGTAAATTCCGAATGGATATGCCCATATGAAAGATGTAGAGCATTCTGTATTAACAGTTATTCCTTTTAAACAGCTATTCCTTTTAATATTATATTCGTAGTTGATAAGTTGATTGTGCATTGTTTTAAGTGGAAAAAAAGTTTTGTGTCAAATTGGAAAACAATCGTTTATATAGTTGAGTCTTGCTAGAAATTTCAATTCTGATTCTCCGTCAACACAAAACAGAGTTGGCTGTAACATTTGGCACCGGAGCAGGGACTCTTTTGGTTCCTTGGATGTCAACAAAGGAAACTTTCGTTGATTTGCAAGCAGAGGATAATCGTATAATCCTCATAGCAGCTAAAACTACCGCGGCTATCAACGAGCACTGTCATCTAATCCTAACAGAAAGGGATACTGGTATAATCTGCACGACTGCTAACGGGACCTAGTGGCATGCATTGAAGCAAGGAGCAGTACACAAAAGGCATCGAAAACTGCTAGTAGTTGCATATAAGTAAATTTTGATAAATTAGTGCAATCAGTGTCTGTCTGTCGGTAAAACATTTAAAAAAGGAGTGAATAGTGTTGTTGTGCATTTAGTAAAAAATACTTTTGAGCATATGAGTAGCAATGGCTCCTAAAAAATCGTGTAAAGGTGACCTTTACTCAGCTAGGGATAGTCGAATTTGCTCTCTTGAACGACTTAAATTAGTTCTCGAAGAAAAAGCTAAAAGCAATACTACTTCGGAGTTGGAAACACGCTTGAGTTTAGTGGAATCCAATTTTGCACAATTATCCACTATGCAAAATGAAATTGACGCGTCTAGTGAAGAGCCAAGAGTATCAGTAGAGACTCTGAGTTATTCACAGAGAAAACTGAAAGCTCTCTGAGTGACACATGAGATTTTTATTGAGACAACCTTGATAGCAGGTCACAGCGAAATAAAAAGAAATTAATTTATTTCATTAAATTTAATAATTTATTTTAATCACAAATATATATATATATATACATATATGTATATATGCATGTGTGTTTGTATATATACATATATATTTATATATATATATATATATATATATATATATATATATATATATATATATATATTTATATATATATATATATTGTAAATGCAAATTTCCTGCCCGCAGTTCCGGGTGCCATTTGCAAAATGCGACATAAAATTGCAGCTGCTGCTGCGTGGTCCTTTGTTTTCCCTGCTTTTACATAAAAGATAATTACAATTTTCTTCCAATTTCTAAAATTAAATGCAAATACTTATATATTTAGTTCCGACATTTTTTAAATTCAAATTCAATGTGCCCAACTTCATGAATAAGATGAAAAAAATACACAGCGAAACTTTTTCACCACTGGAGGTGAATCTAACAAGCTTTCTGCTCGAGACAGTTGGCTCTGAATAGATGTCACCAAATCGACTGACAAAAATCGTGTCTAACTTGAGGCAGATCTCAAGTGAGACAGGTCGCGCGAATAGAGGGCTAGACGATAGAAGTTTATTCATTTGCGGTCAGCTTTAGGGGGAAAGTGCATTGCGAATTGTAGACTCATTAGAAGTGACTAGTGAAAATTATTCAAATGCGATATGCCTGTTACGGGAACGATTCGAAAATCGTTGTATTATATTATATCAAGCCCACATATAAGAATTATTTGATATACCGCAAGTTAATCAGTTTGTGTGATAAAACAAACTCGCATCTTCGAGCGCTTGAGTCGCTGGGGAAGACGGCGGATATAACAAACGTGCAAACACAGAAACAAATAAAGGTGGGAAGAATTTTTTGATTGCAACGAATTAGCTTCATGGCAAATTCTTTCAAAGTCTCTAGGCAATCGATGTACAGGAAGTATTTCCTGCCCGTATTCAATTGCCTTAAAACTATTTCTTAATTTAAAAAAAAATATTTGATCGAGATATGCAATTAAAGAATGATTATCTAGTATTTCTAAAAGAATATCAAGTGTTGAATTATTTAGAGGAGGTTCTACGGGAACAAATGTCAAGTTTAAAGTATTTCATGCCGCACCATGGCGTGTTGCGCCCAGGTGCTACTTCTACTAAACTTCGAATGGTATTTGATGCGTCTTGCAAGATCAGCAATGGGTTTTCACTTAACGATAATTTGTTAGTTGGACCGAAAATTTAACCAGAATTATTTGACATATTAATTCGCTTCCGCACATATCGGTATGCACTCACCGCTGACTTGTCTAAAATGAAACGAGAAATTTCAGTTCATGAGGATGATTGCAGTTGGCAGGGTATATTATGGAGAACAAATAGGAAGAGATTCAAATGCTGAGACTTAAAACTGTGACATATGGCACTAGCTCAGCCCCATTCCTAGCTGTTCGTTGCTTAAAATTTCTAGCAGAAACGTATAGTGATAGTTATCCAGTAGCCAGTAAGATGTTACTTGAAAACTTTGATATGGATGATATGTTAGCTAGAGCCAAGTCAACAAAAAATTAATGGTTCTTAAGTCAGAAATTAAAAAATTGTTAGGTGTGGGGAAATTCGAGCTACATAAATGGCGCATAAATTGTTATAAGATTAACATTCACCGCGACTCTACTGCAGAGGACAACGATGTATCACTTCGTATAGATAGATAGACTGAAGATTGCGCAAAAACCATAGGAGTTCTTTGGAATTCATCACAAGATGTGTTTTCATATACATACATAAGTTTTAGAACCGGCTGAAAAAATTAATGAGCGATGTTCTGTCAGAATTGGCTCAATTGTATGATCCTTTACGGTTATTTAACCGAATAGTAATGCTGGGGAAGATATTTATGCAAGAACTTTGGCTTCTTAAATTAGACTGGGACGAGTCTTTGCCGCAAAATTTACACAACAGTTGGCAAAAATATCGTACACAGCTTAAGTTAATTTCAGAATTTCATTTCCCTAGATCAATTGGAAGAATATGGGATGCAACGCAGTTAGAGCTTCATGGCTTTGCCAATGCATTTATTTGAGCATACTGGTGTGCTATTTATATTCGCGTAGTGGATTCATTAGGAAATATTGCAGTCACCCTTCTAACATCAAATTCGCGTGTGGCTCCATTTAAAACACAATCATTACCTCGCCTGTTAGCAAGGCTTACTCAAAGAATTGTAGCCAATATATCTGTTAAGTTTTGAAATATAACCTGTTGGACCGATTTGAACTGTAGTTTTAAACTGGTTAACTTTGCACCCATCTAGGTGGTCAACATTCGCATCGAACAGAGTCGCACAAATTCAAGAATTATCGAAAAACGCTTATTGGTTAAAAGTAGAGTAGAAAGCAGCCCCCCCCCAATGAATTGATAGCGTCCGTCTTATTGATATCGCCCGTCTCGGACTTGTGGACCCGACTTTCTTAGTAGGGATTCAACTCAGTGCCCAAAGCAATAAGTGAGAGAGATCAAAGACGAACTTGAAGAACGCAAGATTGTATTTTCACTGGTTTCCAGAGTAGAATCAACTGTCGACTTAGTAAAAGCCTGCAAATTTATTAACACCATTTTAAAAACAAATCGAGTTATCTAAGGTTCGCAATAAGAATACACTAAATACGCCTCTCACTGTAACAGAATTAGGTAGAGGACTTAATTATATTTTGTACAATATTCAGCGTGTTCATTTCTGAACGGAAATTCGTTCATTAGAGGGCAATCTTATGCTTAAATCAACAAAGTTGCAAAAGTTGAATCCATTTTTATTGGAAGATGCAGGCATTCCTCTAAGAAGAGTAGGTGGCAGACTCAGAAAATCCAATTTACCATATTCAGTTAAACAACCTATAATATTGCACAGTGAACATGAGTTTAGAATAGCAATCGCTACTCATATGCACAAAATTAATTCTCATGCAAGGCCTCAAACTCTTACAGCATTCATACGACAACGTTTTTGAATCATAAATGCCAGAGAAATTGCTCGTAGAGTTGTCCGTTCTTGTATAGCTTGCTTCAGATTTAAACCAAAGGTAATATGTCAGTTGATGGCAGACTTACCAAGTCATAGAGTAGTCAGAAACGCGTATCCATTCCAGCGATCAGGTATGGATTTTGCAGGTCCTATTTCGATTCATTTTAAAATCCGCTGTAAGCAACCAAAAAAGGCATACCTAGCAGTTTTTGCATGCTTCCTCACTAAAGCATGTCTCTGGGAAGTTGTCTCGGACTTGACAACAGACCCCTTTATAGCCGCTCTTAGACGATTCTTTGCAAGGAAAGGTCCGACTTATTTTGCGACAATGCCACTAATTTTGTGGATGCGGCGAGGGAATTGAAGGAATTAACATCACAGTTTTTCGATGCAGCTCTCATTCCTGCCCGTTCTCCTCATTTTGGTGGCTTATGGAGAGTGCTGTCAAAATCGGAAAGTCGTTGCTATATCACCATCTACGTAACGCATCGCTCAAATTTGAGGAGCTATCAACAGTTACAGCGGAAATAGAAGCTATTATGAATTCGCGTCGATTGTGTGCTGTAGACAGACCCAAATCATTTGGAAACCTTAACACCGGGCTTTTTTTAAATGCCCGACCGTTGAACGCAAACCCCGAACCATTTCGCAGTGAGGAACTAAAAATTTCTCATGCTCATAGATGGGAAAGGATCAAATGCATCCAACTATCGTTTTGGAAAAAAAGGCCTCGAGGTACAAGAGAGGGTAAAATGGTCAACAACCTACAAAAACGTTACTATAGGGACATTAATGCTCATAATGGAAGACAATCTGCCGCTACGTCAGTGGGTACTTGGAAGCGTGACTGAAATAGTCAAGGGTAACGATGAGTGGATTCGAGTATTATTGCTGCGGACAAAATCGGGCGTTCTTAAAAGAAACATATATGAACTTTGTCCTCTGTCAATAGACGGCAATTAACAAAAGTTGAACGAAAAGAAAATAATTCATTAATAATATTGTATAAATATGCCATAATTGCATTATGGTATTAAAAACTGGATATTGTTAAAAGTAGGAACTTCAAGGTGTGGAGAATATTAACGCCGAATCCATATGCCCACCTGATTAGCTATTCCTTTCAATTTTATATTCGTATTCGATTGTGCATAGTTTTAAGTGGAAATAAAGTTTAGTGTCAAATTGGAAAGTAGTTGAGTCTTGCTAGAAATTTCAATTCTGATTCTCTGCCCACACAAAACAGCGTTGGCGATAACAGTAATGATGGTTGCTATAGACGCATGTTTCGCTGGGATACGATGAAAAACCAAAAGTTCTTATTACATCGAACTTTGTGTTCCACTCACGACCGCTCTGTTTCAGCCTGTTCAGTAACTTATTCAGCTTCAAAACTCGATTTGGATAGCTGCAATCGAGGAAGCATTCCGGTTGGTGCATGTACAGGTTATCGTGGAGGTCACTGTTAAGATATGCTGACGAGACATCCAGCTGATGAAGATAGAGGCGACGTTCGTATTCACAGTATTATCATTACACGCCGAAACATATTCTGCATCAGCAACAGCGCCACTGTCTGCCTCAGTTGAACTCGTGGGCCAAAATACACATTCTAAGTCATTGACCAACAAATTCGATTCACGTTCCTGACCAACATGAACTTTTTCTAAAAATATTACGTCGCGACTAACAATGATTTTTCGATTTGAAGAGACGATAAACTTTTGCCACCTCGGAATATCCAATCATTATGCATTCCTTTCCTTTTGGATGAAATTTCTTTGAGTGCATTTTGTTAAGTACAATAGCAGATGAACCAAAAATCTTAAAATAACCCACTGATGGCTTTGAACCAAACCAGACTTCATGCGGTGTTTTATTGACAAATTTTTGTTGTTGTTCTATTTCGCAAGTATGTAGCAGTCCTCACTGCCTACGCCCAAAAAGATTCGTCGAGCTCTGCTTAAACAAGCATGGCCCTTGCCAACCATACCAGGATGCTCTTGGCTCTTTCTGGAATGTCATTCTGCTGTGGCGTGTATGGGACTGTCAGTTGTCTTTTGATTAAATTTTGCGTTAAACAATTTTCAAGAACGACCACATATTCACAACCATTAAAACTTAAAATTTACTTCGGTCTGCTTTGAAACACAGCATCCTTTGTTTTTAAAAAATACACAGTCATATATCGCGAATTATCATCATATGTAGCAAAATAATGCGAACCACCAATTGAATTCTTATTAAGCTGGGTCATGTGATCAAACACTGTAAAAATAACCCTTTCTGCTTTAATTGCAATCTTCCTCCCCATACACCGGTTGCCTGTACACGTTCCATGTGCGCCAAATGTTTAGGAGAGCACCCCGCATCCTTTTTACACCTACCAGAAAAACCAGTTTCAAAAAGAAATACTGAAGATCAAAACACAAAATAAGTGCAGCATTGGTGAAGCTAGAAATATGTACCAACAACAATACCCGAATGTTACTCTCTCTCAAACAAACACAACAAAACAGAAATTACGCACTCAACAATCGATTTACAGCTTCTTGCTGAAAACACCGTTTCAAAGACACCAAGCCACAGTCATACGATTGCAAGCTCCTTGCCTCTCATTCCACAATCGAAACCAACACTCAAAAGCCATACACATTCCAATCTTATTCTCTCTCAATCCCAAAAAATAGCCAAGCACAATCCATTAATTTTTCTCTTACAGCTTCTCACAGTCAATCTACCTCTCGCAACAATAGCACGATCACTCACTCTCCCTCTCACTCCATCCCTCAAAATTGAATTAACCAGTGCATAATAAGAAATACTAAAACCACAAATCAAAATCACTCCACTCAACACCATAACCCCCTCACTACATCTGATGAAGAATTCATGTAAATACACTTAACTATTTTTAGAAATAGTTTACGTAATATTTTTTAAGTATAGTAGCTAAAATAATACTTAATATTCTACATTGGAATATTAAAGGTTTTAAAAATAACTACCAAGAACTTGAAATTCTGATCAAAACCTTCTCGCCCCAAATAATATGTCTTCAAGAAACGCACATACCCCATAACGCAATTTCCTACTCCCCTCACCAATACACTGGATATTTAAACAGCTTTCCAACTAACACCACTTGTAAACAAGGAACTGGGATTCTGGTACACAAAAGTGTCCCACATAAACTCTCCCAAATACAATCTAATATTTCAATTGTCGCACTCGAGGTAAATATTAAATATCCTATAACAATAGCTTCAATTTGCATACCACCCGAACATAATATACCAGACACTAACCTACCGAACATTTTAAACTCCTTCTATACACAAGCAATATTAAAAGGAGATTTCAAGGGATGGAGTCCCATGTGTGATTCTCGTTTTCATAACCAGGGTGGAAAAATAATAGAGAATTTTATACTCAACTGCAATATTTCCTTACTAAACACAAAGAGTACTTACGTATGGAGTTTCCGTCGCTCTCTTTGGCAAAAGAGGGAAATCGAATTGTATGAAAATCGCCGTGGAACCGTTAACAGATGTTAAACATAACATTATTCTGCTAAAAACGATTCTTTACAGATTCATAGTAAATTTTATATGATTTAGGAAGGAATGGTTTTTATTGTCATAATAGGAAAATTTCTTCATTTTCAGATTTAATGGTTACTATTTATTAATTAATAGTATATTGACAACATACAAATTAAAACAATCTAAATTAATAAGACAATAATATCAAATCTAAACAATACTATTTGTTCATGGCTATCGCTGTGGAGTCGGTGAAAAATGCTAAAGTTAACATTTCCACTGCAAAAACGATTTATTACAGAGGCATATTCATAATAGTTTTAATTTGAAATTTCTAAGAATTTCATTTCAATCAAAAATTTGTGAAAATACCAAAAAATTTTAAATTAATATTAAAATTAATGCACTTTACAATATATATTTTAAAAAAAATTGCTTTGTAAATATTAGTACTACTATATGTAAGTTTGAATAATTTCATTTAGGTAGGTAGGCATGTATATTTCTATTACTAATTTTGGGAATACTTTTAAAATTTAAATTGTAAATTAGTAAAAAAAGAAAAAATTGGTGTATAAAATTAATAAATAATAATATGTATTTATTTAATTTGTTTCTTTATCCGCAAAAAAGCCACCATCGAATTGCACAGCAAAACTTCATGGCTGCACAGCAGAATACTAAAAGTGATCTTTTGCGGAATGTTATGTACAGAATTGTAGGAATTTTAGTTAATTCAGAAATGCACCAGCAAATACTTTGAAATTGTAATATATTCCAAAATAAACGAGGCTGATATGAGTGCCTTTGGCTCAATAGTTTGCGCGTTGATCTATACTTTTTGTGGCTTAGGGTTCGAGCCCAGCAAAAGGCTGGTGGTTTTATCAATTTTTTTTTTTTAAATTAACAATCATTTTTATGAATAGAAATAAAAGTATTTTACTATTTTCCATAAATTAACCAGTATTATATCATTTTACTGGACTAAAACTAGAACAGAATTCTTTCATGTCTGATATAGAAGAAGACTGGAAACGGTGGAGTATTATGAAATTCAATCTTCAAGACAAATCATACGTATGTGTACATACATACAATCTGTACATACATATTTGTGTTTCGATCATTTTGGCAAGTAGCGAATTGTGCCATAAAAAGAATGATAAAAGCGTCTTCATCGTATTGTTTTATGATGTGCGGTGTGGCTTCGTTAAATATAAAGTGAAGCAGAATTCAATTTGTCATGAAATTATGGAAATTTCAATATTTTCAGAATAGACAAATATCATCACAGTTTATTCTTTCGATTTTATATTTGATATGTTCGCTTTTTTGAGTCTATCCGAAGAAAGAATAATTATGCACAAAAGACCAATTTTGCTCAAATTAATTATATTCTTTTAATATTCATATGTTCGTCTGTTGCCCATTCCATTAGAAAATTTATCTAAATTATTTTTAAATTGAGTGTAAAGTCAACAAAGTCAACTTAATTAAAAGTTCTATTAAAAATTATACCACTCGTACGTACATGAATATGTACATATGTATTTATGTATGAACACTGATTTTCCGAATTTACATAGTATTATGATATGTTCATTTTTGAAGTAAATTTTATGAACTTCAATATCTAGTATTAAATGCATATGTTCTTGTTATACATTGATTTACAAAGTTTTGTAAATAAAACCGTATATAATGCAATAACCTATATATAAACATATATTTTCTATGGAAAAACGTAGTTCAACCATGATTGTGTTCCAACGCATAATAAACCACTTCATAATCGAAAATTATTATAATCAAAAGTCTATAAAAAATTATTTAAATTATTTAAAAATCCAAGAGCAATTTATATTAGGATAAATAATGTTTAGTAAAACATATTTTAATATAAGGTGTGTTGTTTTGCCCATTACATTTGACATTTACTTCTAAAAATGTCTACATGATGTGTGCAGGGCTTACCCAAGTCGACTTGCTTGCATGTTTTTTCATAAACGCCATTCGAAATACTACAACCGGCAACTCAATCGCTTTGACGTGGAGACTTGAGTTATGGAAACTAATAGAAATGTGCAAAAACTTCTTACTGCTTCGTGCTTATTTGTGCGTGTGAACTTGTCTTTGGATGTGTATCCATTTACATTCATATATAGAAAATTGTATATTGTCTTTGCTAAGCAATAATAACCCAACACACTTCTCAAATCACGGTACATTCACTAATATTGATTTAACCCTTTGCTCACTCTCTCTTTTCCCACACGCCACGTAGAATATTTTGGATGATCTCTATAATAGCGACCACTTCCCCATCTTTACTAGCTTTAAAATATCCACAAATCACTGTCCAATTCCACCTAAAGAACCAACATTTAACTGCAAACGTGCTAATTGGATTATATTTCAGAAACTCCTCTTATATAACAAATCTACTGTACACTATTACACTAACGTTAACAAAGAAGCCTCACAAATTCATAAAAATAATACGCTCTGCTGCTAACTCCTCTATTCCACAAACACGTTTAAATAAGATGACTAGAAATGTACCTTGGTGGTCACGAGAACTAAATGAATATAGAGACGAAAAACAATAAGTTTGGAGGACTTACAAAAGAAATATGACTACACTTTAGCCTATAAATTATCGCAAAAAATAAAAGTTTTAAAAACTTCACTAAACCCCTTAATCCAAGTACCTCAGTATCAGACATCTGGCGAAGAATTAAAACACTAAGGCCCAATACACACTATTCGTGCCGTCACATGCCAATCACGTTCAGACGGAACGCAATGTATTCACATTATCCATTCACATGCCAGTCACAACTTCTCAAATGTGGATGCTAATGCCAGCTTTTTGTGTTTGTGGAATATATTATTGTGTGTAGGTGAATTAAAGACCTTTCGATCTATTGTGCTCCCCATCAGAGGTTCAAATTGCATCTTTGAGTCCTATCCTCTGGATAAACATGATAACAAGTCTTGGCTCCAGAGGTTTCACATCACTGGCAGAGCCCTGGAAGAATACCAAGTATTTCCTGCCGGTGTGGATTATATTTGCTAGAGAAACTTCTTTCCAAATAAATTTATTTTTATTGAAGTCGCTGTAATGCGTCGACTGTAAGTCAAAAAGACTACTCGTCTGAAATTTATAAAATACTTACATATATTTTGTACATATATAAAATTAATATGAAGTAATAATAAGGATATACGTATGCTGTACAATGCTAACTATTTATTTTAATAAATGCCCGAAGTTGAACTAATAGGAGAGAAAAAAACAAAAAATAAAAGTTAATCGAAGTGGATGGCGTCGATCGTATTTATTCCACACTTACACACGATAGAACGCGTAAAATTTCATCTGAACGAAATCCACAAGCAAGCGATTCATTCCACACTGCCGTTCAACCGTCGGTCAAATATTCTTTTTGAAAAAACCACGGCGGTCTTGCTTGGACTGTGACTGGCACGTAACTGATCATGTGAATACTTCCTTTTAAAAGGCAACAAGAATATTTGACGGATGCTTGAATGACCGTGACCGGCACGAATAGTGTGTATTGGGCCTAACAGGTACTTATAGTACAAATTTTATAAAAATGTTTCAAGTAAACCACAATTTTTCTTCTTCACAATTTTTTAACAGCCAAATACAACTCTCTCTCAATACGCATTACACACACTATCACCAAATTTGCAAAGCAGCTAGAAAGATAAAAACAAGAGATATAAATTTAAATGAGCTAATAACTTGTCTTAAATCTTAAATAGTCGATATGGAAAGCTTTCGTCCAATTTCGCTAATACCATGCTTAGGAAAGCTTCTTGAACAAATTATAGCCAAAAGACTTTCATGGTTCTTAAATACTTCTCACCTCCTCTCACCATACCAAACTGGAGTCATGTCAGGCCTGTGTACCACAGACGCTTTACTGCGAAATTCAATGCAGAAAAAGTCTACGTACAAAAAGCATAAATGCACTTATTGTGGCAAATAAACACAATTACTCAAATATAGAACAAAAATTAAACACAAAAGCAAAACCAATAAAAGTGCGCGCAAAAAAAACAACTAACAGGAGTTGCCACTGTGTCGGTACTATAAGTTGATTGCTGATGCTACTTAATTTGAATTTATTTAAATTTAAAATTCTTCAGAGTTGCATTTGAGCCATTTATACATTCTTTATTTTCTTAACTCTTAATGAATTTCTCAAATATTAATAAACTTACAAATATCAGAAATGCTTATGTGACGGTGGTTGCTGAAGATTGCTACAAAAATAAAAAAGAAATAGCTGAGGATAACTTGTACCTAACAACCAAGCCAATAAATCGGACTCGTTCATGTTCTCCTGCTTTAATGATAAATAGCGAATCTTCACCTAAAATTGTGCCAGTAAGTAAGTTAGTCATGCCAGCTTCACAAGCAATCGAAACAATAAGAAAAATGTATGTAATTAACCCCACAACAGGAGCATCTCTTAAAATTAAACCCCCAGTGAATTGTGCGGAAACATCAAAAATTCAAGTGGGACTGGATAGATACATAACCGTGCTAAAACGAGGACGAAGCCCAAAATCTTCGAAGATCGCTTCAATGGCAAAAGTACCCAAAGATGGAAATGCAGACATACCAAGTTCCCAAAATCGTTTCGCAATTCTACAAGATGAAACGCATGAATTTTAAAAGGTTGAGTAACCACCCCCGATTTATTTGAGGTAGCGTAACGTAACTCTCATTAATTGGAGAAAAACCGTTATACGTGACTCAGATTTTGAAAAACAAATCAAAAATTTCTTCATATACCAGTTAAAAAGCGCTAAGGGTCTACAGATCATTGTAAAAGGTGTTGACTCTTGCGTGGCTCCAGAGGAGGTAAAAGTGGGCTTGTAAAACGATGCCTTCAAAGTAAGAAATGTTACCAATTTTAGAAACAAAGAGAGAGAGAGAGAGTCCCACAACCACTAGTTCGGGTGGAATTAGAACCAGGTGACATAAGACTGAAAAATAACGAAACTCACCCCATTTATAACTTAAAATATTTGTTGCGCCGTAGAGTTACCGTAGAAGAACCGCATAAACGAGCAGAACCCGTCCAATGCCTGAGCTGCCAAGAATTTGGCCATACTAACCCCTCTATTCACGCGAGCTGTCTCACTTGAGTTCTGTCTCTAGTGAGAAACGATTTTTGTCACTCAATTTTGTGACATCTATTCAGAGCCAACTGTCTCAAGTGGAAAGCTCGTTAAATTCACCATTCAGTGGTGAAAAAGTTTCGCTGTGTATTTTTCAGCTGTTTCATGAAGTTGGGCACATTGAATTTGTATTTAAAAAATGTCGGCACAAAATATGTAAGTATTTGCATTTAATTTTAGAAATTAGAAGAAAATTGTAATTATTTTGTATTTAAAACCGGGAGAAATCAAAGGACCACGCACCAGCAGCTGCAATTTTATGTTGCATTTGCAAATGGCACGCGGGGCTGCAGGCAGGAAATTAGCTTTTACATTATTTATATATATACATATATACACACACACATTTTATATATATATATATATATATATATATATATATATATATCTATATATATATATATATATATATATATATATATATATATATATATATATATATATATATATATATATATATATTTGGGTTTACGCTCGGGTGTAGCGTATCCAATAAAAAAGACAATTATTAAGTATATAAAATTTATTTAAATATCACCACGATGTCTGGGATAAACACAGAAAAATGAGAACGTGTGCTCGGCTCCAGCGCTGCGAACAGAAAGAACGAATGGAAAAAACGGAAACACGAAGTGCGTTGCTCCGCAGCCAACACAGGCTAGTTCCGGTTTACCCATAAACACGCTGTGCGACAGCGACAGCGTTTAGTAGATGGCGCGCGGAACTATCGCCTGCTTGCGTCCTCGTACCCGACAACTAGGTGGGGGTAGTGGTGTCGCCACAGGTATTCCTCCCCCAGTGATCGGCGCAGGAGGCGCGGAGAACGATACGCGTTTCGTCGGTCGACTCCCCGGCTGTGGGGAAGGTTGGTCCCCTGAGCGGGGCGGTGGTTGACTCCTCAGATGACTCCTTGGATGGATCGCTGGCGGGTCATTTGTCGCTGACGATGACGACGGTTGCGGCGATGGCGATCGGGATGGCGATGATGATCGGGATGGCGATGATGATCGGGATGGCGCTGATGATCGGGATGGCGTTGATGATCGGGATGGCGCTGATGATCGGGATGGCGCTGATGATAGGGATGGCGATGATGATCGGGATGGCGCTGATGATCGGGATGGCGTTGATGATCGGGATGGCGCTGATGATCGGGATGGCGTTGATGATCGGGATGGCGCTCGAGTGGTTGGACGCTGGTACTGGCTTCGTCGCTTTTACCAGCTTGCGCAACTGCTCGATGAAAACCGGTTGGGTGGTAGGGTCGTTTTGTTGTCCGTGTGGATTGTGAAGGCTGTGTTCGTGTGTGTGTGAAACGTTTGATTTCGTGCAAAGTACGCGCGGTCGTTTGATGCTTTAGTGGGTATTTGCGATGGGCGTGGTCGGTTGCGTTGGGGCGAATGTTGCACAGGCGTTCTGTGCTGAAGGTTCGCGCCAGTGGCAGTACCAGCACCTTGAACTGAAGCAGGAGCAGTCGTTGAGTTGCCGTTTGATGCTTCAGTGGGCATTTGCGATGGGCGTGGTCGGTTGCGTTGGGGCGAATGTTGCACAAGCGTTCTGTGCTGAAGGTTCGCGCCAGTGGCAGTACCAGCACCTTGAGCTGAAGCAGGAGCAGTCGTTGAGTTGCCGTTTGATGCTTCAGTGGGTATTTGCGATGGGCGTGGTCGGTTGCGTTGGGGCGAATGTTGCACAGGCGTTCTGTGCTGAAGGTTCGCGCCAGTGGCAGTACCAGCACCTTGAGCTGAAGCAGGAGCAGTCGTTGAGTTGCCGTTTGATGCTTCAGTGGGCATTTGCGATGGGCGTGGTCGGTTGCGTTGGGGCGAATGTTGCACAGGCGTTCTGTGCTGAAGGTTCGCGCCAGTGGCAGTACCAGCACCTTGAGCTGAAGCAGGAGCAGTCGTTGAGTTGCCGTTTGATGCTTCAGTGGGCATTTGCGATGGGCGTGGTCGGTTGCGTTGGGGCGAATGTTGCACAGGCGTTCTGTGCTGAAGGTTCGCGCCAGTGGCAGTACCAGCACCTTGAAAGATTTCGTGCACCCACGTGGGCTCGGTGTTGGCGGCAGTTGTTTGTGGATATGGACGAGGTCGATTTGCTGGAACAGGTAACGTTGTTTTCTGTTGATCTGCCGCGGCCGCAGCGGTGCTGGCAGCGCTCGTTGCACTTGCCGTAGCCATTGCTGCGGTTGTTGTTGCGGTAGTGGGTGTTGTTATTGCTAGTGTTGCTGGTGTAGAGCGTACGTTGCTCGAGTCGGCGGCTGCTCCGGTGGTGCCGGCGGCGCCGGTCCTGAGGCTGTCGGCGAGTGGAGCATCCTATGCGTTTTATACCCGTTTTATACTGTATGGGGCGCGTGTTTTTCGATCACGTCGGGGTCACCAATTTGGGTTTACGCTCGGGTGTAGCGTATCCAATAAAAAAGACAATTATTAAGTATATAAAATTTATTTAAATATCACCACGATGTCTGGGATAAACACAGAAAAATGAGAACGTGTGCTCGGCTCCAGCGCTGCGAACAGAAAGAACGAATGGAAAAAACGGAAACACGAAGTGCGTTGCTCCGCAGCCAACACAGGCTAGTTCCGGTTTACCCATAAACACGCTGTGCGACAGCGACAGCGTTTAGTAGATGGCGCGCGGAACTATCGCCTGCTTGCGTCCTCGTACCCGACAACTAGGTGGGGGTAGTGGTGTCGCCACAGGTATTCCTCCCCCAGTGATCGGCGCAGGAGGCGCGGAGAACGATACGCGTTTCGTCGGTCGACTCCCCGGCTGTGGGGAAGGTTGGTCCCCTGAGCGGGGCGGTGGTTGACTCCTCAGATGACTCCTTGGATGGATCGCTGGCGGGTCATTTGTCGCTGACGATGACGACGGTTGCGGCGATGGCGATCGAACGTTTGATTTCGTGCAAAGTACGCGCGGTCGTTTGATGCTTTAGTGGGTATTTGCGATGGGCGTGGTCGGTTGCGTTGGGGCGAATGTTGCACAGGCGTTCTGTGCTGAAGGTTCGCGCCAGTGGCAGTACCAGCACCTTGAACTGAAGCAGGAGCAGTCGTTGAGTTGCCGTTTGATGCTTCAGTGGGCATTTGCGATGGGCGTGGTCGGTTGCGTTGGGGCGAATGTTGCACAATCGTTCTGTGCTGAAGGTTCGCGCCAGTGGCAGTACCAGCACCTTGAGCTGAAGCAGGAGCAGTCGTTGAGTTGCCGTTTGATGCTTCAGTGGGTATTTGCGATGGGCGTGGTCGGTTGCGTTGGGGCGAATGTTGCACAGGCGTTCTGTGCTGAAGGTTCGCGCCAGTGGCAGTACCAGCACCTTGAGCTGAAGCAGGAGCAGTCGTTGAGTTGCCGTTTGATGCTTCAGTGGGTATTTGCGATGGGCGTGGTCGGTTGCGTTGGGGCGAATGTTGCACAGGCGTTCTGTGCTGAAGGTTCGCGCCAGTGGCAGTACCAGCACCTTGAGCTGAAGCAGGAGCAGTCGTTGAGTTGCCGTTTGATGCTTCAGTGGGCATTTGCGATGGGCGTGGTCGGTTGCGTTGGGGCGAATGTTGCACAGGCGTTCTGTGCTGAAGGTTCGCGCCAGTGGCAGTACCAGCACCTTGAAAGATTTCGTGCACCCACGTGGGCTCGGTGTTGGCGGCAGTTGTTTGTGGATATGGACGAGGTCGATTTGCTGGAACAGGTAACGTTGTTTTCTGTTGATCTGCCGCGGCCGCAGCGGTGCTGGCAGCGCTCGTTGCACTTGCCGTAGCCATTGCTGCGGTTGTTGTTGCGGTAGTGGGTGTTGTTATTGCTAGTGTTGCTGGTGTAGAGCGTACGTTGCTCGAGTCGGCGGCTGCTCCGGTGGTGCCGGCGGCGCCAGTCCTGAGGCTGTCGGCGAGTGGAGCATCCTATGCGTTTTATACCCCTGTATGGGGGCGCGTGTTTTTCGATCACGTCGGGGTCACCAATTTGGGTTTACGCTCGGGTGTAGCGTATCCAATAAAAAAGACAATTATTAAGTATATAAAATTTATTTAAATATCACCACGATGTCTGGGATAAACACAGAAAAATGAGAACGTGTGCTCGGCTCCAGCGCTGCGAACAGAAAGAACGAATGGAAAAAACGGAAACACGAAGTGCGTTGCTCCGCAGCCAACACAGGCTAGTTCCGGTTTACCCATAAACACGCTGTGCGACAGCGACAGCGTTTAGTAGATGGCGCGCGGAACTATCGCCTGCTTGCGTCGGCGTACCCGACAACTAGGTGGGGTAGTGGTGTCGCCACATATATATATATATATATATATATATATATATATATATATATATATATATATATATATATATATATATATATATATATATATATATATATATATATATATATATATATATATATATATAGATATATATTAATTTTTTATTGTTTATTTGTGATTAAAATAAATTATTAAATAAAAAAATCATGTGTCACTCAGAGAGCTTTCAGTTTTCTCTGTGAATAGCTCTGAGTCTCTACTGATACTCGGATGGCACATGTGCCTGTGTTGAGTTTTGTGACTGAGTAAGAATAGAGGGGTAAGTCTTACTGCAAGTTACCCTCCGTTTGCGTTTGTGGGGACCTACATGGTACCACCAAATGTGACACACCAAAAGTTAACTAAAAAATAAAAAAATGTACCAATTGCGGTGGAAACCACACTGCCAACTATAGGGGCTGCCCTGTTTACGCGCACGTTAGTCAATCTTTGACCAAAAAATCTAATCCTACACCCACTCTCCCCATGAATCTGTTTAGCTCTAATTTCCCTCAGTCAACCCAACCATCTACCAGTCAATTTCCATACGCTAATGTTTTAAAGGCTAGCCAGACTGTAATGAAAAAAGAGCTACCAGCAAACGAAATTCACAGTATTTATTTAAGTCCCCTTCAAGCTTTAATAGAGACTTTAATTCAGTCAGTAAATAGTTTTACAACCAACATGACCTGCATGATGCAGGAAATGATGAAAATGCAATCTACACTGCTGCAGGCGGTATTAAACAAACCATGAACTTAAAAATCTGTTTCTAAAATGCAAACGGCATCCGCCAATATAAAAACGAACTTGAATATATCCTATTGGATAAACAAATTGACGTAATGCAGATCTCTGAGACACATTTGACTTCAAGTCGCGACTCAAACACTATTCTCTGGGAGACACTCGTGAGAATTACCTTCAGGCAACAAGTATTTCCGTCGAAAATTTCCACTAAGACCTGGTGACTTAATCGATTTATTCTCCTCCCAGATTTTCAATCACAGAAAGTCAATACAGTACTTTTTATCAATCACTAGGACCACGTTTTCTGGCAGCTGGTGCTTACAACGCTAAGCATATTTTGTGGGGATCACGGCTAATCACCCCGAAGGGATGTGTTTGATACAATTTCGAAAATGGGGTTAAAGGTAATCATGTGGACAGCCAACCTACTGGCCATCAGATAGAAAAAAGACTCCAGATGTTATTGATTTTAGCAAAGGGCGTACCCAGCGAAATTTGTCTAGTTGATGCCTCACTAGAATTATCTTCAGATCAATCTCCCACTATTATTACCATGAGCAACCCCCGAGAAACCGGCGACGACAGTTACACATTTTAACTGGTTGAAATACAAGAAATACCTCAGTGCCCACTGCACGGATAACATGCAGTTAAGAACGCTTGCAGACATAGATGACTCTATTAGAAAGCTAGATGCAATCCTCAAGCAAGCTGTTCAACATGCTACTTCTACCAATCGACACGTCAGATACAATAGGATCCGTTCTGTAAATGTAGAACGGCTTTTGTCTGAAAAAAGAAGAGTTCGAAGAGAATGGCAACGATACAGATCCCCGCAGTTAAAAATTGGGCTCAAAGAATGTACCAAACAGCTTAGAAAATTATTAGATTATAAAAATTCTGCATCTTTGCAGAAATTTCTCCAAGATCTCGACGCAACGCCACAAACAGATTATTCGCTATGGCGAGAAACTAGAGGACTTCAAAAACCTGAGATATGTAAGCTTCCCCTACGAACTTTGGGCGGAGTTTGGGCAATAACTGATACTTTAAAAGGGAATCTTTTTGTAAACTCTTTGAAAAACGTTTTTACTCCAAACATATCTGCTGATATAGTTGAGCTACCAACAGTGGTCGCTGAAGCAGCCATTCCTCTGAGATTTAATATTCGGGATATTGAAACCGCTATTGATGGCTTAAACTCGAGTAAAACCACTGGTAATGACAAAATAGTAATAAGATGCTTTTAGAACTGCCCCGTATAGTAAGAAAGACAATTCTTTTTTTTTTTAATGCTATTTTACGCCTCGAATCCTACTGAATGGAAGTTTTCGTTGCTTACCATGATACCTAAGCCCGGAAAAGACCGTACGAAAGCAGAATCTTATAGACCTATTAGCCTATTATATGTCAAAACTATTTGAAAAATTACTTATGAGTAAGCTGACCCCCACACTAAATGAGAATGGATGCATGCCAGATCACCAATTTGGATTCAGAAGAAAACATAGCACTATTGAACAAACACACAGACCTGTAAACGTAGTTAGAAAAACGTTAGAAGAAAAGAAATATTGTTCTGCCCTCTTCATTGACGTTTCCCAGGCTTTTGACAAAGTATGGCATGAAGGTTTAATTTTGAAATAAAAGCAAAACTTACCCGCAAACACTCATAAGCTATTTAACTTGACGAAAATTTACCATCAAAGAAGGTAATTTTCTGAGCACACCTCAACCGATTCAAGCCGGAGTTCCCCAAAGCAGCATTTTGGGTCCTATCTTATATTTAATATATGCCTCTGATATGCCAATAAGCAATCATATTCACGTATCAACATTCGCTGATGATACAGCTTCCATAAGCCACGAAAACCCTCAAGAAGCATCCCGCAAATTACAGGAATATATATCTCAGTTGGAAAAATGGCTACAACAATGGAGGATAAAGGTTAACGAACAAAAATGTGTACATATTACATTTACATTGCGCAAGGAAACATGCCGCCTATAGATATCAACAGACAGACTATACCGCAACACAGCGAGGTTAAATACATCGGTATTCACCTTGATTGTCGATTAACATGGAAAACCCACATAGAAGTAAAGTTGATCCAAATGAAATTAAAAACAGTTCAAATTAATTGGCTTATTGGGAGAAATTCTACACTAAGCCTATACTGTAAACATCTACTATACAACTCGATTCTAAAACCAATATGGTACTACGGGATTCAGTTATGGGGTACTGCGTCAGCGTCAAATATAGAGAAAATTCAAAGGCGACAAAATAAAATCCACCGAACGATTACAGCCGCTCCGTGGTATGTCAAAAATTCGTGCATTCACAAAGATCTAAACGTCCCGATGGTAAAAACTGTGTTTTCAAAATATGTGACAACGTATATAAAGAAGCTTGAGTTCAACCCCAATCCACTGGCCCGCAATATTCGAAATTATAGAGGTCACACTCGGCTGAGAAGGAGGGACACCCTTGCTCTCAGCCGATTATGTGAGACGTGAAAGACATCCACAGAAGCAATCGCAGAAACTAATTTCTTTTTGCCTAGCATTGGCTGGACTTAATAATAATAAACAGTTATGGAGCTAAGATTTGATTACTTATTGCAAAGACAATATACAGACAGACTTTTCATTGCTCTCTTGAGTGAGAATCAACATATTGAAATTGATGGTAACCACATTGGAATTCACATCGGGAATTTCACGAAGCAGTCGTGAATATGACATGGCTATTGTTGTTCGCACATTCGTATGAATAATTTAGTGTGTGTGTTTTTGTGTGTGCTCACAGCAGAAGCGACTAATTTGAAATCAAATTTTTATTTTCTGTTCTGTGTGGCTGGGGTAAAATACTTTTCTGTATGGCAAAGGTTTCTTATTCGGAAAGTGGGGCTTAAAACAAAGCATTTGTGGTTTTGCGTATAAGAAAGATTTGCCATGTCATGACGAAGCATAATGCGTGCATATTAGAACACTTGACAATATAAAATAAATATGCATGCATAAGATCTTTTATAAAGATCGATAGTGCAAGTGGTAAAGCGTTGGTCCTTCAATTTTATGATGCCGGGTTCAAGTCCGCTGAGAAATGTGTTTATTTTTTTAATTGTTCATCCTTTTTTTGAAAGCAAACTAATATTTATTTTTATAAAAAATAATAAGAATAGTTTCTACTTTAGCATAAATTATCCAGTATTAAATAATGTTACTAAACCACATTCAATTGCTGCTGCTATAGCAGATCAATACAGCAAATAAATCTATGTATATCTTCTAAAAATAGTCATAACGATGTTTCTTAACTCACATATGTAAATTAATTCATGTGCGCATGAAACTGTGTTAGTTTTGTACGATTTCAATACCTTTGTTTATGTTAGTTTTTTTGATGCTTTTGCGCAATTCGTCTGAAGAAGCTCATAAATTTCACAAAATCTAATCCAATCAAACATTTTGTTCGTCAATGAATATGTGCAATTTTAGGAAGTTTTTGTTTTTCGTATATTGGATTTTAATCTTACGGTAGGAAAAGGAAGAATTTTGCAGATGAATTAAAATATTTCATATTTCTTTTATATTAATACATTATTTACAAAATAATAATTAACTTAAATTAATATAATTAAATTAATATCATTATAATATATAAAAAAACATGCAGTTGCATGGAAGAACTTAGACAGCAAATAATTAAAAAATAAAACTGAAAAGAAGTCCAAACTATTATTCACGAATATAGCTCAAGACAGATTATTTGATTTAAAGTATTTTCTATATATGTATGTAGTTATATACTCGTATGTAAGTGGATACCCATCCAAAGACAAGTTCACACATACAAAGAAGCACGAAGCAGTAAGAAGTTTTTACACATTTTTTTTAGTTTCCATAACTCAAGTCTACACGTCAAAACGATTGTGTTGCCGGTTGTAGTATTTCGAATGGCGTTTGTGAAAAAACATGGAAGCAAGTCCACTTGAGTGAGCCCTGCACACATAATGTACATATACATTTTTAGAGGCAAATGTCAAATGTAAATGGAAAAAGACGCCGCACCTTATGTTAAAATATGTTTTACTAAACATTATTTATCCTAATATAAATTTAAAATTTCTTGAATGTTTAAATACTTGAAATAATTTTTTATAGATTTCTGATTATAATAATTTTCGATTATGAAGTGGTTTATTATGCGTTGGAACACAATCATGGTTGAACTACATTTTTCCATAGGAAATAAATGTTTATATATAGGTTATTGCATTATATACGGTTTTATTTACAAAACTTTGTAAATCAATGTATAGATATTGAAGTTCATAAAATTTACTTCAAACCTGAACATCATATACATACTATGCAAATGCGAAGAATCAGTGTTCATAGATATGTATGCATACATAGTGGTTTAATTTGTTATAAAATGTGATTACAGTATTTCAAACTGATCTGACAAAGAAAAAAAAAAGGTTTAAAACCTCTTAATCTAAAAATTATTTAGATACATTTTCTGATGGAATAGGCAACAGACGAACATATGAATATTAAAATGTTAACATCAGATTAATGATCAGAAGACAAATATGTGCATACATATGTACATTCATATGCATGTATGGATGTATATGATTTGTCAAGGTTAAATTTCATAATACTACATCTTCTATAACAGGCATGAAATAATTCTGCTCTAGTTTTGGTCCAGTAAAATGATATAATACTGGTTAATTTATGGAAGATAGTAAAATACTTTTACTACTATTTATAAAAATGATTATTAATATGAAAAAAGTCCGATAAAACACAGCATTTTGCTGGGGCTCAAACCCTAAAAGCCACAAAAACTATAGACCAACCCGTGAACCATTGAGCTAAAGACACCCATACTATATTTGTTGATTTTGTACATAAGAGAGTCAAAGTATTTGCTGGTGCAATTCTGAATTAACTACAATTTCTATAATTCTATACATAACATTCCCCAAAAAATAACTTTTAGTCTTCTTCTGGTGCAGCCATGAAGATTTGCTGTGCAATTCGAATGTGGCTTTTTTGGGGATAAAACAATAAATTAAATAAATACATATTATTATTTATTAATTTTATACACCAATTCTTTCTTTTTTTACTAATTTACAATATAAATTTTAAAAAAAATTCCCATAATTAGTTATAATGCCTCGTCTTCGATTGCTATGATTGAAATTCGTTTTCATTCCAATTCCAACAAATAAATAAATAATATTCTTGCATTCATATCCATACACACATATGCATGCCGTAAACATGAAAGCAAGCATACAACATTCGCACATGTAGTAAATACACACGCTCATATAGAACGCAAACACCAGAATGTGTATCTACATGTTTTGCCTTTGCATTGCCGAGCACACTTCGGGTTTTGGTCCAATAGGCAGCCACGGTTTTTTAACTCATTTCGCTGAGTGAAGAGAACAATGTAATGTCTTTATAGTATATTGTCTTTGCTTATTGTTAGTCCAATTTATATTGAAGATACAATAAATAATAAGTGAGAAAAAAAAAATATATATATATATAATAATTAATTATAATGTGAGAGTAAGTCAGTTGTCGTCAATTCAGTAGAAAATTAAGATTTTTTTCTCAGCGAATTTATTGACAAGGCAAGTTGCACACGGTAGTTGCAATTGTGTATGTGTGCCACCGTAATAATTTTCAGAAGGATAATTATTGAAACATTTTGGCTGATCTTAGAGCTACTTCGAACACGCCTCTCGTCCTCATCAGAGGTCTTTCAATGAAAGGTAATTTTTCCCCAAGCAATTATTTTGTCTCAGAAATCAACAGCACACCAACTATGAACCCTCCCAGGAATCGAACATGGTCCTTCAGCTATTGTAATCTGCTCATCCAGACAACTACGCTTATTGCAGGTGGTGAACGGACTGATCAAATTCTGTCCCTGTACTGTCTCATTCCACCACACTCTAAACTACTGTGACTCATTATTACCCCTCATTTAATACGTTAAGTCTCTCTTTCTATTTTGATTACATTTCAGTGGTTCATAGTATCTATATTACTTTTTTAGTGGACAGTGAAGTTCAGTTTACGAGCCTTAAGAAATATTCGTACTGAAAATCTCTTTGCGGAAGGGGGCTTCGTTGAAATTGAACAGAGCATGCAGATCCTGCGTTGTGGTCTAGATAGATAGATAGATATATTTAAGGGTGTTAAACTGCGACCTGAAAGATCTATTGTGATGCCCCTATTTATTAGAGAGATGAGGATAGTCTCATCTATAAATCTTCTGTCAGGTTAATTTCCGACAGGAATTCATATATTTTGGAGGAATCAAGATGAGGGATCTTGCTCATATCTAAGATATATTCTCCAAAACACCTGTGTCTTTTGTGTGCCAATGGTCCGCAGTCTGTGATCAGGTGCAGTGAGGTTTCGTCACTTTCTCCACAGAATCGACAGATAGCATCTGAAGATATACCCAACTTGTTCAAATGGTAGTTGAGTCTACAATGTCTGCTTAAAATGCCTGTGATGATTTTTAATTTACCCCTAGGCATATTTATTAACTCCTTTGGTTTTTTAGGATTAAAATCTCCCAGAAGAGCTTTGGACTGTCTTAATCCCGGAAGAGTTTTCCAGGTTTGACTTCGTTTTGCATCTGTACATTTCTTCAGCAGACCTCCAATGGTATTGGATGATAGTCCACAGAAGGGTTCAGGGCCGTTGAAGTGAGAGGCCGCAGCCTTCCTAGCTAAGCTATCAGCCTTCTCATTTCTTTCTACTCCTATGTGGCCTGGTACCCACATTAGAGATAACTTGTTCATACTGCCTAGGGAGTTTAGCTTCCCAATACAGTCCCACACAAGTTTGGACCTCACTAAGGGTGAGCTCAGACCCTTGAGTGCCGCTTGACTATCAGATAGTATCACGATGTTTTTTCCCCCGATACTTCCTGTCAATGTTGATCTGGGCACATCTTTCAATAGCGTGAATTTCCGCTTGAAAAATGCTTGGAAAAGAACCCATTGGTTCCCAGTAATTGGTTCTATGCCCAAATACTCCTGCCCCAGTTCCGTCCATTGTCTTAGAACCGTCAGTATACTATAAGAGGGAATTTTCTCTAATTTTATACGTCTCAGTTAGACCTTTCCATTCTTTTTTGCAACTCATCATTGTACAGTATTTGTGTGCAAAATTGAATTTTCTTGGCATAAAATCCTTGTGAGATTTTAGTATACCGTATTCTTGAGTAGAATTTTTACCCCATATATTTTGGGTGTAATTTGATTCTCTCGAAATAACTTCTTGTATTCTGGTAAGAGATTTCCTAGCTGAGTCTTGAATTATTAGATCTAGTATAACTTCCATTGCTGTTCTTGGACAGGTGCGCATAGCTCCAGTGATAACAAGGCAGGCAAGGCGTTGTACTTTACTTAATGCAGATTTCGTTGTCTTAAGGGTGACTCTATTTGACCAGGCTACAGAACCATAGGTGATGATTGGTCTCACCATCATGGTATACATCCAGCGAACGATTTTTGGGTTACATCCCCAAGATTTACCAGCAAGCCGTCTACATATCATTAAGGAAGCTGTAGCCCTCTTGGTGGTTGCTGTCAGATGAGCCTTCCTCAATAACTTTTTGTCGAAAATGACTCCGAGGTATTTGGTCTCAGAGCTAATATCGACCTGTGTACCATTTAGAAGAATAGGTTTCATATATGGTAGAGATCTTTTTCTAGTGAACGGCTGAATGGTGGTCTTTGAGGCATTGATGTTCAATCCTGTTCCCCTGCACCATTCACTAGCTGCTAATAAGTCCCTCCGGATAATATCACAAAGAGTGGATTCAGATTTTCCTCTAGCTATTATCACAATATCGTCCGCATATCCCTGACATGATATGCCTAGATTTGTGAGTTTTACCAGAAGATCATCAACTACAATGCTCCACAAAATGGGTGATAATACCCCACCCTGCGGACATCCTTTATTAACTTTGACTTTAACAGTTTTGTCTCCTGCTTCAGCTTCAGTCAGTCTACTGTTGAGTAAAGCTCGTATCCAATTGGAAGTGGTATTATCTATTCCTCTATTGTTAAGAGCCCTGTCCCCCGTACGCTTAGCTACATTGAATAGCCTACGCACCTTAGTACGTCTAGTAGACAGACTAGAGTTCCACCAAGGAACATTTCTGGCGGTTTTTCTTTGTTCTTAGAGAACAAGATAAAACATAGGATTCGGAAATGATTTCTTTCAGCTCATTGACACCCTCCTCTAGCTCCACCGGATTTTATATATTCCTTGGATGTTTGAGGATGAGTCAACTATCGAAGAATTCCCAGTTAGTATACCTAGGATTTCTAAAAACTACCGTTTTTGTGACGATACCTCCTATATCGAACTCAATTATGCTGTGGTCCGACAGAGAGGGTTCGTCCGAAACTTTCCAATTGTTACCAATATCAGTTATCAGAAATCAAGAACTTTTTCCATAATTACATTTCTAAAAATGGGTGTGTTCCCCTTATTCAATATATATAAATTAAGTGATAATGAAAATTCTAGAACTGACTCACCCCGTTTATTGGTGTCACTGCTACTCCAGATGGTATTGTGTGCGTTTTAGTCACAGCCCACCAAAAGTGGAATTCTTTTGGATAGGCAATACCTCGCCAGCTTATAGACTTCTTCCGGGATGTCATTCATATCTCCCGGAAAGTAGGCCGATGCAACGACTATGTCTCGAGAGACCCCATTATCTCTGTACTTTACCATGATGGGTGTGAGATCTCGCGACATGAATTCTGAAAGACAAAAGTAGTTAATATCATTTCTAATCAGGAAACAGGTGCGGGGAATGTCAGCATTGGCATCCCATATTACCTTTGTAAACTTACTATAAAGGCCCCTAATTTGACCTTTGTAACACCATGGCTCTTGAATGAGGGCCAGCCCCATGTTGTTCTTGGCAAACACCCTCCCGATGACAGCCGAGGCTGCTCTGGCATGATGGATGTTTGCTTGAGCCACTTTCAGTCTCGTCATCTTATGGAACAGGTTGTGACGGGATGGTGTTATTCCCATCTTCGTCCTCCTCGTCCATAGAGACATCCTCCAGACTGTGTACCAGCGAAGGACAGTATGCGGCCTCAGCCCCTATCTAAACACTGGGGGCCCTGGAAGAGATTTCCGGGGCCACAGTCTCCGGTTCAGCTGGGGGAAGCCTACTACTCGTAGTTACCTCTGACAGAGGTGGGATGTTTGTCTCCTTTACTTCCTTTGCCTTGGGCTTTTCCTGAGTACGTTTGGAACAACCGACTTTGATTTTGCTAGATCGGTAGTTCAACGCATATCCCGAGCTCTTTATTAATTGCATGGACCCATCATCTATTTCTACGGACAACAACTGTCCGTTGCCCTCGTCCTTGCAACTCTATACTCTCCAGAAATTGTTGTTCAGCCCAATATTTTAGCTGGAGAGAAACTTTAGTGACACAGCTACCTCTTGTCCACTACTACGAGGGAGGAAGATGAAGACTGTGTGTGATTGTGGGATGTTGTCTCCCACTTTGGCGACCAAACTGACGCCCTCTCTCACTGAAAGCTGCGTCACGACCCCTTTCAGCCATTCCACCGAGTCCGTCGAACAGCATTCGATGCTCAGGAAGCCAGGCTTGAAGTGGATACCATCGAAGAAGAATTCTTTGGTCCACTCATCAACCAGCCTCTCAAGCAACATCTGCTCAACACTTGTCAGCTCCTTGCTAGTCAGGATGGTGTTCGGATAGTCCGCAGCAACAATAGCCACTTTGGTGACGGACGCCACCTTAGCGTAGCTACCTGCTGCCTTGGACCCTCCACGACTAGGTGGGCCTGACGGTGTTGCCGTCTTCCTCTTTTTGGCTGGGTCAAGATTAGGAGAAAAGGTATTTCGTACCCTTTTCTTCAGGTTCTTGTTTACATTCGGTTGTGATATTGTGCCAGCCGAATCCTTTACAACCCTGTGCTCCTTTGCCTTGGCAAGAGCATCATCTGGTTGCAAACCCTGAGACCGGCAGGTGAGGTACCATCTGACTCCAGCTCCACTTAGCTCCTTTCTTCTCGGGTCATCCAAACCCCCAGGTTGACCACGATCAGGAAGAGGGATTCCTCTCTTGGCCATCCTGGAGGTTTTCTCCGAGGTGGTAGGACGGGATGGATTACTCTTTGTCCCCCAGTTTTACTCCCAGTGTCAACAATCTCTCCTTAGTGGAGATGGAAGTTTGTTGAGTTGGTCCCATTTTTGCCCTGGCAGCAGCAGAAGTGGATGGCACATCATCGGAAGAAAGTTTCCGAATTCCTGCACCACCCATCCCGTATACTGTCATTGGGGGTCCCATAGGTTCACCCACTGTTTTGGTCACGGATCATTGACCGCTCCAGCATTTGATTTGGGCTTTGGGGGGGTGCTCTTACCCCATTAAGCATTGGCTCATCAAGGATTCTTTGCTCCATCTGATTTGCCAATTGAATTGCGGTGATGTCCCGCGGAATTTTTTGATTTAATTTATATTTCTTCATGAAAATTCTTTCTTGCGGAGAATATAAAGACCACTCGGACAGAGATCCGCAATATCCGAGCTAGGCTATTACCACCGAAGAGCGCCTCTTATTCTATTAAGGAGTATCAAACACTGAGCGCTACATCCTGACCTTAGCTAGTTTACGACTAGACTATTTAACAGGGCCTTTAGCCTGGCAGATCATCAGTACGGGTCGCGTGAGACCTTGATCCAGCCCTTACCTTCGAACCATAGTCAAGCTGTATTTCTCAATGCTGTTCTATTAAGGAGTATCAAACACTGAGCGCTACATCCTGACCTTAGCTAGATCCAGCACCATCAGACAATTGATGCCATTGTAGACCTATTACCAGCTGGTACCCTCGGGGAGGGTTCAGTCGAAGGATTTTCTACCGACCTTTGTTGTGGTCTAATACCTCCTTTATTTTGTAACTCCTCGCATATTTTATATAAAGAAATACAACTCTTAAAAGCTTGTAAATTCTCTATGTCGATGAAATCAGCGCTTTGCGCAGATTATGAGCTTAAAAGCAATCTGGATTTCAATGCAACTCCACCAAGCCGACTGGTCAAACACCCTCAATGGACTTTAAGCGCAGAGTAATTTTTCAAAAAACTAACAAGGTATGGTATGGGAGGCACAGACTCTATTGTCTACTAGCAGCTCTTCCTAGACACTATTACACCACTCAAAGAAAAGAATTGATCTCCGATTTTCACTGATGGTTCAAAAAACTAGGGTGCAGATGCTTTCGCAGTCGTGGACGAGAATGGAACATATATTTCCAGAGGATTATTTCCGCATGGTTCGAGCGTTCTTGAAGCAGAAGAGCAAGCCGTATTCTATCTATCAGCATGAACAAATGCTACACGCAACTTCGATTGGCTCACATGCTAATCACCCACATGCATCTCTTTACGAACGAACCTCAACCCTGATGTTGCTTCTGCAATAATTCACCTCTCACCATCTCACATCTCATTTCTCCCTGTCCCATCATTTCCACCACCCGAAGCTTAGTATTCCAAAATATAAATCCTTCAGAAATTCTTTCATCCCCACATACAAAATATATATACAATCTACAGTTTTCTACGGCAACTAAGAATTAAAAACATAATATAAATACATCTGAATTTTCTTTTTTTCTTATTATATAAAATCTCAATCATCATAAGCCGATAACCCTGGCATCTACAGCTTATATAATTATTTATATTTTTAATTGTGATTAATTTTAATAAAAGTAATAAATAAAAAAAAAATTTGGGACAGGCAGAAGTCCACATTTACGAGTATCATACGCTTGAAGATATACTTCATACAAAAAATGTATACTGTCATAAAAATATATATTATTTATAAAAATTATATATATATATATATATATATATATATATATATATATATATGTATATATATATATATATATATATATATATATATATATATATATATATATATATATATATATATATATGTATATACATCCATATATATATATATATATATATATATATATATATATATATATATATATATATGTATATACATACTACTATATATTTTATTTTACATAAAACAATACCACTCATAAATGACATAACTTTTTAGCAGAATACGATGGTTGCTCGTTTGCTCGTTCATGCAAGATGAAGGGCAAGCCCGCGCTGGGTCCCACCCCAGCTACGTTTAGTATTAAAGGAAGGTGTGGAGATCGCGGCGGCAGACCGAGCACGGCGGTTGATCGCAGCCCTCTACGAAGTGTTTCACCCTGAGGCATCGGAAGCACAGCTTTTTGAGGCCGGCGGTTTGGTACCGTTCCCTGACCGGCAGCTTCAGGAAAGTGGTGCACCGTGTGATGTGGTGTCCCCACCGGCTGCACATCGCGCACGGTCTCTTGGGGTGCGGTGGCAGATTCGACGGCTTGGCCAGTATTAAGTCCGTAGCAGCCGCTGTCCTGTGGTTTCGTCTCGTGGAGAGGCCTTCTGGGCAGGACAGGAGTCGATGGCATCACGTCGGCATTGCGCCAGTGAGGGAAATACGGATCCGTAGATACGCGAACATCCCTGTGGGGGCCCCATATAACGGCCGACTCTCCAGTCTGCTCGGCAACAAAAGTTCGCCTAGGGAAATGGGCAAAGAATGAAAAGATTAGTAGTAGTACTTTTATTAGAAAGATTAGTATGCTACCATTATCTTGTTGCAGCCAAGATCCGCATGCGGCTGTGCAATGCGAAGAAGCTGGATGTCGCTAAGCTGCAATCACAACGGACGGCCGAGTCCTATTCCGCTCAACTCTCGGCTAAGCTCAACCAGCCAACCTCTGGACCCGACGACGCCGGTGGAAGCCGCATACAAAAACACTGATTGGACCTTATCAGTGCGGCTTTCGACCTGGTAAATCCACCATAGACCAGATTTTCACACTACGCCAAATCCTGGAAAAGACCCACGAAAACCAAATCGACACCCATCATCTCTTTGTTGATTATAAAGCTGCGTTCTATAGCCCGATGCGGAATTGCCTATACGCGACAATGTTTGATTTCGGTATACCTGCAAAGTTGATCAGACTCTGCAGAATGACGTTGAGCAAAACATTCAGCTCCGTCAAGGTAGGAAATGACCTCTCCGAGACCTTTAATACTGAGCGAGGTTTCAGACAAGGCGACCCGTTATCCTGCGATCTCTTCAACTTCCTGCGAAAGGCCGGTGTGCATCGTAATGGCAACATTTTCTACAAAGGTGTCCAGCTCCTTGCGTACGCTGATGATATCGATATTATCGGTCGGACCAAGAGGGATGTGACTGCTGCTTTCACTGCTATCGAAAAAGAATCAGCCAAAGTGGGTCTGACGGTAAAAGAGGGCAAAACAAAGTATATGCTGTCTGCAAACAGAGGAGCGCGGCGTCTAGGCCCCCACGTTCCAGCAGGCAACTACAACTTTGAAGTCGTCAAAGAATTTACATACCTTGGCACCGCCGTTAACACCAATAATGATGTCAGCCTGGAGATAACGCGAAGAATTACAATTGCTAATAGGTGCTACTATAGGCTCAGTAAGCAATTGGGTTGCAGAGCCCTCTCTCGATCGACGAAGCTGACACTCTACAAGACGCTCATTCTGCCGGTGCTTTTTTATGGCGCTGAGGCATGGGTGGTATCGCAGGCGAATGCAGCCGCTCTTGGGGTGTTCGAGAGAAAAGTTCTTCGCAAAATCTTTGGTCCTGTTCGAGTTGACGACGACTGCCGTATTCGAATGAACCACGAGCTGTATGAGCTCTACGCTGACAACGACGTATTTCTGTGTATAAGCATTCAGCGACTACCGTGGCTGGGTCATGTCCATCGTATGGATGAAGAAGCTCCAGCGAAAAAGGTATTTGAGACGAAAGCCGAAGGTCGACGACAAAGAGGGAGACCATGCCTCCGATGGATGGACCAAGCTGGTGAAGCACTGACCACGCTTGGTGTAACTGATTGGAGAAGGCGCGCGCGAAGCATAGGCGCCTGGCGAGAGTTGCTCAAGTCGGCCGTGACCCGCCCGCGGGTTGTAAGGGCCACCTAAGAAGAAGAAGATACGCGAACATCCCTGTGGGGGCCCCATATAACGGCCGACTCTCCAGTCTGCTCGGCAGCAAAACTTCGCCTAGGGAAATGGGCAAAGAATGAAAAGATTAATATGCTACTTTAGTAGGAGTTAGAAATAATCAACTTCAGATAATACAAAATTTTGATTCTACATGTGTACGTGCTAATAAACATCACTACATATCTAAATACGGGGGTACGCTGTGTGATACGGAATGCTAAATGCTACAGAGTGCTAAATGTTACGGAGTGCTAAATGCTACGGAGTGCTAAAGGCTACGGCGTGTTAGATGCTACAGGGTGCCAAATACTATAGCGAATGGTACTTACTCAGCGCTCGACCCAGCTTTGGTGAGTAGCACCAGTTTAGCGATGTCCCGCGTGACCTCTCCGCGCGCTGTCGGCACTTTCGCAATCCGCAACTTACCATCCGCATCAAAGTGATCCTTAGTGATTCTTCCTAGCCGCCCTTCATTTGGAGGTAGGTTGTCGTCCTGCAGCACCACCAGGTCGCCTGCTTCGGCATTTTTCTGGACTGTTTGCCACTTGGTTCAACGCTAGCATTTCAGAAGATACTCTTTTTTCTACCGCCATCGATTTAAAATAGAGAGGTAGGGTGTAGTCTCCTCAGGTGTGGCTGGTGTTAGAAATGATCCCCCTACTAAGAAATGCCCAGGGGTGAGTGGCTGGAAGTCAGTGGGGTCGTTAGTCAGAGCGCTAATAGGACGGGAATTGAGTCATGCTTCAATCCGAGCGAGTACTGTAGAATGTATATGTTAGCTGGCTCCCCATTTGTCTGAAGTGATGATTGAAGCTTTTCACTGCTGCTTCAACCGATGTACCCATTGTTGAGTGGTTGCTTGTTCTTTGGATTCTCGAATCACTCTCTCGAACACTTGGCCCTTTTCGCTCTAACAAAGTTTCTGCCATTATCCGAATGGATGCTTGCCGGATACACCCGCCGCCCGATGAAGCGGGATATTGCAGCTAAAAACGCCAACCATCCAGCCGGGTCGAACAGTTGGACAACTCTTTCCATTTGGTAATCTGGATCTTAAATTGAATGGAGTGCACGTGAAAGACGAAGTGTCGGACTTCGCGATCCACCGGATTCCTAAGGTTTTGGTTAAACTGGCTTCATCCAGCTGCAAGAAATCCTCTCACAATAGGTGGTCCGGAGGGAGCGACTGGAGAATGGGAGATGAGTTCGCAGTCCATTTGCGCATGGAGAACCCGGCAGAATTTAGGGAGCGCATCAATTCATCGCGTGTTTTTTATCTGCATGAATTGTATCTTGGCTTAAATACATAGGGTCGTGCACACAACCTCAAACTCCAGATGGGATCCTAAAAGTATGAAAGCATATATGTTTCACTACCCTCCGCTTAATATTGTTCGTACCGAACATTGGTAGTACTGCAACCTTTATCAGGAGATAGCTTCTCCATATGAACGACTTTCATTTCTCGCCAACTGGATGCGGTATACTACATCGTTGATCCGCGTTCCTTGTAAGGACCTTCCAAGTGTGTTTGCAGTTTTGGGGATAATCCCTTTTCCTTTTCAGATTATGAAGCATAACTAGCTGCCCTTCCTGAAATCGGAGTTTACTCGTACATCATATCTGGCTTTCATTTTGTCACTCATCAGTTGTGTTCGCTTTCTGATGTTTCCATGAATTTCATTCAACTGTCTTCATTTGTCAGCTACATAACTGCTACCGAATTTCAGATCTGCAGGTAATCTTATATCACAACCGGAAATAGCCTTAGCTGGTGTTGTAGATCTTGTATCGTGAGTTGCCGATCGGTATGCCATTAGGAACAGGGGTATGTGTTGGTCCCAATCTTTCTGATTTCTGTCCACGACTTTCCTTACGTGTTCCTCAAGCGTACGATTAAATCTTTGCACCACTCCGTCGGATTTCGTGTGTAAAAAGGTTGTGCGAGTTTTGCGTATGCCCATCAATTCACTCATTTCCGTGAATATCGCTGACTCGAAATTTCTGCCTTGATCCAAGTGCAACTCAAGGGGAGCTCCAAATCTGCAGACCCAATTATTAATAAATGCATCTGTAAGCTTATTGATCGGGGATGAGATATACTTTTGGCCATTCACTAAAATAATCGATTACGACGAGAACATATTTGTTGCCGGAATCACTAATTGGAAACGGACCTGCGATGTCCATTGCAATACGCTCAAATGGCGCTCTCACGTTTTATAAATGCATTTTCCCCTGACTGCGACGGCTCGGACCCTTGGAAGCTGTACACTTTTCACAAGCACTAATCCAGTCAACTACCGATTGCTGGCAACCAACCCAATAAAATCGTGTTTTAATTTTCTCTACTGTTTGTGTTATTCCCAAATGTCCTCCGCTTGTCCCACTATGGTATTCCTTGAGAATTTCGCTTATTCTTGCCTTGGGCACCACAATCAAGCTCTTCGTGGTTTTTCCATATTCGCTTTCCCACAGGCGGAATAGGCATCCATCTTGCAACTTTAAGCTATTGCATTGAGCCCAATATGCCTTAGTTACGGGACTTTCCGTCGAGATTTCATTCCATTCTGGTCGCTTTCCTTCTTTCTCACTTGACACGATTTTTGCCAATTCTGGGTCAATTCGTTGTTCTCCTTTTATTTTCTCTGCTGTCCATTCTTTGTCTGGTAAAACAACCATTAAGCGGACATCGACTACTTCTTCTTTCCCTTCAGCCTTATAACAGTACTTACATTCCACATTGCAAGGACGTCGTGATAATGCATCAGCATTCTCGTGGCTTCCGCCTCTGCGATGTTCTATTGTGAAATCATAGCTATTAAGTTTCTCAATCGATCTCGCCACCTGACCTTCGGGATTTTTGAACTGTAATAGCCAACGCAGAACAGCGTGATCCGTTCTCAATAAGAACTTTTGTCCATACAAGTACTTGTTAAAGTGTTAATTGCTCTTTCAGTCTATTGAATGCCTTCTCCTTTTCGCTTTTCCACTCGAAAGGACAATTCTTCCTCGTTAATTCATGCAGACTACCAGCCACGTCTGCTAAGCTTGGATCAAAGCGTCTGTAGTATGTGCAAAGCCCCGAGAAGCTGAGTAGCTCATGCAAATTAGTTGGTCTTCGCCACTCCCTTAGTGAGTCTATCTTATCTGGATCTGTGTGTACTCCTTCAGGTGTGACTTTATGTCCAAGGTACTTGGTTTCTCTCTTGAATTACGAGCATTTCTTTGCGTTCAGCTTCAACCCTGAAGCTACTATTCGCATCAATACTTCTTCCGAATTCTTTAAGTGGTCCTCGAAATCCTTTCCCATAACGGTGATGTCATCTCGGTACACCAGACATGCTTTCTAGTGGAGACCCTTTAGCTGGTATCTTACTTTTCGTGTCTCGCTGTTGGATCTCACAGTTACAATTGCCGAAATTGCCTGACAATTTCCAATTACTTGTCCGTTCTCAATAGTTGTAGCGATATTTCCAAGACTGACCACTCTTGCTGGCAATATTCTGCTCTGCTGTTCTTCTACGAGGGTTTTTCCAATTATTATGTCGTCCAATACCAATTTTTCATCAGTCTCCACCACCCACAACTTGTTTTTCTCCCCATCTCCACCCATTTTGGCCATATAGCTGCCTCTGACTTTGGTGGGATTTTCGTCCGCCTCGATACAATAGCTTCTCCTCCATACTTACACTCACCAGCGGATAACGGTATTTCGGTGTTAGCATATTTCAACATTCGGCTTTTCAAATCTGTGGTGAATCCATTCCGAATCATAAAATCTACACCTACGAGATCTCTTATGATTATGGAATGTGATGCACCCGTATCCTATGTATCCACGATTTTTCTTCCATTTACTACGCTGAGTTAGGCTGTTGATTTTCGTTGCCATCTGAGAAAGGAAGATTCTTGGGCCATATGTTGTGGGAGTCCGTTCATTTGCAGGCTTAACAATCTTTTCCGATTCCCTCTTTCGGACTTTGTCATGCTTTGGCAATCTTACCGGATGGGGTGTTGGATAACGTTTCCATCTCTACTGACAATCACGAGCCATGTGCCCAACATCACCTCAGGTAAAGCATTTGCTCGCGAAACTTTGTCCGCTTTCGACCCCTATCTGATGGGCTCTGTATAGTGGCTGGCACACCAATGCTGCAGTCTCTGATGTCAAAGCGCTAGCTACTGTCCTTATATATGTAGCTTTCGGATTTGTTATCGCAGAACGCTTTATTTCCGCATCGCTAATGTCATATACGAAGGTATCCATCATACGAGTACACCTCTCAGTAATCTCTCCTGGATAGGCAAGACGAGCCAACCGTTCCACTTCCGCCTCAAACTATTGTAGAGACTCACCACTCTTCTGTACACGAGTTCGGAGCTCTACTTGGTACATCTGCTCCCGATGTTCACTACCATACTTGCGCTGAACGGCATTCATCTAGCTGTCATAACAGTCTCGCTCACTTTCTGAGATAGTTTGAAGTACATCAGTAGCGGCACTTTGCAACGACGCCGTTAATGTAGCCACTTTTTCGCGAGTACTCCAACCATTTGTGCTAGCGGTAGTCTCAAACTGCATTCTGAAGACGCTAAATGTCGTGGTTCCATCATAGGTCGGAGTTCAGTTTTATTGAAGATAAGTGTGGCACAGACAATGAACCTTCCTGTAGTAGATGAATCCTTTGCTCTATTTGTTGTTTAAATTCGTTCTGCTTTTGCTCGTTCGCAATGAATTTTTGTTCTACATATTTTTCGAACGACTCCTGCCGTGTCTCAATTTCCTGTGTAGCATCTCGGACATTTCTTTCATCTGCTGTGAGTTATTTTGCACTTCTTGAATAAGTAGTATGTAACTCTGCTGTAACTGGTATTTGACATCCGCTTTGACGGATTGTATTGCCCCGATGAGTGCGCTCATGTAAAAATTACAAGTATTAGTTCCTTGCGGTGTTTCTTCTTCTCGAGATGTCGTTTGCTCATCAAATTGGACTTCATGCTCATCGACGCCTATACCCTGCTCCTCCAAAGCGCTTCTTGACCGCATCTGCAGATCCGCTTTAAGCCCTTGTGTTTGCAAATTTAAGCACTCAAGCTCCTTCTTGAGCTTCTCCAATCTCAGTTCTTCAAATTTAACCATTGTTTATTACAGATACACAATCCCACTTCTGACACCAATTGTTACGAAATTGCCTTCCTGAGTTATTGTAACACTCAATACTTGGATTATGTAGTAATCAAATGAGGACTCTGACATGCGACCGAAGCGCAGTGTCTCTGTGGCAACTGTAGGGGGTTGGGTGAGTCTCCTTGGGACAACCATGCTCAGTGAGGAGGAAGTCCTTCTGGAGTCCGACTCGGAGAAGTTTGAGGTTGATGTCACGGTGGTGGAGGTGATCAGCGCTACGAGTAGCAGAGATGCTACGAATAGTGCAGATTAACCTCCATCACTCGAAAGCTGCATCTGCCAGTCTTCAGCTCCGCCTTGAAAAAGATCCCCACAAGCACAAGCACGTGTGCCGAAATTGTTAGGTCTGTGGAGGTTCTAACGGATGCTCTTAATAAGGATCTATCGGTATCTTGCCCCCACAGTAGACCCAGGGGGAAACAAAAACCCACGTGGTGGGGGAAGGAGATTAGGGGACTCCGAAAAAACTGTAGGAGACTTTTTAACAACGCAAAGAAGTCTAGAAATAGTGCAGACTGGGATTTATACAAGGTAGCACTCAGAACCTTCAAAAGTAAACTTAGGAAGGCACAAAAAGATTCGTGGAGAAACTTTTGCGGTTACGTAGAAGATATCTCTGACACATCCAGGTTCCAGGAAGATCCTATCAACTGCTCTAATGGTACCTATTATCTGAGGAGGGAGAATGGATCTTGAACTTCAAATAGTAATGAGACTCTAGAGCTTCTTTTAGAGACTCACTTCCCTGGTTGCTCGAGCACCATTCCGCGGAGAACAAAGCCCAGAGCGAATGTAATCGAAGCCAACTCAGACATAATCATGAAGCCAAAATTGCAATGGGCTATCCATAGCTTCAAACCATATAAATCATCTGGCCCAGGTGGTGTGGCTCCAATTGAGATACAGCAGTCAGAGAATCTTATAATAAAGTGGCTGCTCAAGATCTACGAAAGGTGTCGTAAATTAGCATATATTCCAGACTCATGGAATAATGTGAGGGCAATTTTTATACCCCAGAACAGCAAAAGCTCGCACATAGCTCCAGGGAACCTAAGGCCCATTAGTCTGTCCTCCTTCTGTCTGAAAGTCCTGGAAAGGTTCTTAGACATTCATCTGAGGCTCACTATAGACAGACAGAAGTTGTCAGTCTCGCAGCATGCCTACTTCAAGGGTAAATCGGTTGAGACCGCTTTACACTCCTTAGTCTCTAGTATTGAGTGCTCCCTGCATTACAAGGAGTTTTCCCTTGTGGCTTTCCTGGACATTGAGGGAGCTTTGAACAACATCAAATCAGACTCAATAATCGGTGCGATGCGAGACTTGGAGGTGGAACCCGCCATTAGCAAGTGGATTGAAAATATGCTTAGTAGCAGGATAATCAGCGATACAAAATTGAGATACAAAAAATTTAACAAAAACAAAAATAGTCAAAAATTTTTGCTGTGAAGAAAGTGTTTTTACAAATCAGAACTTTTTTATAAAAATGAAAGAAAGAAAAGAAAATTAACACTATAAAGGGTTTTAATATTTTGTAAAGCCACCTTTAGCATCTATAACGACAATTAGTATTCTCCTCATGGAATAAATCAACTTCTGTACATCGTATTCGCTTAGTATTTTTTTTCATTCCTCTAGTATTGCAGTTTTGAGCTCTGCTCCACTTTTTGATTGCCTCTCGCCCCACCTTCTTTCTTAAAAGTTCCCACAATTTTTCAATAGGGTTCAAGTGTGGACTCTGGGCTGCCGTATCTAAAACTTTTTTGTAATTATTATGAACCTAGATCCTTACCATATGCTCCTTATATTTTGGGTCATTATCTTGGTAATATTTGAATTGCGGATTGCTATCAATATTGAACCCACAATGATCTGCGCTGTTCACCAAATAACGTTGGGATATATCCAAATATTGTATTGCATCCATTTTATTCTTTATGAAATCTGGTTCTCTTACTCCTTTACTGGATATGCACCCCGATACTCTGACAGAAAGTTTGCCAAATGTAAATATTGGAATATAATATATTTCGATTTTCCAATGCGTTTAGCGGTTGCCGCCGCAATTTATTGAGCCCACCATTATATTAAAGCAGGATTTTGGTGTCATCGCAAAATATAGCGTCATCCCAATAGTTATTCGGTTTGCCGACGTATATCCTATCGAAAGACAATCGCTTTTCAATGTATTGTGTTGAAAGCATTGGTTTTTTCTTGCAACTCTTGACATGTACTGGTATTTTATCAGGACCTGCCTCACTGTTTCGTAGGTAACTGCAAGATCATATTCTTCATTTCATTGAGTTGACTTGAAAGGGGTCTCGTAGAAATCTGCAGATTTTCGATTACTTTCCTTACCAAAATGCGTTCTGCTTTATCTGATATTTTGTGTGCACGGAAATGCGAACGTTTTGGTACCAGACTATCTTCCTTTTTTACGCGATTTAAAATATTATAAATAGTTAGCTGGACACAGGATGTCGGACAATTCTTGGATACTTTATCGGATGCGGTAGTTATAGTAAACCAACTGAGTCATATCAAATGACGTTCTTTTACCAGACGTCTTAAATTCATAATATTTTGCTAAAAATGCCGCATTCGATGAGCAAAGAACAATTATTTTTGATTAATTTGCGTCTAAAATGCGCACAAACCATATTGAAGCATCAATCTCATAACGGTAAATGCATTGCGCAGCTAAATTAGTTCCAAAGAGAATTGTAAAAACACTTTGTTGACAGCAAAATTTTTAACTATTTTTGTTTTTGTTATGTTTTTTGTATCTTGTTATGTTTTTTGTATCTTTATCTTTTTTTTGTTACTGTTCATTAGTAAATGCATTGATTAAAATAAATTAATCAAAACAATAAAGAAATACTATATTATGAAGGGGTGAAATCAAATTCACGATTTTTCAAATTCAAGATTTCAAAACACTTTCTTGACAAACTGTATATCGGACTGGATGAAATAAAATAATATTATTTATACGAAATAATATTATTTAATTTTCCTTATTATTATCATTCTGTATTATATTAATATTCTCTTTTACTAATAAGAAATAATATAAAGTGATAAAATCTTTTATTCTAATTGTTCCTATTTTGCTTTTACTACCCCAATTTAGTCTTTTCGAGGTTTATTTTTCTTCATACTGTAAAAAAAATTGACGTTTAATTTACTCCCGTATGGTTAGACCAGAGAAGAAAGAGAATCGAAACTTAAACTTCAAAATGCAAATTAGCGAAACAAAGCACACGAGCGTGTGTACATGAGTTCACCATGTATTCCCAGCAGGAAATTTGACTAAATTAATTGTGAAAATATAAAATTTATTTTGTAATATACCAAATCCCATTACTATCCCAACAATATAAAAGAAATATTTTTGAGTATCTCTGTATTATAGCATATATTCGAAATTACCCTTTATATATATATATATATATATATATATATATATATATATATATATATATATATATATATATATATATATATATATATATATATATATATATATATATATATATATACATAAATATTTATATATATATATATATATATATATATATATATATATATATATATATATATAAATATTTATATATATATATATATATATTGTAATGCACGTATATTGTGTGCGAGAAATATATGATAAATATTATATATTATATATATTAGAGCGTTGCTCGGCAAGACGCCATTGAGCAAATTCTAACTGAGCCGAAGAAAGGCTGAAGCCGAAGAAAGGCTGTTTGCAAGAAAAATGCAAATGTTTGAGTTGCCAGTTGGAAACTGATTAGTTTAATCCCCGAGCAGGGTTTTTATATGTTTTATTTGAGTTACAAACTCGATAACAAATCTCGATTAATTTAATTGTTTACTTCTAATCCCTTTCGCTTAAGTCTAACTCAATTTCCACTCAATTGTAAAACAAACCAATTCACCAATGACCGCACGCCAGGATTCTAATTACACTGCACATGTCAAGTGTCATAGTGTTGCAGTGCAGCGGATGGGTGTGTCTTATGTATTGGTATGGTTTGGATGTGTAGTTTGCGTAGGTAGACTTTGTGCTACACTACGTTTGTGCGCAATAGTGCACATGCACTACAATATATATATATATATATATATATATATATATATATATATATATAAATATATATATATATATATATATATATATATATATATATATATATATATATATATATATATATATATATACAGGGTTGCCGACGGACCCATCTGGCAACGCCATAACTTTTGACAGAGATGTCAGATCGCTTAATGACATACCGCGTTTGAAGCGTCAGTCCAAGCAGATTTTTACCATGGAACAATACACGCCACGCGAGCGCTCTGAAATAGTTGAAATTTACATTCAACAGAAGAAGTCAATTGTGAAAACTCAACGTGCTTTTAAAAACTTAAAAAATGTGAGAAGTGCGCCTTCTAAGAACACCATTAAGCGTTTATACGAAAAATTTTCGACTGGTGAGGCTCTTTCTAATCCGAAGAGGCCAAATAAAAGTCGACCAAGGCGATCGGCCGAGAATATCGCTGCCGTACGAGCCAGTGTTGAGAGGTCCCCAAGAACATCCCAAAAACGCCGTTCTCAGCAGTTGGGCATGGCTCGGTCCACTTTACAACGGATTATTCGCGTTGATTTGCATTTGTTCCCGTACAAAATTCAATTGACGCAAAGATTGTTGCCTGCGGACAAGCCTCGTCGATTGGAATGGGCCCAAAGAGTCATCGAAATGGCCGAAGATGACGAGCAATTTTGGAACAAAATTATCATGTCCGATGAAGCCCATTTCACATTGAATGGGACCGTAAATAAGCAAAATTGCCGTATTTACGCCACTGAAAATCCTCAGGAGATTCAAGAAGTGCCTCTTCATGACGAAAAAGTCACAGTTTGGTGCGGCGTTAGTGCGAAAACGGTCATTGGGCCGTTTTTCTTCCAAAATGAAAATGGCCATGCTGTTACCATCAACCAGGAGCGTTATCGCGACATGATGACAAATTTTGTGATGCCAATTATTCGTCGAAAGCGTATGAGGCAGTTCTGGTTTCAACAAGACGGCGCTCCACCGCACACAAGTCGCATAACAATTGATTTTCTGAAGAATTTGTTTCCGGGCCGTTTGATGTCGAAAAGTGGTGATTTGGACTGGCCACCGCGTTCGCCAGATTTGACGCCGCCTGACTTCTTCTTGTGGGGATATTTGAAGTCAAAGGTTTACGCTAACAAGCCAAGGACCGTAGAAGAGCTCAAGGACAACATTCGTGAAGAAATAGCCGCTATTCCGGCCGAAATGTTGGCGAAAACGATGGAAAATGCTGCAAAAAGGGCACAATACGCCATCAACGCCAGAGGCGGCCATTTGAGAGATATCATATTCAAAAATTGATGTAAACAAATCTACTTGGAACAAATTAAATGATTAAGATTGCCAACCGCCAAATTTTTATTTTTTTCTTTGATTTTTTTAACAAAAACATGGGTCCGTCGAATTTGGGCAACCCTGTATATATATATATATATATATATATATATATATATATATATATATATATATATATATATATATATATATATATATATATATATATATATATATATATATATATATATATATATATATATATATATATATATATATATCTATATATATATATATATATATATATATATATATATATATATATATATATATATATATATATATATATATATATATATATATATATATAAGTTAAACTAAATTGTATTTATTTAGTTTTTTTAAAAAGCACATCAGAGAGAACTCTGATGTCTTTCGTTTTATTTAATTGAATCCAAAACTTAGACTAACTTAACATTTCATTAATACCTTAATGCTAACCTCAAGGTGTGTTTGTTTTAGTTATTTTTATTGCCGTTATCACTGTTGTGGTGCTCTGCTTATGTTGGTTATTTGATGCAAGCGTGGAAGGTGTTTTTATCACTGCTCCCACGGAAGTACCGTAGACATAGCGTCAGCAGATTTTGGTACACGTTTGCTAATGAGTTGGATACCTGAATATTTCAATGTGTTTGTTCTTAACTTCTCCCCCTTTAAGTTCAAACGTCCTCGTTTGAAATGGTTTCCTTGTTGAAAATTTGATTTAGGCCTTCTATTGTGGAAATTGATAGTTCGGGAGTTTTTGCTGTCGGACAGTCTAGTGGCGATTTGTTATCCTTTTTTAGTTTATCCCTTGATATCCTGATGATTTTTATCTGTTGCCATTTTTTTGAAAAACAGGTTTTCCTGGCTATAATGATTATTAAAATAATTACCAAGGTTGTTAGAGTTAAGTTAGCAGCTAGCGAAATTTCGTTACTATTTTCTAGTAAATTAATATGTTTAGTATTATTAATATTCAATTCCTTGATCATTTCTAATGACAGGATTTCCTCAACTGCTTTTGATTTGGAGGTTGGTTGTAGTAATGCCGGCAGTGGCTTATGAATACTAACTTCTTTTGTCGAATATGTTCTATTGTTGATTTCTACGCTCGTGTTTTGGTAGCTTATTATAAAACTTCCTTTAAGTGGTATAGTTTCATTGTTCATTATTAATGACCCATTATATTGGTTAAGAAGCAAGAGACCTGTTGAGATTTCTTCTACGTCAGGAACA
Organism: Clusia tigrina; assembly: GCA_920105625.2. Classification (NCBI taxonomy): domain Eukaryota; kingdom Metazoa; phylum Arthropoda; class Insecta; order Diptera; family Clusiidae; genus Clusia; species Clusia tigrina. Next base: position 50,713,318 of record OV050032.1, on the reverse strand, counting down.
TGTTGGTTGTTAATTATTGTGCACCTCTCCGGTCGACTTTTTATTAGATTTGGTATGCATGAAGTATTACTTATGTCTATTATATTGCCATATGGGCAAATTGATAACTTATTATAGGTTTTACAGTTATTCTTTATTCCATACAATTTATTATTGCAATTCAAAATGTTTTCATAATCAATTTTATTAATAACATTGCCTTTTTTTATGGGCTTTATCATAATTTTATTACAGTGATTATATGTAGTGGTAGGTATATTAATTATATAAATCAAAGTTGTCCTATTGCTGGCTATTTTAATATCTGCAAATTCGAGAGCCTCTTCTATATTCGAGTATGGGGCCTCTTCTTTCTCAATAAAGATTTTTGTGATATTGACTTCTTCATTTGACAATATGAAAGAGTTAACTATTCCTGCTTTGGCCCAATTTAAGGCATATTCTATGTTCACAATTTCTTCTTTTATTATTTCTAGTTGATATTTTATTTTCAAAATAAATTCTTCTTTAAAGATATTTTCGTTTTTCATATTCTTTGAAATATCGTTTGTTATTTTTGTTAATTTATTAATTTGTTCAATTGTAAGTTTATTTATAATAAATTGCTTATTATTGTTTTCTAAAACGTTATTAATTTTTTCTTCGATACTATTAAAATCAGCATGGTCTGGATTCCCTGCGATCCATTTCCATGTTGTGCCTATAAAATCTAGTGACCGTTGTGTCCTTTTATTAGGTATCATTCTATCGATATTATTTCGGATCTGGGATATGGTATGGAGTAGGAAAGGATATAAGGAGTGATTTTCTTTCATTGTTCTCTTTATTGCTATTTCCGTTTCGTCAATAAACGTTTGATATTTTTCAAATTCGATCACGTGGATGATTTTATATGTTCCTGTCTGCAGTCTAGCCGTTCCTGTGTCTATCGTGATTAGTTGTGAATTCGTGTAGTCCAGTATTTGTATTTCTGCGTTGCATATGGTCTGGAAAATTATAATTGTTTATAAGAGAACTTAGTTGCGTATGTTGCTTTTGTGAACTATTTTTCCTGATTCTGTAACTACTGTAGTATTTCTATTTTCTTTTACTATTTCTTCTTTGAATTTTGCTGACAGTTTTGTTCCTAATCTTTTGTTTTGCTTTACGTAGATTACTTGTCCTGGTATATAATCCTTGATTGTGTGTTTCTTTTTGTTGTGATATCGTAAGTCAGTTTGCTGTTTTTGTTTTAGTTTTTCTATGTTGTCCTGTCGAGCTTTTTCGTAATCTTGTGGGCTGAAATCAACGGTTCTACCGAAGAAAAGGTCTACTGGTTTTCTTCCAGTAGTAGAATGGATGCTATGGTTATATTCATTTGTGGACCTTTCTAGAAGTTCCTCGAAGTTCCTGTTTGTCCTATTATGTGTATTAATAATTATATCTTCTTGTTGTTGCTCGTTGACTATGTCTTCTACGAGGATTTGTGTAAATCTTATTTTGTAATTGCTAAAGTGTTGTGGGTACACTTCCTGCAATATTCCCATAATACTTTCTTGTGTTTGAATACAGTTTATAACTGATGGATTCAGATATCTTTTGCAGATGTTAATTAGTTTCTCTTGATTGTATAAAGGTTCGGTAATTATATGGCGGTGATATCCGGGAAAAACTATTTTAAATCGGTATGTTGAGGATTCGTCTATTTTAAGAAAAATTTGGTTTTTAAAGGCATTGATAGGAGTTTCGACGGATGGAATTAAATTGTGTGATGAGCTGTCATCACTGTGTTCTGTAGGTGTGAGAGAAAAAACTTGTGTAGGTGGAGGACGAGATAGCGAGTCCGCGACAACGTTAGTTGTGCCTGGTTTATATTGCAGCTCGTAGTTATATTCCTCTAAAAGGCTTTTCCAGCGTTTCATTTTTGAGTTATTGTTTTTGTTACTCAGCGCGTATGTCAACGGCTGGTGGTCTGTATAAATTTTGACTTTTCTAGACCCGTAAAGGAAACTGCATAGAGATGTTAGAGCCCATATTATGGCGAGCATCTCTTTCTCGTTCGTTGCATACGACTCTTCGGTTTTACTCAATGTCCTGGATAGGAATGTAATTGGCTTTGAGTCTTGTGAGAGCACCGCTCCTAGAGCTTGGTTAGAAGCGTCTGTTGTTAATTCAAAACATTTTCGAAAATCGGGATATGAGAGCATAACATCTTCGGAAATTAGACAACTTTTTGCCTTATTCCATGCTTCAATTGCTTCACTATTCATATTGATTGGTTTTGTTTTGGAGATATTTTTGGACAGGCGTCCGTTTTCTCCTCGTAGGAGAGAAGTTAACGGTTTTACCAAGTCGGCATATCCTTTTATAAATCTGCGGTAGTATCCGGTCATTCCCAAGAAGGACCTTAAATCTTTTAGCGTTTTTGGTTGAGGGATTTCTATAATAGCCTTAACTTTTTTAGGGTTGGTTTTGAGACCGTTCTGTGAGACGATAAAACCTAAAAACTCAACTTCCTGTTTCAGAAACTCGCATTTGTCCAATTGGACTTTGAAGTTGGCTTTTTCTAGGGTTTCAAAGACCATTTGAAGATTTCTGAAGTGTTCGTCTTCCGTTTTGCCGAAAATAATGATGTCGTCTATATAGACATAACATCTAACGCCGATATGTTCTCTAATAACGTCGTCAAGGGCACGTTGGAAAATGGAGGGGGAATTTTTAAGTCCGAATGGGAGTCTGTTGAACTCAAATTTTCCGTTATTGATAGAGAATGCTGTTTTTTCTCTGTCAGATTCCTTAAGAGGTATCTGGTGGAAACCACTCTTAAGATCGATTACGGTGTAGTAGGCGTTTTTACCGAGATTGTACAAAACTTCATTTATCTCGGGGATAGGGTACTTATCAGCTATGGTTACAGAGTTTAATTTCCTGTAGTCGATCACCATCCGGTATTTTTTTTCGCCGGATGCGTCATCTTTTTTCGCGACAATCCATACTGGAGAATTGTATGGCGACTTTGATGGCCTTATGATGTTTTGATCGAGCATCTCTCGGACTTGTCTTTCCACTTCGTCCTTGAGTGCCATTGGATAGGGGTATGCTTTGGAATATACTGGTGTTTCTGTTGTAGTGCGAATTTCGGCTTGAACAGTTGTTGTGTAAGTAAGTTTTTTGTCGGGATCAGAGAAAAGTGTAGGAAATGATTTTAGAACGGCTTGTAGCCTTTTTTCTTGTTGCTTTGGAAGGTGATCTGTTCTAATTTCTAGGTTGTTTACTGAGTCCGTTTTAAATTGTTTTAATGGGTATTTTAATCTATTCCTTAAAATAAAGTAATTTTTATCTGTATGGATAATCCCGTTGAGCTCTTTAAGCGTATCATTACCAATGATACCGTGGAATGTTTCTAATCCAGGTAGTAAGAAGAATTTGATTTTCTCAATTTCTTCATGAAATATGTCTACATATGCATGGTGTGAAATTTGTACTTTTCCTGCTATGGAATTTGCAAAAAATAATTTTGAATTTTTTTGTGGTCTGCGAATGAGATTTGGTTGTATGTAATTTTTATTGGAACCGGTGTCAAGTAGAAATTTGTATTTATGTCCATTCTTCGCTACGAATTCATAGTATGGTAGCGAAGAGTCTTTTAGTCTAAAAAATGAACGTCATCGGTTTGTTTTATGTCTTCTTGTTCTGTCGTCGGGTGGTGATTTGCTTCGAAGTTATCTTCAAGACGTTCTTCGGAATAAAATCCCTCAGACTCATAGTACGGATCTTCTGTGTGAGTAAAGAATGTTCGCTGAATTTTGTTGGGTTGATGGTTTTGCTGAGAAAAAGGTGGCAATTGTCGTTTTTGTGCTGGGTTTTGGTATTGATTGAAGGGAATTTGAGGTCTATTATAGTTGTTCTGTGGTCGGTTTTGGTAGTTTACCTGCCTGGAGTGTACCGAAGGGTCAACTTCCATAGGTACGGGAGGTTTAGGTGGAAGGTATGGTCGGTTATTGAATCCTGAATGACCGAAATGGGGTTTTGGTTGAAACCCGTATGAGTTATTATGTTGGTAATTGTTATTATTGGGCTGGAATCTATTATGTGGATTATTATCGTATCTGAACTGAGGCAAATGTGTTAGTTCTGGGAAAAATCTATTTCTAATAGGTTGCATGGGAGGATGGTTTTGACGTGGTGGTCGCAAAGGCGGCAATGGATAATCGGGTTTTCTGGGAATATTTGGCCTCTGCATGGAGTTCATTCTATATGCCATGTTATCTAATTTTTGACACAGATGTAGGGCCTGTGGCAGTGTCGTTGGTTCTCGAACGCTTAAAAGTTTAGGAAGTTCACCGTTGAGTCCCCGAATAAAAGTGTCTAATGCTTTTTCCCTATATGCATTAGTCATTGTTTGAAGTGACTCTTCGCTTAATTCTAAGCAAGCGATTTTGTCTAATATCAGCGATAGGTATTGGTAAATTCGCTGGTAGAATTCTGTTATAGTACTGTTTCGTTGCGTTAGTGTGATCATTTCATATTCAAGCGTGCCGATGTCGCGCTTGTCCGAATAATGCATCATTAGGCATTTTTTTATTTTAGACCAATCTAGCGGAGTTCTGTATGATTCTAAGGCAGTATCTGCCTCTCCTATGATTTTGTGTCTGACGGTGTGTAATATTGCGTAATATTTTGGTGTTCGTTTAACATTTTCGTATGCAGTAAATATTCTGTCCACGGTTTTACGCCAGGAGTTAAATTCTCCTGGTTGCCCAGAAAATTCGCGTAAGCACTTTACAATGTCTGGGATCCTATCCAATTCATCCAAATTTGTCGAATTAAATTGGACCGTATAGTCTCTTTCGTCGTTTTCGACAAACGGGTTATGGAGGTTCTGTACTGTCGATGTAATCAGTTCCGTAATCTGTCTGGTTAGTGCTTCTGTCAGTATTAGTGGTTGAGGATTATGACTTGTACTAGGTGGGTGTTGGTTAGAATTATTGATCAGACTATTAGTAACCCTTAATTGTGCTAGTTTTTCACTAAGTTGTTCTTCTGGAGTCGACATGTTTAAAAGTAATGGATAAAAATAAAAAAAAATTAAAGAAATGTTTTGATTCCTTCACCAAACGTTATTTATAATAGATTTATTAATTTTTTTTTATTTTTTATTTTTTTTTTAAATTTACTTGTAATTATTTCTTAGTTTTCTTGTTATTTTTTATTTACTTTCACTTTTTTTTTATTTAGAAAAAATTTAACTTGAACTTATCTTTTGATTATTTATTTCTTTACTCTTTTTTGTTTACTTTAACTTTTTCCTTTGTATTTTTTTTTTATTTTTTTTTTAAAAATGTTTATGACTTACATACAAATATACTAGAAATATGCTTAAAGTATTCTTCATGGTTTTTCCCAGCGGTGCTTTGTTTTGTTGAATATTTTGGGCAGGCGGCTGCTTGTCAAAAGCTCCTGTTCCTACGATGATACGTCTACTTGGGGGCCTCTTTCCTGCTACTTTTTTTCAGCTTTCTCTAGCACTTGTCACCAACGATACTGTTTGGTTTCTCGTTTTTTTTTTGTAACACGTAAACTTAGCGATACTTTTTTCTTATTATTTTTCTCACTTTTTTATTCACGATTTTACTAGTGACTTCGCTGGTCCCTGCTCGGGCGCCAGTTAAACTAAATTGTATTTATTTAGTTTTTTTAAAAAGCACATCAGAGAGAACTCTGATGTCTTTCGTTTTATTTAATTGAATCCAAAACTTAGACTAACTTAACATTTCATTAATACCTTAATGCTAACCTCAAGGTGTGTTTGTTTTAGTTATTTTTATTGCCGTTATCACTGTTGTGGTGCTCTGCTTATGTTGGTTATTTGATGCAAGCGTGGAAGGTGTTTTTATCACTGCTCCCACGGAAGTACCGTAGACATAGCGTCAGCAGATTTTGGTACACGTTTGCTAATGAGTTGGATACCTGAATATTTCAATGTGTTTGTTCTTAACTTCTCCCCCTTTAAGTTCAAACGTCCTCGTTTGAAATGGTTTCCTTGTTGAAAATTTGATTTAGGCCTTCTATTGTGGAAATTGATAGTTCGGGAGTTTTTGCTGTCGGACAGTCTAGTGGCGATTTGTTATCCTTTTTTAGTTTATCCCTTGATATCCTGATGATTTTTATCTGTTGCCATTTTTTTGAAAAACAGGTTTTCCTGGCTATAATGATTATTAAAATAATTACCAAGGTTGTTAGAGTTAAGTTAGCAGCTAGCGAAATTTCGTTACTATTTTCTAGTAAATTAATATGTTTAGTATTATTAATATTCAATTCCTTGATCATTTCTAATGACAGGATTTCCTCAACTGCTTTTGATTTGGAGGTTGGTTGTAGTAATGCCGGCAGTGGCTTATGAATACTAACTTCTTTTGTCGAATATGTTCTATTGTTGATTTCTACGCTCGTGTTTTGGTAGCTTATTATAAAACTTCCTTTAAGTGGTATAGTTTCATTGTTCATTATTAATGACCCATTATATTGGTTAAGAAGCAAGAGACCTGTTGAGATTTCTTCTACGTCAGGAACATGTTGGTTGTTAATTATTGTGCACCTCTCCGGTCGACTTTTTATTAGATTTGGTATGCATGAAGTATTACTTATGTCTATTATATTGCCATATGGGCAAATTGATAACTTATTATAGGTTTTACAGTTATTCTTTATTCCATACAATTTATTATTGCAATTCAAAATGTTTTCATAATCAATTTTATTAATAACATTGCCTTTTTTTATGGGCTTTATCATAATTTTATTACAGTGATTATATGTAGTGGTAGGTATATTAATTATATAAATCAAAGTTGTCCTATTGCTGGCTATTTTAATATCTGCAAATTCGAGAGCCTCTTCTATATTCGAGTATGGGGCCTCTTCTTTCTCAATAAAGATTTTTTGTGATATTGACTTCTTCATTTGACAATATGAAAGAGTTAACTATTCCTGCTTTGGCCCAATTTAAGGCATATTCTATGTTCACAATTTCTTCTTTTATTATTTCTAGTTGATATTTTATTTTCAAAATAAATTCTTCTTTAAAGATATTTTCGTTTTTCATATTCTTTGAAATATCGTTTGTTATTTTTGTTAATTTATTAATTTGTTCAATTGTAAGTTTATTTATAATAAATTGCTTATTATTGTTTTCTAAAACGTTATTAATTTTTTCTTCGATAATATTAAAATCAGCATGGTCTGGATTCCCTGCGATCCATTTCCATGTTGTGCCTATAAAATCTAGTGACCGTTGTGTCCTTTTATTAGGTATCATTCTATCGATATTATTTCGGATCTGGGATATGGTATGGAGTAGGAAAGGATATAAGGAGTGATTTTCTTTCATTGTTCTCTTTATTGCTATTTCCGTTTCGTCAATAAACGTTTGATATTTTTCAAATTCGATCACGTGGATGATTTTATATGTTCCTGTCTGCAGTCTAGCCGTTCCTGTGTCTATCGTGATTAGTTGTGAATTCGTGTAGTCCAGTATTTGTATTTCTGCGTTGCATATGGTCTGGAAAATTATAATTGTTTATAAGAGAACTTAGTTGCGTATGTTGCTTTTGTGAACTATTTTTTCTGATTCTGTAACTACTGTAGTATTTCTATTTTCTTTTACTATTTCTTCTTTGAATTTTGCTGACAGTTTTGTTCCTAATCTTTTGTTTTGCTTTACGTAGATTACTTGTCCTGGTATATAATCCTTGATTGTGTGTTTCTTTTTGTTGTGATATCGTAAGTCAGTTTGCTGTTTTTGTTTTAGTTTTTCTATGTTGTCCTGTCGAGCTTTTTCGTAATCTTGTGGGCTGAAATCAACGGTTCTACCGAAGAAAAGGTCTACTGGTTTTCTTCCAGTAGTAGAATGGATGCTATGGTTATATTCATTTGTGGACCTTTCTAGAAGTTCCTCGAAGTTCCTGTTTGTCCTATTATGTGTATTAATAATTATATCTTCTTGTTGTTGCTCGTTGACTATGTCTTCTACGAGGATTTGTGTAAATCTTATTTTGTAATTGCTAAAGTGTTGTGGGTACACTTCCTGCAATATTCCCATAATACTTTCTTGTGTTTGAATACAGTTTATAACTGATGGATTCAGATATCTTTTGCAGATGTTAATTAGTTTCTCTTGATTGTATAAAGGTTCGGTAATTATATGGCGGTGATATCCGGGAAAAACTATTTTAAATCGGTATGTTGAGGATTCGTCTATTTTAAGAAAAATTTGGTTTTTAAAGGCATTGATAGGAGTTTCGACGGATGGAATTAAATTGTGTGATGAGCTGTCATCACTGTGTTCTGTAGGTGTGAGAGAAAAAACTTGTGTAGGTGGAGGACGAGATAGCGAGTCCGCGACAACGTTAGTTGTGCCTGGTTTATATTGCAGCTCGTAGTTATATTCCTCTAAAAGGCTTTTCCAGCGTTTCATTTTTGAGTTATTGTTTTTGTTACTCAGCGCGTATGTCAACGGCTGGTGGTCTGTATAAATTTTGACTTTTCTAGACCCGTAAAGGAAACTGCATAGAGATGTTAGAGCCCATATTATGGCGAGCATCTCTTTCTCGTTCGTTGCATACGACTCTTCGGTTTTACTCAATGTCCTGGATAGGAATGTAATTGGCTTTGAGTCTTGTGAGAGCACCGCTCCTAGAGCTTGGTTAGAAGCGTCTGTTGTTAATTCAAAACATTTTCGAAAATCGGGATATGAGAGCATAACATCTTCGGAAATTAGACAACTTTTTGCCTTATTCCATGCTTCAATTGCTTCACTATTCATATTGATTGGTTTTGTTTTGGAGATATTTTTGGACAGGCGTCCGTTTTCTCCTCGTAGGAGAGAAGTTAACGGTTTTACCAAGTCGGCATATCCTTTTATAAATCTGCGGTAGTATCCGGTCATTCCCAAGAAGGACCTTAAATCTTTTAGCGTTTTTGGTTGAGGGATTTCTATAATAGCCTTAACTTTTTTAGGGTTGGTTTTGAGACCGTTCTGTGAGACGATAAAACCTAAAAACTCAACTTCCTGTTTCAGAAACTCGCATTTGTCCAATTGGACTTTGAAGTTGGCTTTTTCTAGGGTTTCAAAGACCATTTGAAGATTTCTGAAGTGTTCGTCTTCCGTTTTGCCGAAAATAATGATGTCGTCTATATAGACATAACATCTAACGCCGATATGTTCTCTAATAACGTCGTCAAGGGCACGTTGGAAAATGGAGGGGGAATTTTTAAGTCCGAATGGGAGTCTGTTGAACTCAAATTTTCCGTTATTGATAGAGAATGCTGTTTTTTCTCTGTCAGATTCCTTAAGAGGTATCTGGTGGAAACCACTCTTAAGATCGATTACGGTGTAGTAGGCGTTTTTACCGAGATTGTACAAAACTTCATTTATCTCGGGGATAGGGTACTTATCAGCTATGGTTACAGAGTTTAATTTCCTGTAGTCGATCACCATCCGGTATTTTTTTTCGCCGGATGCGTCATCTTTTTTCGCGACAATCCATACTGGAGAATTGTATGGCGACTTTGATGGCCTTATGATGTTTTGATCGAGCATCTCTCGGACTTGTCTTTCCACTTCGTCCTTGAGTGCCATTGGATAGGGGTATGCTTTGGAATATACTGGTGTTTCTGTTGTAGTGCGAATTTCGGCTTGAACAGTTGTTGTGTAAGTAAGTTTTTTGTCGGGATCAGAGAAAAGTGTAGGAAATGATTTTAGAACGGCTTGTAGCCTTTTTTCTTGTTGCTTTGGAAGGTGATCTGTTCTAATTTCTAGGTTGTTTACTGAGTCCGTTTTAAATTGTTTTAATGGGTATTTTAATCTATTCCTTAAAATAAAGTAATTTTTATCTGTATGGATAATCCCGTTGAGCTCTTTAAGCGTATCATTACCAATGATACCGTGGAATGTTTCTAATCCAGGTAGTAAGAAGAATTTGATTTTCTCAATTTCTTCATGAAATATGTCTACATATGCATGGTGTGAAATTTGTACTTTTCCTGCTATGGAATTTGCAAAAAATAATTTTGAATTTTTTTGTGGTCTGCGAATGAGATTTGGTTGTATGTAATTTTTATTGGAACCGGTGTCAAGTAGAAATTTGTATTTATGTCCATTCTTCGCTACGAATTCATAGTATGGTAGCGAAGAGTCTTTTAGTCTAAAAAATGAACGTCATCGGTTTGTTTTATGTCTTCTTGTTCTGTCGTCGGGTGGTGATTTGCTTCGAAGTTATCTTCAAGACGTTCTTCGGAATAAAATCCCTCAGACTCATAGTACGGATCTTCTATGTGAGTAAAGAATGTTCGCTGAATTTTGTTGGGTTGATGGTTTTGCTGAGAAAAAGGTGGCAATTGTCGTTTTTGTGCTGGGTTTTGGTATTGATTGAAGGGAATTTGAGGTCTATTATAGTTGTTCTGTGGTCGGTTTTGGTAGTTTACCTGCCTGGAGTGTACCGAAGGGTCAACTTCCATAGGTACGGGAGGTTTAGGTGGAAGGTATGGTCGGTTATTGAATCCTGAATGACCGAAATGGGGTTTTGGTTGAAACCCGTATGAGTTATTATGTTGGTAATTGTTATTATTGGGCTGGAATCTATTATGTGGATTATTATCGTATCTGAACTGAGGCAAATGTGTTAGCTCTGGGAAAAATCTATTTCTAATAGGTTGCATGGGAGGATGGTTTTGACGTGGTGGTCGCAAAGGCGGCAATGGATAATCGGGTTTTCTGGGAATATTTGGCCTCTGCATGGAGTTCATTCTATATGCCATGTTATCTAATTTTTGACACAGATGTAGGGCCTGTGGCAGTGTCGTTGGTTCTCGAACGCTTAAAAGTTTAGGAAGTTCACCGTTGAGTCCCCGAATAAAAGTGTCTAATGCTTTTTCCCTATATGCATTAGTCATTGTTTGAAGTGACTCTTCGCTTAATTCTAAGCAAGCGATTTTGTCTAATATCAGCGATAGGTATTGGTAAATTCGCTGGTAGAATTCTGTTATAGTACTGTTTCGTTGCGTTAGTGTGATCATTTCATATTCAAGCGTGCCGATGTCGCGCTTGTCCGAATAATGCATCATTAGGCATTTTTTTATTTTAGACCAATCTAGCGGAGTTCTGTATGATTCTAAGGCAGTATCTGCCTCTCCTATGATTTTGTGTCTGACGGTGTGTAATATTGCGTAATATTTTGGTGTTCGTTTAACATTTTCGTATGCAGTAAATATTCTGTCCACGGTTTTACGCCAGGAGTTAAATTCTCCTGGTTGCCCAGAAAATTCGCGTAAGCACTTTACAATGTCTGGGATCCTATCCAATTCATCCAAATTTGTCGAATTAAATTGGACCGTATAGTCTCTTTCGTCGTTTTCGACAAACGGGTTATGGAGGTTCTGTACTGCCGATGTAATCAGTTCCGTAATCTGTCTGGTTAGTGCTTCTGTCAGTATTAGTGGTTGAGGATTATGACTTGTACTAGGTGGGTGTTGGTTAGAATTATTGATCAGACTATTAGTAACCCTTAATTGTGCTAGTTTTTCACTAAGTTGTTCTTCTGGAGTCGACATGTTTAAAAGTAATGGATAAAAATAAAAAAAAATTAAAGAAATGTTTTGATTCCTTCACCAAACGTTATTTATAATAGGTTTATTAATTTTATTTTATTTTTTTTTTTTTTTTAAATTTACTTGTAATTATTTCTTAGTTTTCTTGTTATTTTTTATTTACTTTCACTTTTTTTTTATTTAGAAAAAATTTAACTTGAACTTATCTTTTGATTATTTATTTCTTTACTCTTTTTTGTTTACTTTAACTTTTTCCTTTGTATTTATTTATTTTTTTTTTTTTTTAAATGTTTATGACTTACATACAAATATACTAGAAATATGCTTAAAGTATTCTTCATGGTTTTTCCCAGCGGTGCTTTGTTTTGTTGAATATTTTGGGCAGGCGGCTGCTTGTCAAAAGCTCCTGTTCCTACGATGATACGTCTACTTGGGGGCCTCTTTCCTGCTACTTTTTTTCAGCTTTCTCTAGCACTTGTCACCAACGATACTGTTTGGTTTCTCGTTTTTTTTTTGTAACACGTAAACTTAGCGATACTTTTTTCTTATTATTTTTCTCACTTTTTTATTCACGATTTTACTAGTGACTTCGCTGGTCCCTGCTCGGGCGCCAGTTAAACTAAATTGTATTTATTTAGTTTTTTTAAAAAGCACATCAGAGAGAACTCTGATGTCTTTCGTTTTATTTAATTGAATCCAAAACTTAGACTAACTTAACATTTCATTAATACCTTAATGCTAACCTCAAGGTGTGTTTGTTTTAGTTATTTTTATTGCCGTTATCACTGTTGTGGTGCTCTGCTTATGTTGGTTATTTGATGCAAGCGTGGAAGGTGTTTTTATCACTGCTCCCACGGAAGTACCGTAGACATAGCGTCAGCAGATTTTGGTACACGTTTGCTAATGAGTTGGATACCTGAATATTTCAATGTGTTTGTTCTTAACTTATATATATATATATATATATATATATATATATATATATATATATATATATATATATATATATATATATATATATATATATATATATATATATATATATATATATATATATATATATATATATATATATATATATATATATATATATATATATATATATATATATATATATATATATATATATATATATATATATATATATATATATATATATATATATATATATATATATATATATATATATATATATATATATATATATATATATATATATATATATATATATATATATATATATATATATATATATATATATATATATATATATATATATATATATATATATATATATATATATATATATATATATATATATATATATATATATATATATATATATATATATATATATATATATATATATATATATATATATATATATATATATATATATATATATATATATATATATATATATATATATATATATATATATATATATATATATATATATATATATATATATATATATATATATATATATATATATATATATATATATATATATATATATATATATATATATATATATATATATATATATATATATATATATATATATATATATATATATATATATATATATATATATATATATATATATATATATATATATATATATATATATATATATATATATATATATATATATATATATATATATATATATATATATATATATATATATATATATATATTGTTACGAAATTGCCCTCTTGACAATTTACTCTGTTACGAAATTGCCCTCCTGACAATTTACTCTAACTCTCTGTACTCGGATTCGTATTAGTGGATCGTGTAGTAATCAAACAATCGCTGGTTAAATTAAAATAATTAACTTTATTTAACTATTGCTATTTACACATTTAATATTAGGCTTAAAGTTTACTTCTTTATAATTTGTACTTTATTTCACAATGAATTTCATCACTTTGCACAATTACAAATACTGCTGCTTCGATTATAATGCTCGATGTACACACTGCCCCGATCTCTGTTCGAATGTCTTCGACTTTCAACAGTCTTGTCGCTTTTATAGTTTTCGAATGGTTGGTGTAGAAACTTCCACGCTATTCTCGTATATTCTAGAAGCTTCTATCCTCTTCGACAGAAGTCGAGAATATTCTTTTTGATATTACCGACAGATGGTTCTTGAATAAGCTTTTATTCGAATAGTTCGCATCTTGACTCACAGGGGGCATTCATTCTCCAGATGGGATCCTAAAAATATGCTATCCCGTTTCACTGATATGCAATCACGTTTCACTGCCCTCCGCTTAAACTTGTTCGTCCCGAACAAGGATAGTACTGCAACCTTTATAAGGAGATAGCCTCTCTAAATGAACGACTTTCATTTTGCTCCTGACATTTCTCGTCCACTGGATGCGGTATCTAACATCGTTGATCCGATTTATCACCTTATAAGGTCCTTCCCAGTGTGTTTGCAGTTTTGGCGATAATCCACTTTTCCTTTGCCGATTATGAAGCATAACTAGTTGCCCTTCCTGAAATCCCTTAGAGTTTACTCGTACATCATATCTCGCTTTCCTTTTATCACTCATCAGTTGCGTACGATTTCTGCTGTTTCCATGAATTTCATTCAACTGTGCTCGTTTTTTAGGTATACAATTGCTGCATGGAAGTACTTTAGATGACTCTTTAGACCATTCTTTCGCTAGATCGTCGGGTACCTTTTTATTAGCTCGTATCTTGCTTTTCGTGACGCGCGGTTGCCTCTCACAGTTTACAATTGCTGAGATTCTCTGGCACTTTACCTTCTTTTTCTCTATGGTTTCAACGGTATTTGAAATATTCACTACTTTTTCTGGTACGATTCGGCTCTTATGCTTCCCAACATCTCCGCCCATTTTGACCCGTATAACTGCCTCTGACTTGGGTGCGATTTTTGTCCGTCTCGATACAATGGCTTGTTTAACAACTCCATACTTATCATCACCTATAAATAACGGTATTTCGGTGTTCGCATATTTCAGTACTCGGCTTTTAAAATCTAGTGTGAATCCATTCCGAATCATGAAATCCACACCTAAGATTACTTCATCCACAATATCCGCAACTATAAACTCGTGCTTCACTGTTGTGGTGCCGATAGTGATTTTCCGTGTAACTTTTCCAAGTACCGGTGCATCATCTCCAGTTGCCGTACGCAAACTTATTCCCTGAAGCGGCTCGATTCCCCGAACGAGATCCCTTCTGATTATGTATTGTGATGCCCCCGTATCCAATGTTACCACAACTTTTCTTCCGCTTATTACACTGTTTACAGTTAGGCTGTTATTTTTGCGCGCCATCTGAGAAACGAAGATTCTTGGGCCATCAGTTGTGGGAGTCCGTTCATTTCCCGGCTTGGCAATCTTTTCCGATTCCTTAATTCGGACTTTGTCTTGCTTTGGCAATCTTACCGGAGTGTGTGTTGCATAATGTTTCCATCTCAACTGACAGTCACGAGCCATGTGCCCCACATCACCGCAGGTAAAGCATTTGCCCGTGAAACTTTGTCTGTTCTCGACTCTTATCTGACGGGCTGTGCATTCTGACCGACACACCAATGCTGCTGTCTCTGATAACAAAGCGCTAGCTACTGTCTCCATATATGTAGCTTTCGGATTAGTTATTGCAGAACGCTTTATCTCCGCATCGCGAATGCCATATACAAAGGTGTCCATCATACACCTCTCAGTGATCTCTCCTGGGTAGGCAAGATGAGCCAAACGCTCCACTTCCGCCGCAAACTGTTGAAGAGACTCACCACTCTTTTGTACACGTGTTCGCAGCTCTAGTTGGTATATCTGCTTCCGGTGTTCACTACCATACTTGCGCTGAACGGCATTCATCAAGCTTTCATAGCAGTCTCGCTCACTTTCTGAGATAGTTTGAAGCACATCAGCGGCAGCACCTTTCAATGAAACTGTTAATGCAGCCACTTTTTCGCGAGCACTCCAACCATTTGTGCTAGCGGTAGTCTCAAACTGCATTCTGAAGACGCTAAATGTCGTGGTTCCATCATAGGTAGGAGGCTTCAGTTTTATTGAGGATAAAGCTGGCACAGGCAATGCACCTTCCTGTAGTAGGTGAATTCTTTGCTCTATTTGTTGCTTAAATTCGTTTTGCTTTTGCTCGTTCGCAATGAATTTTTGTTCTACACATTTTTCGAACGATTCCTGCCGTGTCTGAATATCACAAACCTTCCTGTCTACCATTTCGGACATTTCTTTCATCTGCTGTGAGTTTTGTTCCGCTAATAGAGCGAGTCGTGTTTCACTCTGCTGCAACTGTTCTTTAACACTCTTTTCAACGAATGCAACACTCTTTTCGACGGATGCAACACTCTTTTCGACAGATTGAGCATTTTGCTGTAATTGCTGCTGCATCCTCTCTTCGGCTGCTTGAGAACTTTGATGTAACTGCTGCATATCCTGTTTAAAGGATTGCATTATCCCGATAAGTGCGCTCATGTCAAAGTTACCAGTGTTAGGTTCTTGTGGTGTTTCTTCGTGGCGAGATGTCGTTGGCTCTTCACACTGGAATTCATGCTCATCGACGTCTATACCCTGCTCCTCTAAAGCGCTTCTTAATCGCACCTGCAGCTCCGCTTTAAGCCCTTGTGTTTGCAAATTTAAGCGCTCAAGCTCCTTCTTGAGCTGCTCCAATCTCAGTTTTTCGAATTTAACCATTGTTTATTACAGATACACAATCCCACTTCTGACACCAATTGTTACGAAATTGCCCTCTTGACAATTTACTCTGTTACGAAATTGCCCTCCTGACAATTTACTCTAACTCTCTGTACTCGGATTCGTACCACTGGATCGTGTAGTAATCAAACAATCGCTGGTTAAATTAAAATAATTAACTTTATTTAATTATTGCTATTTACACATTTAATATTAGGCTTAAAGTTTACTTCTTTATAATTTGTACTTTATTTCACAATGAATTTCATCACTTTGCACAATTACAAATACTGCTGCTTCGATTATAATGCTCGATGTACACACTGCCCCGATCTCTGTTCGAATGTCTTCGACTTTCAACAGTCTTGTCGCTTTTATAGTTTTCGAATGGTTGGTGTAGAAACTTCCACGCTATTCTCGTATATTCTAGAAGCTTCTATCCTCTTCGACAGAAGTCGAGAATATTCTTTTTGATATTACCGACAGATGGTTCTTGAATAAGCTTTTATTCGAATAGTTCGCATCTTGACTCACAGGGGGCATTCATTCTCCAGATGGGATCCTAAAAATATGCTATCCCGTTTCACTGATATGCAATCACGTTTCAATATATATATATTCGAAAACTATAAAAGCGACAAGACTGTCGAAAGTCGAGGACAGTAGATCAGAGATCGTAAAAGTGTATACATCAGGCATTTTAATCTAAGCAGCAGTATTAGCAGTATTTGTAATTTTGCAAAGTGATGAAATTCATTATTAAATAAAGTGATGAAATTACTTATTAAATAAAGTGACTAATGGTTTGTGAAATAAAGTGCAAATAATAACTAAGTAAACTTTAAGCCTAATATTAAATGTGTGAATAGCAATAATTAAATAAAGCTAATTATTTTAATTTAACCGGCGATTGTTTGATTACTACACAATCTAGTGGTACAAGTCCGAGTACAGAGAGTTAGAGAAATTGTCAGGAGGGCAATTTTGTAACAGAGTAAATTGTCAAGAGCGCAATTTCGTAACAATTGGTGTCAGAAGTGGGATTGTGTACCTGTAATAAACAATGGTTAAATTCGAAAAACTGAGATTGGAGCAGCTCAAGAAGGAGCTTGAACGTTTAAATTTGCAAACACAAGGGCTTAAAGCGGAGCTGCAGGTGAGACTAAGAAGCGCTTTAGAGGAGCAGGGTATAGACGTCGATGAGCATGAATTCCAGTGTGAGGAGCCAACAACATGTCCCCACGAAGAAACACCACAAGAACCTAACACGGGTAACTTTGACATGAGCGCACTTATCGGGATAATGCAATCCTTTAAACAGGATATGCAGCAGTTACATCAAAGTTCCCAAGCAGCCGAAGAGAGAATGCAGCAGAGAGATGAGAAGATGCAGCAGCAGTTACAACAAAATTCTCAAGCAGCCGATGAGAAGATGCAGTTGCGATTACAGCAAAATGCACAAGCTGTCAAAGAGGATGTTAAAGAACAGTTGGAACAGCAGCTACAGAAAAGCGATGACAAGTTGCAGCAGCGGTTAGAGCAGAGTGAAACACGACTTGCTCTATTAGCGGAACAAAACTCACAGCAGATGAAAGAAATGTCTGATATGGTAGACAGGAAGGTTTGTGAAATTGAGACACGGCAGGAATCGTTCGAAAAATCTGTAGAACAAAAATTCATTGCGAACGAACAAAAGCAGAACGAATTAGAGCAAAGAATTCACCTACTACAGGAAGGTGCATTGCCTGTGCCAGCTTTATCCTCAATAAAACTGAAGCCTCCTACCTATGATGGAACCACGACATTTAGTGTCTTCAGAATGCAGTTTGAGACTACCGCTGGCACAAATGGTTGGAGTGCTCGCGAAAAAGTGGCTGCATTAACCGTTTCGTTGAAAGGTGCTGCCGCTGATGTGCTTCAAACTATCTCAGAAAGTGAGCGAGACTGCTATGAAAGCTTGATGAATGCCGTTCAGCGCAAGTATGGTAGTGAACATCGCAAGCAGATGTACCAAGTAGAGCTACGAACACGGGTGCAGAAGAGTGGTGAGTCTCTACAACAGTTTGCGGAGGAAGTGGAACGGTTGGCTCATCTTGCGTACCCAGGAGAGATCACTGAGAGGTGTATGATGGACACCTTTGTATATGGCATTCGCGATGCGGAGATAAAGCGTTCTGCAATAACAAATCCGAAAGCTACATATATGGAGACAGTTGCTAGCGCTTTAACTTCAGAGACAGCAGCCTTGGTGTGCCAGCCAGTATACAGTGCCCGTCAGGTACAAGTTGAAAGCGGCCAAAGTTTCACGGGCAAATGCTTCACCTGCGGAGAGGTCAGACACATGGCCCGTAATTGCCAATCGAGACGGAAACGTTCTAAATCACGCTCACCGGTAAGACCTCCAAAGCAAGTCAGATTCCAAAATAGGGAATCAGAAAATGTTGAAAAGCCGTCGACAAACTAGATGGAGTCAGTCTCGAGGGGCTTGATCTGACTCCCACAACATGTAGCCCCAGAATCTTCGTTTCTCAGATGGCACGGAAAATCAACAGCCTAACTGTCGACAGCGTAGTAAATGGTAGAAAAATCGTGGGAACATTGGATACGGGTGCATCACATTCCATAATTAGAAGGGATCTCGTTCGGGGAATCGAGCCGCTTCTGGGAATAAGATTGCGTACGGCAACTGGAGATGATGCACCGGTACTGGGAAAAGTTACATGTAAAATCACTATCGGCACCACAACAGTGACGCACGAGTTCGTAGTTGCGGATATTGTGGACGAATTAATCTTAGGTGTGGATTTTATGATTCGGAATGGATTCACCCTAGATTTGAAATGCCGAATGTTGAAGTATGCGAACACCGAAATACCGTTATCCATTGGTGAGGATAAATATGGAGGTATCCGAAAAGTCATTGTATCGCAGCGGACAAAAATCCCAGCAAAGTCAGAGGCAGTCATATGGGCCAAAATGGACGGAGATGTGGAGAATAACAAGTTGTGGGTTGTGGAGACTGATGAAAAATTTGCACTGGATGACATCATCATTGGAAAAACCCTCGTAGAAGAGCAGCAGAACAGAATAGTGCCAGTAAGAGTGGTCAATCTTGCGAATTCTGCTAAAACCATAGAGAAAGGACAGATAATTGGAAATTGCCGGGCAATTTCGGCAATTGTAAACTGTGAAAGCCAGCCGCGAGATACAAAAATGAAAATACCAGCTGATAAAAAGGTACTCGACGATCTCACGAAAGAATGGAACAAAGACTTATCCACAGAGCAGAGGAAGACTGCCAGCCAACTTTTGGCAAGACATTGGTCAGTATTTGCTGAAAAGGGTAAAAACGAAAGCAGAACATAGATGGTGAAACACACAATCAACACTGGTGATGCCAAACCCATTCGTCAAGCGTCAAGAAGAGTACCTCTGGCAAAGAGAGAAGAGGTGAATGTATTGCTGAAGGAAATGCATCAGAACAACGTCATAGAGCCATTAGCGAGCCCCTGGAGTTCTCCAGTGGTATTAGTCAAGAAGAAGGATGGCTCCACACGTTTCTGTGTAGATTATCGTAAACTAAATGAGGTAACGAAGAAAGATAGTTATCCATTACCTCGAATCGACGATACGTTGGACACACTTTCTGGTTCAAATTGGTTCTCAACGCTGGATTTACAAAGCGGATATTGGCAAGTGGCAGTAGACGACCAAGACAAGGAAAAGACAGCATTCAGCGCCGGTGATGGACTATGGCAATTTTTGGTGATGCCATTTGGACTGTGTAATGCTCCAGCTACATTTGAACGCCTAATGGAACATGTGCTGAAGGGTCTCCACTGGCAAACGTGTCTGGTGTACCTAGATGACATCATCGTTATGGGAAAGGACTTCGAGGACCATTTGAAGAATTTGGAAGAAGTATTGATGCGATTAGGAGCTTCAGGGTTGAAGCTGAGCGCAAAGAAATGCTCGTTCTTCAAGAAAGAAGTCAAGTACCTTGGACATAAAGTCACACCTGAAGGAGTACACACAGATCCAGATAAGATAGACTCAGTAAGGGAGTGGCCAAGACCAACTAGTTTGCATGAGCTACGCAGCTTCTTGGGTCTTTGCACCTATTACAGACGCTTTGTTCCAGGCTTTGCGGACGTGGCTGGTAGTCTGCATGCATTAACGAGGAAAAATTGTGCTTTTGAGTGGAAAAGCGAGCAGGAGAAGGCATTCAACAGATTGAAAGAGCTATTGTGTACAGCTCCGATCCTTGCGTATCCAATACCTGGCGAAAAATTTATTTTGGATACAGATGCAAGTGGATTCGGGATTGGAGGTGTCCTGTCGCAAGTTATTGACGGACATGAAAGAGTAATAGCCTACTTCAGTAAGATCTTATCAAAGCCAGAGCGAAATTACTGTGTAACACGGAGAGAACTTTTGGCGGTTATGCAGTGCGTGAAGCACTTCAACAAGTACCTGTATGGACAAAAGTTCTTGTTGAGAACGGATCACGCTGCTCTGCGCTGGCTATTACAGTTCAAAAATCCCGAAGGTCAGGTTGCGAGATGGATTGAGAGACTCCAAAGCTACGATTTCACAATAGAACATCGCAGAGGCGGAAACCACGGGAATGCTGATGCACTATCACGACGTCCTTGCAGTATGGAATGTAAGCACTGTTCTAAAGCTGAAGGGAAAGAAGGAGTAGTCGATGTGCGCTTAATGGCTGTTTTACCAGACGATGAATGGACAGCGGAAAAGATAAAAGAAGAACAACGAAATGACCCAGATTTGGCAAAAATCGTATCAAGTAAGAATGAAGGAAAACGGCCTGATTGGAACGAAATCTCGACTGAAAGTCCCATAACTAAAGCATATTGGGCTCAATGGAATAGCTTAAAGCTGCAAGATGGATGCCTATTCCGCCTGTGGGAGAGCGAAGATGGAAAAACCACGAAGAACTTGATTGTGGTACCCAAGGCAAGAATAAGCGAAATTCTCAAGGAATACCATAGTGGGCCAAGCGGAGGGCATTTGGGAATAACAAAAACAGTCGAGAAAATTAAAACCGATTTTATTGGGTTGGTTGCCAGCAATCGGTAGTTGACTGGATTAGTGCTTGTGAAAAGTGTACAGCTGCCAAGGGACCGAGCCGTCGCAGTCAGGGGAAGATGCATTTATACAACGTGGGAGCGACATTTGAGCGTATTGCAATGGACATAGCAGGTCCGTTTCCAATTAGTGATTCCGGCAACAAATATGTTCTCGTCGTAATCGACTATTTTAGTAAATGGCCAGAAGTATACCCCATTCCCGATCAAGAAGCTAAGACCGTTGCAGATGCATTTATCAATAATTGGGTCTGCAGATACGGAGCTCCCCTCGAGTTGCACTCGGATCAAGGCAGAAATTTCGAGTCAACAATATTCAGGGAAATGAGTGAATTGATGGGCATACGCAAAACTCGTACAACCCCTTTGCACCCACAATCCGATGGAATGGTTGAAAGATTTAATCGTACGCTTGAGGAACACCTAAGAAAAGTCGTGGACAGAAACCAGAAAAATTGGGACCAACACATACCCCTCTTCTTAATGGCATACCGATCGGCAACTCACGATACAACATCTACAACACCAGCTAAGGCTATTTTCGGTTGTGACATAAGATTGCCTGCAGATCTGAAATTCGGTGCCTACTCATCTACGGAAGTTTCATGTAGCAGTTATGTAGCTGACAAACGAAGACAGCTGAATGAAATTCATGGAACCATCAGAAAGCGCACACAACTGATGAGTGATAAAATGAAAGCCAGATATGATCTACGAGCAAACTCCAAGGGATTTCAGGAAGGGCAGCTAGTTATGTTTCATAATCCGCAAAGGAAAAAGGGATTATCGCCAAAACTGCAAACACACTGGGAAGGCCCTTATAAGGTGATAAAGCGGCTCAACGATGTAGTATACCGCATCCAGTTGGCGAGAAATGCCAGGAGCAAAATGAAAGTCGTTCATTTAGAGAGGTTATCTCCTTACAAAGGTTGCAGTACTATCCTTGTTCGGGACGAACAAGATTAAGCGGAGGGCAGTGAAACGTGATTGCATATCAGTGAAACGGGATTGCATATTTTTAGGATCCCATCTGGAGAATGAATGCCCCCAGTGAGTCAAGATGCGAACTATTCGGATAAAAGTTTATTCAAGAACCATCTGCCGGTAATATCAAAAAGAATATTCTCGACTTCTGTCGAAGAGGATAGAAGCTTCTAGAAACTACGAGAATAGCGTTGAAGTTTCTACACCAACCATTCGAAAACTATAAAAGCGACAAGACTGTTCAAACTCGAGGACAGTAGATCAGAGATCGTAAAAGTGTATACATCAGGCATTTTAATCTAAGCAGCAGTATTAGCAGTATTTGTAATTTTGCAAAGTGATGAAATTCATTATTAAATAAAGTGATGAAATTACTTATTAAATAAAGTGACTAATGGTTTGTGAAATAAAGTGCAAATAATAACTAAGTAAACTTTAAGCCTAATATTAAATGTGTGAATAGCAATAATTAAATAAAGCTAATTATTTTAATTTAACCAGCGATTGTTTGATTACTACACAATCCAGTGGTACGAGTCCAAGTAGAGAGAGTTAGAGGAATTGTCAGGAGGGCAATTTTGTAACAGAGTAAATTGTCAAGAGGGCAATTTCGTAACAATATATATATATATATATATATATATATATATATATATATATATATATATATATATATATATATATATATATATATATATATATATATATATATATATATATATATATATATATATATATATACATATATATATATATATATATATATATATATATATATGTATATATATATATATATGTGCACGTGGTGCACTCTGGATAGCGCTAAATGGTCTATATCCCCCCCCCCCCCCGGCATCCGGTGCAACCTCCCTGTGGAGAGCATCTGATGTCAGACGGCACGACCCTATTCGTCCACGGACTACCCCCCAACAATCATTTTATTTGATTGCTCCTTGGCTGGCGGGTGTGGCTTCTGGTCCAATTACCACTGGGTGTGAAACTCAGTGCGAACGGCTCCAGTTTAAGGTCACATTCGTCTCCGTCCCGTTAAAACCTTGGCAGGCCTCAAAGTACGTTCGATGTACGTCGTCATTTGGTGGACGGTGTAGGTTTGGTTGAGACTAGCTCCCAATTAACACTGGTCTGGCTCTGAGGACTCGCACCCATAAGGACATGTGCCAACCATCGCATGGCTTCCCTGCATCTGCATAGATAACCATGGGACCAATAAGGTGACTACACATTCGTACTGAGATAGTGACTTTGAGTGGGGACCCATTGTGCATGGACACTTTCTTAAAATCCCACAAAAAACCCGCGGCCAGCCCACAAGGGGAGCCAAAACCAACCACAACAACGAGCTTAGTTAGGCAAAAAACAGCCTTAAGCTCTACAACAACTTCGTCTTGGACATTTGTCGCCAGACCAAGGTTGTCGTCGGGTGCTACGACCAGAAGGCCAGCCCCTCTCCCAGCCACCAGGGCATCCTCACAGGGTCATAAAAACCCTGCTTCGGGCCATCCCAGCACCAGGGCAGCTAGGCCGGGTGCTAGGGTCGCCCCTCCGTCCGTTCCTCGGGCTGGTACAGGGAGAGCTTCGGCAAATAAGCCGACCTCCTCCAGCACGGGCCCCAGCACCGATCTCCCTTCAGGTGCTCGCACGCATGTGAATGCGTCTACACGGGCTTGGTTAGGTTCATCGAACAGCTACTGAAAACACGCGTCATTAGCTCCTCAGTAGGAAACGCGCATGCTAAAAGGACTGTCAAGAGAGGTACTCCACAAGGCGGTGTGCCTCATCTGGAATCTGACGGTGAACACACTACTTAGGAGATTAGATCAGACCGGATGGAACACTATAGCTTATGCGGACGACATTGCTATCTCTGTTTCCGGCAAGTATCTTTCAACACTATCAGAAAAGCTAATCTATACTCTTAGCATTTTGTCCCAATGGTGTCTTGAAGTTGGCCTAGATGTCAACCCTTTGAAAACTGAGGTTATGCTCTTTACCAGGAAGTACAAAATACCTAGTTTTGACTTACCCAAACTTAATGGGAACTCGCTTAGCCTAAGCAATAGCGTCAAATATCTAGGTCTGATCCTGGACCCTAAGCTCCATTGGAAAGCAAATTTGCCGGAGAGGGTACGGAAAGCCGCGTGTGCTCTGTACGGTTGCAAGAGAGCCATGGGAAAAAGGTGGGGCGTTCAGCCTCGGTTCATGTCCTGGCTCTATGCAGCGGGGGTTAAGCCGTACTTTCTCTACGGCGCTGTGAACCTGAAACCTCTTGACAAGGTCAGAAGAACAGCAGCGGTTCTGATAACAGGAGCTCTGCGTACCACCTCTACCAAAGCTCTATTTGCATTCCTACATTGGCTGCCCACTAAGCTTCTGGTCAATGCTATATCTCGCTGGACTAGGCTGAACCTGGGCCATGCCAATATTCGTTGACTATACGTGCTCTACACCTCATCTAAACCACGGGTTCGACACATACATTTCTAGTAGAGAGGAATGGTCTTACAAACTAGTGGTCACTGGTAGTTCCATTGACATATATACGGATGGCTCCAAACTGGATAAAAAGGTCGGTTGCGGCATCCTCTCCAGAAAACTGGGTATCAAGCTCTCCTATCGTCTCCCTGACAATTGCAGCGTCTTTCAGGCGGAAGTAATGGCAATATTCCAAGCGTCCAAGTGGCTTATTCGCAATGAATTATGCGATGTGAACATTCGCATATTCACGGACAGTCAGGCGGCAATCAAGTCCCTTGCTGGTGTATTCACTACCTCTAGGCTTGTACTCGATTGCCGCTCCTCCCTGAACGTCGTCTCGGGTAACTCACAAGTTCACATATGCTGGGTGCCTGGACATAGCGACATTCTGGGAAACTGCGAGGCCGATGAATTTTCCAAAATAGATACGCTGCTCCCTGACATCTCCCCCTCTTTTGATGTAGGTGTTCCACTGCCACGGTCAAATGGGCCATAAAACATGACTTCCTTGAGGCAGCTACAAGAGCCTGGGTAAATGAACATACCTGTAGTGTTGCCAGACAAACCTGGAGCACTATTGACATGAGGCGCACTAGTCAGCTACTCAATATTAGCAGGAACTCTATCAGCACTACAATAAATGCGCTCACGGGACACTGTCTGATCGGGAACCACGCTGAAAGCCTAGCACTGCCCCATAACGACTTCTGTCGCAGCTGTGGCTCTGAGGAGGAGGAAGAAATAGTACTTCATCTCATGTGTCAATGCCCAGCTCTGGCCAGGCGAAGATTAAAATTCCTAGGCTCACCTTTCTTCACTACCTTAACCGAACTATCTTCCATCAACATCAAAGACATAGCCAGGTTCATTTCGGAATCACTGTGGTTCCCAAAATTCTGGACGGGGGAGTAGCGTCGTCTTAGTGTGGTACCTCAATGAGCCATTGAATGTGCTTAAGTGTGCTTTTGCGTCGAAGGCTGCCACTCCTACCTACCTACCGATATATATATATATATATATATATATATATATATATATATATATATATATATATATATATATATATATATATATATATATATATATATATATATATATATATATATATATATATATATATATATATATATATATATATATATATATATATATATATATATATATATCTATCTATATATATAAAATTAAGTGGCAAAACTGCCTGTTCGCATACTCCTCCTAGACGGCTTGCCCGATTTCAATGAAATTTTCAGGGGTGATTGGGGTCTGTGTGGAGGGTGCACATAAGAATTTTCATGTGTGTATCTTTGCACGTTTTGCAAAAACAAACAAAAAAAATACATTAATTCTGTTTGGCTTTACGTGTTTTTTTCGGATTTTTATCATTCCTAGACGGCTTGCCCGATTTCAATGAAATTTTCAGGGTTGATTGGGGTCTGTGTGGAGGGTGCACATAAAATGAAATTTTCAGAAGTGATTCGGGTCTGTGTGGAGGGGGCACATAAGAAATTTAATGTGTGTATCATTGCACGTTTTGCAATTAATTCTGTTTGGCTTTACGTGTTTTTTGGGATTTTTATTATTGTTTTGCCGCAAGATTGGCAGTCCTGCCTTTTACTCCGCAAGATTGGCAGTCCTGCCTTTTACTAATAAATAAACAGAAACAGCTGGCGAATGTTTACAATTATTAAAAAACATTGACATCGCAACATTGTGTGTTTTTTCCAGATTTAATTCAATCGATTTGCTACATTTATTCGAAAAGAATACTTTAGAAAATGCCTCCACTACGCAGACGTAATACGGTTGGCAGGCATACGCGTGATTCACATCGAATGTCAATATCGAGAAGAAATCAAAGCGAAGAGCACCGCGCTCAAGTGCATGCCCGAGGTAGAGCGGTGTACAGAGAGCGGCGTGCACAGTTTAGAGCTGAATCCGCAGACAATCAACGGCCAAATTATCGCCAAGGCAGAGTTCCGCTTCGTCTTCGCGATCAAATGGAACATGTTGGCTTTCACTACGATCCTGACTGCGACTACAGCCTGCATGGTTCCATTGGAGCAATGGATATTATTTGTACGCATTGCAATGCAGCGAAGTTTCGAGGAGAAACAGCTGACATGTGCTGCTCCGGTGGCAAAGTGAAACTGCCTGCATTGGAACCGCCACCAGAACCATTACATTTCTTGCTCACTGGAGAATCGCCGACATCTAAGCATTTTTTGCAGAACATTCAAGCATACAAATCATGTTTTCAAATGACTTCTTTTGGTGCCACAAAGATCATTAAAGATACATTTATGCCGACATTCAAGGTGATTACTTTGCATTGAATTTCCAGTGAAACATTTGACATTTTTAAATATTCCAATCATTCATCCAAATTTAATGCACAAACATTATAGATTCAGGGACAAATATACCATCGAGCAGGCTCGCTATTACCATTTGCCAATGATGACTATAAATTTTTGCAAATATATTTTATCGGTAATGAAACTGACCAACTCAATCAACGGTGTACAATTGGGACCGGCACAAGGCGAGAAATCGTACTGAATTTGCAAAGATTTCTCCATGAACGCAATGAATTGATTCGATTGTTCAAAATCGCATTGGACCGCATGCCGTCTGATAACCATCGAATCGTCATCAGAGCAGACAAAATGCCGATGGGGCAGCATGCCAGACGATTCAACGTACCAACAATCGATGAGGTGGCAATCGTCATTGTAGGCGAACAGTTTGAATCGCGAGATATTGTACTGCACCGTAGAAACGAACAACTTCAGCGTGTTTCCGAGCTACACCGTAGTTATGATGCATTACAGTATCTGATATTATTCTGGAGAGGTGATGACGGCTATCACATCAATATGCGATTGATAAATCCAACTACTGGTAAATAATCATTAAATTTAAAAAGTACATTTTCTTACGATTCAACATTTTGCGTATTGTTCATTTATAGGCCAAGAAACACCGAAAAAACTCAGTGTGATGAACTTATATTCGTACAGAATAATGATTCGTCCGCAAGAAGACAACTACATCTTCAAATGTCGCAAGCTTTTCCATCAGTATTTGGTTGACATGTATGCGAAGATCGAGACCAAACGTCTCAACTTTATTCGATTCAACCAAGCGAAATTGCGATCTGAAGAGTACATCCATTTGAGAGATGCCGTAATGAATGATGTAAATGTGAATAACATTGGACGTCTGACAATATTGCGAGCAACATACATCGGCAGTCCGCGCCATATGCACGAGTATGCGCAAGATGCGATGTCGTATGTGCGCCATTACGGCAGACCAGATCTGTTCATAACGTTCACGTGCAATCCTCAGTGGAATGACATCAAATACCATTTGTTCCCCGGTCAATCAACAACTGATCGTCACGACATATCAGCACGTGTATTCAGGGAAAAGCAAAAAGCATTGATGAATTTAATTGTGAAACTTCGTGTTTTTGGAGAAGTTCGATGCTGGATGTACTCTATCGAATGGCAAAAAAGAGGATTACCGCGTGCACACATCTTGATTTGGTTAGTTCGCAGAATACGACCAGATCAGATTGATAAAGTCATCTCAGCGGAAATTCCAGATGAAGCAATCGACCCACAATTGTTCGGCGTTGTAACAAAAAATATGATCCACGGTCCTTGCGGCGCTATTAATCCAACGTCACCATGCATGATTGACAATAAGTGTTCAAAGCGCTATCCAAGAACTTTAGTTGCTGATACAATCACTGGAAATGACGGATATCCATTATATCGGCGTCGATCCGCTGAAGATGGCGGTAATTCAACGGTCATAAAAGTTCGAAATCAAGACGTTGATGTTGATAATCGTTGGGTCGTGCCGTATTCACCATTGTAGAATATTGCAACTCTGTCAAATCGATCAAAGACATCTGCAAATACGTAAATAAGGGCAGTGATATGGCAGTTTTCGGGGTGGCTGATTATCAGAATATCGATGAAATTCAGCAATACCAAATGGGCCGTTATATAAGCAGCAACGAAGCGGTATGGCGCATTTTATCGTTCCCAATACACGACCGGTATCCCGTTGTTGTTCATTTGGCAGTTCATCTCGAAAATAGTCAACGCGTTTATTTCACTGCAGAAAATGTACAACAGAGAGCAGCACGACCACCGGGGACAACACTAACTGCCTTCTTCGAGTTGTGTGAAAACGATGAATTTGCAAGAACATTGCTATATTCCGAAATACTAAAATATTTCACTTGGAATTCATCATCGAAAATATTTCAACGACGAAAGCAAGGGGAGCGTGTTGACGGTTATCCAAATATCCGTAAAACCGATGCCATAGGACGCATTTACAACATCCATCCGAACAACGCCGAATGTTTCTATTTGCGTCTGCTATTAGTCAACGTGCGCGGACCAAGATCATTTGATGATTTGAAAACTGTTGACGGTCAGTTGTGTGCGACGTATCGTGAAACATGTCAGCGATTGCATTTGTTGGAAGATGATATGCATTGGGACACCGCACTTCATGACGCATCAGTCACATCTCATCCAAAACAAATACGCGTACTATTCGCCATAATAATATCTACATGCCTTCCGTCAAATCCGCAAGAACTGTGGAATAAGTACAATGACCGAGGATTTATTGATTTTGGCGCGTAATCGAGCATCGGAAGCAGACTTGCTATATACATTAGAAATGTATATTGATGCTTTGATATTGGTCGAAGATCTGTGCCTTACAATTGCGAATAAGACATTAGCGCAACTTGGCATAACTGCGCCCAATCGTTCAGCGCTTGATATGCTGGACCATGAGCTTCAACGTGAACAACAATTCGATTGCAATGAATTGCGTGCTTTCATACAAGCTAACATTACCAAATTGAATATTCAATATTGTTCAACAGTATCAACGCAATGATTACTTAAGTGAACGCGCAATATTGGCACCGAAAAATGTACACGTCAACGAAATCAATTTTGCCATTCAAGAAACACTGCCAGGAGAAGCTACAACATATACATCGATTGATAGCGTTTTGAATCAAGATGAAGTAGTCAATTATCCAACTGAATTCTTGAATTCTTTGGATCCCCCCGGTCTGCCACCGCATCGTTTGGTCCTGAAAGTCGGTTCACCTATTATATTTCTACGAAATCTGAAGCCACCGACTTTGTGTAATGGCACAAGACTTTCAGTCAAAAAATTGTTTCCAAATTTGATTGAAGCAACCATACTAAATGGCAAGGCAGCAGGTGAAGTTGTACTCTTACCACGCATTCCAATGATTCCAACGGACATGCCGTTTGAATTTAAGCGCTTGCAGTTCCCAGTACATCTTGCCTTTGCGATGACCATAAACAAATCGCAAGGGCAAACGTTTCGAGTGTGCGGCGTCAATTTGGAAGAACCGTGCTTCTCCCACGGCCAATTGTATGTCGCATGTTCGAGAGTGGGAACACCAAGGTGCTTATTCATTTACGCGCCACGTGGAAAAACCAAAAATGTTGTATACCAAAATGTTATATAAATAAGTAATACAACAATAAATAAAACACACGTTTTTTTTTGGTGATATTTTGGCCTATAACTTTTGTAGCGCTCTTATTGAAAAACCCGATATATACTCGTATATATATATATATATATATATATATATATATATATATATATATATATATATATATATATATATATATATATATATATATATATATATATATATATATATATATATATATATATATACGAGTATATATCGGGTTTTTCAATAAGAGCGCTACAAAAGTTATAGACCAAAATATAAAAAAAAACGTGACAAAAAGTGGTGAATTTTCTACATTTTCGACTTTTCGACCATGAAAACGAAGTTTTTTCTAAGTTCAGAGAAATTGTAGCCCGAGACAATAGCTACAACTTTAGTCAAAATTTCAAATACTTTACGAAATATGAGCCCAAGAAAATTTGCAAAGTTTCCAAAAAAAATGAAGTCTGAGAAAAAACTGCAAGTCAAAATCTGGAAGCTCGATTTTCACCGTAGACGATTTTCAACGTGACAAAAAGTGGTGAATTTTCTACATTTTCGACTTTTCGACCATGCAAACGAAGTTTTTTCTAAGTAATATGTTCAGAGAAATTGTAGCCCGAGACAATAGCTACAACTTTAGTCAAAATTTCAAATACTTTACGAAATATGAGCCCAAGAAAATTTGCAAATTTTCCAAAAAAATAAAGTCTGAGAAAAAACTGCAAGTCAAAATCTGGAAGCTCGATTTTCACCGTAGACGTATGGTCTAGTTGACTTTTTTGCTCAGCACAATCCCAAGAATCAGAAACGCGAAGCGCCCATTAAGATGTTTAAATCGCCACACCCTAATATATATATATATATATATATATATATATATATATATATATATATATATATATATATATATATATATATATATATATATATATATATATATATATATATATATATATACGAGTATATATCGGGTTTTTCAATAAAAGCGCTACAAAAGTTATAGGTCAAAATATCAAAAAAAACGTGACAAAAAGTGGTGAATTTTCTACATTTTCGACTTTTCGACCATGAAAACGAAGTTTTTCCTAAGTAATATGTTAAGAGAAATTGTAGCCCGAGACAATAGCTACAACTTTAGTCAAAATTTAAAATACTTTACGAAATATGAGCCCAAGAAAATATGCAAATTTTCCAAAAAAATAAAGTCTGAGAAAAAACTGCAAGTCAAAATCTGGAAGCTCGATTTTCACCGTAGACGATTTTCAACGTGACAAAAAGTGGTGAATTTTCTACATTTTCGACTTTTCGACCATGAAAACGAAGTTTTTTCTAAGTAATATGTTCAGAGAAATTGTAGCCCGAGACAATAGCTACAACTTTAGTCAAAATTTCAAATACTTTACGAAATATGAGCCCAAGAAAATTTGCAAATTCTCCAAAAAAATAAAGTCTGAGAAAAAACTGCAAGTCAAAATCTGGAAGCTCGATTTTCACCGTAGACGTATGGTCTAGTGGACTTTTTTGCTCAGCACAATCCCTAGAATCAGAAACGCGAAGCGCCCATTAAGATGTTTAAATCGCCACACCCTAATATATATATATATATATATATATATATATATATATATATATATATATATATACACATATATATATATATATATATATATATATATATATATATATATATATATATATATATATATATATATATATATATATATATATATATATATATATATATATATATATATATATATATATATATATATATATATATATATATATATATATATATATATATATATATATATATATATATATATATATATATATATATATATATATATACGAGTATATATCGGGTTTTTCAATAAAAGCGCTACAAAAGTTATATGTCAAAATATCAAAAAAAAACGTGACAAAAAGTGGTGAATTTTCTACATTTTCGACTTTTCGACCATGAAAACGAAGTTTTTTCTAAGTTCAGAGAAATTGTAGCCCGAGACAATAGCTACAACTTTAGTCAAAATTTCAAATACTTTACGAAATATGAGCCCAAGAAAATTTGCAAAGTTTCCAAAAAAAATGAAGTCTGAGAAAAAACTGCAAGTCAAAATCTGGAAGCTCGATTTTCACCGTAGACGATTTTCAACGTGACAAAAAGTGGTGAATTTTCTACATTTTCGACTTTTCGACCATGAAAACGAAGTTTTTTCTAAGTAATATGTTCAGAGAAATTGTAGCCCGAGACAATAGCTACAACTTTAGTCAAAATTTCAAATACTTTACGAAATATGAGCCCAAGAAAATTTGCAAATTTTCCAAAAAAATAAAGTCTGAGAAAAAACTGCAAGTCAAAATCTGGAAGCTCGATTTTCACCGTAGACGTATGGTCTAGTTGACTTTTTTGCTCAGCACAATCTCTAGAATCAGAAACGCGATACGCCCATTAAGATGTTTAAATCGCCACACCCTAATATATATATATACTATATATATATATATATGTATATATATATATATATATATATATATATATTTATATATATATATATATATATATATATATATATATATATATATATATATATATATATACGAGTATATACCGGGTTTTTCAATAAGAGCGCTACAAAAGTTATAGGCCAAAATATAAAAAAAAACGTGACAAAAAGTGGTGAATTTTCTACATTTTCGACTTTTCGACCATGAAAACGAAGTTTTTTCTAAGTAATATGTTCAGAGAAATTGTAGCCCGAGACAATAGCTACAACTTTAGTCAAAATTTCAAATACTTTACGAAATATGAGCGCAAGAAAATTTGCAAATTCTCCAAAAAAATAAAGTCTGAGAAAAAACTGCAAGTCAAAATCTGGAAGCTCGATTTTCACCGTAGACGTATGGTCTAGTGGACTTTTTTGCTCAGCACAATCCCTAGAATCAGAAACGCGAAGCGCCCATTAAGATGTTTAAATCGCCACACCCTAATATATATATATATATATATATAAGAGTATATATCGGGTTTTTCAATAAAAGCGCTACAAAAGTTATAGGTCAAAATATCAAAAAAAAACGTGACAAAAAGTGGTGAATTTTCTACATTTTCGACTTTTCGACCATGAAAACGAAGTTTTTCCTAAGTAATATGTTCAGAGAAATTGTAGCCCGAGACAATAGCTACAACTTTAGTCAAAATTTAAAATACTTTACGAAATATGAGCCCAAGAAAATATGCAAATTTTCCAAAAAAATAAAGTCTGAGAAAAAACTGCAAGTCAAAATCTGGAAGCTCGATTTTCACCGTAGACGATTTTCAACGTGACAAAAAGTGGTGAATTTTCTACATTTTCGACTTTTCGACCATGAAAACGAAGTTTTTCCTAAGTAATATGTTAAGAGAAATTGTAGCCCGAGACAATAGCTACAACTTTAGTCAAAATTTAAAATACTTTACGAAATATTTTTTTTTTTTTTTTTTTTGTAATATCCAAATATTTTATTGCAATCTGTTACATTCAATCACATTCAGCAATATTTAATAACTTAAGACTAATTTTTGTATTTACTGTCTTTTATGGACTACACCCAGTGGTGCAGCCATTGCCTATTAGCACAGGAGATCTGTTGTGGATTTTCTCTTCAGTCGGATGAAAGTGAAGGGGTTGGAAGTGAGTTCCGATATCAGTGGATTTGGGTGGACTAGGAGTCTCAGATTGTGCGAAGTAGAGAGCTTTTTTATTTCTTGAGCGACTGTAGGAACTTTGAGGTCACGATGGATTTGGTTGTTTGTGACATAATAGGGCGCGTTTACAATCATTCTTAGGGTCTTTGATTGGAATCTTTGAAGTATTTCAACATTGGAAGTTGCCGCAGTGCCCCACAGCTGAATACCGTATGTCCAAACTGGTTTTAAAATTGCTGAGTACAAGAGCAATTTGCTATCGATTGAGACTTTGGAGTTTCGATTCAAGAGCCAGTGTAGATTTCTGAGCTTTATACCGAGTGATTTTCGTTTTGTAAATATATGTGTTTTCCAAGTTAATCTTCTGTCGAGGTGCATCCCAAGGTATCTAGCCTCATTACATTGGGGTATATTTATGCCGTTGAGTTTAACGGGTGGGCAGGTGTTTCGTTTGAGAGTGAATGTAACCTGGACTGATTTTGTTTCGTTCAACTTGATTTTCCATTTTTTTAGCCAGTCAGTAATTTTGTTTAGCCCACTCTGGATTTTAGAGGAAGCTAAGTGTGGGAGAGTGTCAACAGCTAAGACAGCAGTGTCATCTGCAAAGGTACCTATGGTGACTCCTTCAGCTGATGGTAAGTCGTACGTGTGAAGTAGATAAAGTATTGGGCCCATGACACTTCCTTGGGGTACGCCTGCTGAGCTTTCATGGAGCTCAGATTGTTCCTCACCTTGCTTTACGAAAAAATATCTATTTGTAAGATAAGACTTGATTAACACATAGTAGTTAATGGGGAGTGTAGTTTTTATTTTGTAAAGCAAGCCATCGTGCCAAACGCGATCAAATGCTTGCGAGATGTCAAGAAACGCTGCTGTACAATATTGTTTATGTTCGAATGCAGTGTGTATATACTCAACAATCCTATGAACCTGTTCGATTGTGCTGTGTTTTTTCCTGAAACCAAATTGATGATTTGGAATTAGCTTTCGCTCTTCTATAATTGGGAGTAGTCTTTTCAGGAAAAGGGTTTCCATGAGTTTAGAAGCAATCGGTAACAAGCTAATTGGGCGATACGATTCAACTTTATCAGCGCTTTTTCCGGGTTTGAGAATCATTTTTAATTGTGACACTTTCCATTGGGGAGGTATAAAGCCAGATGTTAGTACCGCGTTAAATAAGTAGGTAAGATATGTCACTCCTTCTTCTGGAAGTTGTTTTACTATTTTTCCAGTGATAAGGTCGTACCCAGGGGCTTTCTTAATATTTAGCTTATCAATAGCTGCTTTCACTTCAGATTTGGAAAATTTACGTATGGGTAGGTCCATCTGATGGGTATTACTCAGAACACTTTTCACTTCTTCTGTTACACATGCTGGGGGCTCGATTTCCTGTGGAGTAAATACTTTTTTTAAGTGTCGGGCAAATGTGACTGCTCTTTCAAGGTCACTTTTAGCCCATTCGTTATTTTCCATTCGTAAAGCGGATTGGAACATTGTGGGTCTCTTTAGATTCCTAGTTGCTTTCCAGAGAGAGTATTCTGTAGCAGCTGTTGCATCGAGATTACTGAGGTAATGATGGAGTTGGGTGTTTCGTTCGTTATTAAGGATCTCTTTAAGTTCTTTTGTAAGCGCATTTAATTTTTTCTTGTCCTCAGGATGTCTAGTTTGTTGCCACTTTTTTCTTGCATATCGCTTTTCTCTCAGTTTTTCTTTTATAGGTTTGGAGATGTTCGTTGATTTTCGCTCATTTAGTGTGGGGGTGGAGTCCCACGCAGCTTGTTGCAGGCAGTTGTTGAAGTGTTCAACAGCCGCAGTGATATCTTCTTCAGATTTCAGTGATAGTTTTAAATCAATTGTGGAAGATACCATATATCGGAAGCGATTCCAATCAGTTTTGTGATTATGTAAGCTACATTGACTGGGAAGAAGGGCAAGACTGTTGTTAAGCTCGACGAGAACTGGAGAGTGGTCAGAAGACAGCTCAAAACATGGGCTACATTTAAGATCACTAAGCATGATACCTTTCGTCACACAGAAGTCAATCAAGTCGGGAATTTTTCTTACATCTGTTGGCCAGTATGTTGGTGTACCTGAAGAGACAGGGAGTAAATTTAATTTTCCAATGGCCGCATAAAGCTGTCGACCTTTTGGTGTAGTGAGACGGGAACCCCAGTATGTGTGCTTTGCGTTATAGTCTCCTCCAGCTAGGAATCTATTGCCAAGGGTCTTAAAGAATTTCTCATACTCCTCCATTTTTATTGTGTGTTTAGGTGGGCTGTAGACAGCGGAAATTGTAATTGGCCCTTTCCAGTCATCAACAATTATATTCGTGGCTTGTATAGCTTCTGTGCGATAAGATGTGCTCTCACAGTGTTTTATGTTATTGCGTATTAATATTGCTGAACCTGCATGAGCCTTATTATCTGGGTGCAGGGTGTGATAAAACTTAAAGTTCGGAATCTGAAAATGGCTTTTGTTGGTGAAATGGGTTTCAGATATTAGGAGTATATCTATTTCGTATGTTTTAAGGAATTTTTTAATTTCTAATAAATGTTTTGACAGCCCATTAGCGTTCCATAGAATGATTTTTATGGGATTGAGGATGAGCAATTCTTAGTCGTGAGGGTCACTAATAAGTTCATCATTGTTGTGATTTGTTGCATGACTTGCCGGAGTAGCATTATCATTTCTCGCATTTCGTTCGGAGCTTGGGTTTCTGCAGGAACAGTATTAATTGGTAGGGCCGTTGTGTTTTCATTAGTTGCTTGTGTTGAGTGTTTCAGTGCCTGAGCGTATGAAAGTACATTTTGAGTTTGCTTTGATGTACTGGGATTTACCAGAACTTCCTGTTGTTGAGTAGGATTCATGGGTAAATTGTCGTTTTTCCTTAATTGTGGGTATTTCATTTTCTGAAGATTTTTATATACTACACAACCTTTGTAATTTGCTGGGTGATTACCTTCACACAAGGCGCATTTGACTTCATCTGATCTGCTTTTACGTACACAATCTGAAGACGTGTGGCTTCCGGCGCATTTAATGCACATTGGTTTCCTGCGACAGTACGTTTTTGTATGCCCATACTGCTGACAGTTAGCGCATTGGGGAATATCGCGAGTCGGTCGGGGGGGCTCAAAAACAATTTTTGTATGAAGCAGGTATTTGACTTCATAAATTTCTTTATTGTTTGAGTTTGTTTGAAATTCAATGATAAACATTGGCAGAGGCTTTTTTGTGTTTCTTCGCTTTATGTTCCAAATATTCGTGACAGCGTGACCGAGGTTTTGCAGGGCTTGGGTTATTTCATCTGTGCCTATAGATGGGTGCATATTTTTCAGTACTACTTTGAAGCCTCTTTCTTGTTTTGGCTTATAGGTGAAAAATTCGGTGTTTTTTATCTCAAGCTGGTTGACTATTGTCTTGTAGGCTTCTGGAGAAAATGCCTGGATTTTAACTTGCTCATTGTTTATGAGCTTTAATTCGTATGAATTTGGAGCAGCTTCAGACAATAGTTTCATTAGAGGAGCTATATTGGTAACTCTGTCAACAAATATTGGTGGGGGCTTAGACACTTTTTCTTTATGTTCTGTGCTTTTTTGGTCACATTCTTCAACTTCTTCTAGGGACGAAAATCGATTTTCGGTTCCTTTCGGATCTCCTAGCCAGTATTTTTCAAGTTTAGCTTGTTTTTGAGTGGTCTTTGTCTTACCTGGACTCTCTCTCTGCCTTTTCTTGTTTAGAACCGTTTTCCAGTCCTCGTCGTGGGAGGGTACACTTACTGTGACTTGGGGAGAGGCAACTGGTTGCTGTTGTTTGTGTAGCAGCTGAAGCTGGCGTTGAAGCTGATCAATTTGTTGTTGGACAGTTTGTTGAGAGCTGTTTTTATTTGGAAAAGACGAGCTTGATTGTGGCGAGGGGCATTGAGGACTCCAGGAATTTTGGAGCGGATTCTGAAGAAGGGGTTTCTTTTGTGTTTGCAGTTGTTGATGCTGCTGTTGTTGTTCCTGATGTTGTTTTTGTCGGTGTTGCTGTTGTTGTTGTTATTGTTGTTGTTGTTGTTGCTCTTCTTGTTGTTGACCTTCCCCTCTAGGTGGGGTACGGTCTACACCCATTTTTTTTTCTTTATTATTTATTTTTGTTTAAAATGAACTTTGGCAACTCTACACTAGATACTTGCTAAGCCGCTTTTAATTTAACGTATTTGTGTACATACATAACCGTATAATAGCAGTGCTATTTTGCGGTTGTCTCACTTTGTGATTATTTGTTGTTTCTCACTTTATAATTTTGTTGTTTTTATTTTTGTATATTTTGTTTTTGTTTTTACACTTTATTTAAAAATTAAAGAATTTTAAGTTAGTTGTTTTCAGAATCACTGCACTCGGCACTCCTCCGACGCAGAAAATTTTGCACTTTCACGCTTGTGCGAAATTGTTATTATTTTCTCATTAAATACCTCGATTTTTGTTAAATTTTATTATCACTATCGGATTAGTTTTTCACTTTGTAAGAGTTGCCAACTGACTTACGAAATATGAGCCCAAGAAAATATGCAAATTTTCCAAAAAAATAAAGTCTGAGAAAAAACTGCAAGTCAAAATCTGGAAGCTCGATTTTCACCGTAGACGATTTTCAACGTGACAAAAAGTGGTGAATTTTCTACATTTTCGACTTTTCGACCATGAAAACGAAGTTTTTTCTAAGTAATATGTTCAGAGAAATTGTAGCCCGAGACAATAGCTACAACTTTAGTCAAAATTTCAAATACTTTACGAAATATGAGCCCAAGAAAATTTGCAAATTCTCCAAAAAAATAAAGTCTGAGAAAAAACTGCAAGTCAAAATCTGGAAGCTCGATTTTCACCGTAGACGTATGGTCTAGTGGACTTTTTTGCTCAGCACAATCCCTAGAATCAGAAACGCGAAGCGCCCATTAAGATGTTTAAATCGCCACACCCTAATATATATATATATATATATATATATATATATATATATATATATATATATATATATATATATATATATATATATATATATATATATATATATATATATATATATATATATATATATATATATATATATATATATATATATATATATATATATATATATATATATATATATATATATATATATATATATATATATATATATATATATATATATATATATATATATATATATATATATATATATATATATATATATATATATATATATATATATATATATATATATATATATATATATATATATATATATATATATATATATATATATATATATATATATATATATATATATATATATATATATACGAGTATATATCGGGTTTTTCAATAAAAGCGCTACAAAAGTTATAGGCCAAAATATCAAAAAAAAACGTGACAAAAAGTGGTGAATTTTCTACATTTTCGACTTTTCGACCATGAAAACGAAGTTTTTTCTAAGTTCAGAGAAATTGTAGCCCGAGACAATAGCTACAACTTTAGTCAAAATTTCAAATACTTTACGAAATATGAGCCCAAGAAAATTTGCAAAGTTTCCAAAAAAAATGAAGTCTGAGAAAAAACTGCAAGTCAAAATCTGGAAGCTCGATTTTCACCGTAGACGATTTTCAACGTGACAAAAAGTGGTGAATTTTCTACATTTTCGACTTTTCGACCATGAAAACGAAGTTTTTTCTAAGTAATATGTTCAGAGAAATTGTAGCCCGAGACAATAGCTACAACTTTAGTCAAAATTTCAAATACTTTACGAAATATGAGCCCAAGAAAATTTGCAAATTTTCCAAAAAAATAAAGTCTGAG
The DNA here is from genome assembly GCA_920105625.2 of Clusia tigrina. NCBI lineage: Eukaryota > Metazoa > Arthropoda > Insecta > Diptera > Clusiidae > Clusia > Clusia tigrina. Next base: position 50,673,395 of record OV050032.1, on the reverse strand, counting down.
AAAAAACTGCAAGTCAAAATCTGGAAGCTCGATTTTCACCGTAGACGTATGGTCTAGTGGACTTTTTTGCTCAGCACAATCCCAAGAATCAGAAACGCGAAGCGCCCATTAAGATGTTTATTATATATATATATATATATATATATATATATATATATATATATATATATATATATATATATATATATATATATATATATATATATATATATATATATATATATATATATATATATATATATATATATATATATATATATATATATATATATATATATATATATATATATATATATATATATATATATATATATATATATATATATATATATATATATATATATATATATATATATATATAATAAACATCTTAATGGGCGCTTCGCGTTTCTGATTCTTGGGATTGTGCTGAGCAAAAAAGTCCACTAGACCATACGTCTACGGTGAAAATCGAGCTTCCAGATTTTGACTTGCAGTTTTTTCTCAGACTTTATTTTTTTGGAAAATTTGCAAATTTTCTTGGGCTCATATTTCGTAAAGTATTTGAAATTTTGACTAAAGTTGTAGCTATTGTCTCGGGCTACAATTTCTCTGAACATATTACTTAGAAAAAACTTCGTTTTCATGGTCGAAAAGTCGAAAATGTAGAAAATTCACCACTTTTTGTCACGATGAAAATCGTCTACGGTTAAAATCGAGCTTCCAGATTTTGACTTGCAGTTTTTTCTCAGACTTCATTTTTTTTGGAAACTTTGCAAATTTTCTTGGGCTCATATTTCGTAAAGTATTTGAAATTTTGACTAAAGTTGTAGCTATTGTCTCGGGCTACAATTTCTCTGAACTTAGAAAAAACTTCGTTTTCATGGTCGAAAAGTCGAAAATGTAGAAAATTCACCACTTTTTGTCACGTTTTTTTTTGATATTTTGACATATAACTTTTGTAGCGCTTTTATTGAAAAACCCGATATATACTCGTATATATATATATATATATATATATATATATATATATATATATATATATATATATATATATATATATATATATATATATATATATATATATATATATATATATATATATATATATATATATATATATATATATATATATATATATATATATATATATATATATATATATAGGGT